>OY757024.1:92733903-93333903 GCA_963580285.1 Lucinisca nassula | reverse complement strand
TACCTGTTTGGTCAGCAACATTCTTTCGTGGAGACTGATTATGAAATCTTTTCTACCGTCATTAGGCGGTTGTCAGTTTCTGTCAAACAAATGTGCACTGTTCTGGATAACCGCTTATGTATAAGCCTGCCCAGAAAGTGTGAATAGGTAAACTGACCAGCTCAATATGACCCAAATAGTGTTATCTGGGCTGTTAAACTCAAAACCAAACAAACAAACAGACAAACAAACAAACATAAAAGCATTTATATGAATTTCAGGTAGGTCAGAGCATGCTATTCTTCGCATTATATTCTATGATTGAGCCCGTCACAACAATGGTTGTCTGCTAATTACTTTTACAAAGTCATTGTTGCAAACAGTGTAGACCCAGATCAGACTGCTCCTCTAAGAGCAGGCTGATCAGGGTCCACACTGTTTGCCTCCAGTATGCAAAAATATGTTTGGAAAGTTTGCAAGAAACTAAACATTTTAAGATTGAGTTTTTATTAAGGGCTAATAACCCATTACTCAAAAATAGAATCTTCAAAACTTTGGTGAGGTCCAGTTACAATGTTTATTTTATTTACTGTGACTTTTACATCCATTTCTGTGAACCCCAAACTCAGATGCTACATTCTGTGTCTGATCATAGCATTTGCAAATGTCTTATTTTTGGGGCAAAACATATAAGGGTAAGCAGGCAGTGCTATGAAACTGAAGGACCAGCAAATACTGGAAAGTGCATTTCAAACTGGTAAAATGAATCAGTCAACAAGTTGCAGAAAGTTACTGTTTAAATATTATACAAGTTAAATGAATCAGTCAGCAAGTACTAGAAAGTGTGTTTCAATACTAAACTGCAAAGTTGAATGACGCAATCGGCAAGTACCAGAAAGTGCGTTTCAATACTAAACTGGTTAAATGTATCAGTCAGCAAGTTCTGGAAAGTGACTATTTCAATATTAAACAAGCAAATTCGTTGAATTGATATCCCCCGCCGAATGGGTTTTTCGTGTAGAATGGCAAGAAAATATATCTGGCCAAAATTGAGGATTGTTCTAAGAAGCAAACTAGAGACAATGAGGAAGGGCCCCGCTGAACATTTACTCCCTGGATGAGAGGCTGTACCCTGACCTACTGACCTAATTATCAGTAGAGATTAACTTGTCTGTCAAAGTTGAGGTTTATTTACCTGTTATGTGGTTTCAAGGATACCAAAATAAAATTCGCGAATATTAAAAAAACCCGATATAATCACCGAATAGACAAAATTCCTCAATTTCAATCATTTAAGGGGAAATAACTCTGGATAAAAAAGTCAATCCAGGTAAATCCGAAAAAAAAAATTGCGCGTGCATCACGGCAGCATAATAATACATATTTATTTCAAGTTTCATTTTATTCCATGCAATAGTTGCTGAGAAACGGTTCCAGACAAAGTGAGACGACGAAAAATCCAGAATTTTAATCATTTAAGGGGCTATAACTCTGGGTGTAAAAAGTCAATCCGAAAAAAATTTGTGCGTGCATCACCACAGCATAATAATACATATTTATTTCAAGTTTCATATAATTCCATGCAATAGTTGCTGAGAAACAGTTCCCGGCAAAAAAAGTGAGACGACGAAAAATCCAGGATTACAATCATTTAAGGGGCCATAACTCTGGATGTAAAAAGTAAATCCGGAAAAAAATGCACGTGCATCACCACAGCATAATAATACATATTTATTTCAAGTTTCATTTAATTCCATGCAATAGTTGCTGAGAAACGGTTCCGGACAAAGTGAGACGACGAAAAATCCAGAATTTCGATCATTTAAGGGGCCATAACTCTGGATGTAAAAAGTCAATCCAGAAAAAAATTGCGCGTGCATCACCGCAGCATAATAATACATATTTATTTCACGTTTCATTTAATTCCATGCAATAGTTGCTGAGAAACAGTTCCGGACAAAGTGAGATGACGAAAAAATCCAGAATTTCAATCATTTAAGGGGCCATATAACTCTGGATGTAAAAAGTCAATCCGAAAAAAAATTGCGCGTGCATCACTGCAGCATAATAATACATATTTATTTCAATTTTCATTTAATTCCATGCAATAGTTGCTGAGAAACGGTTCCGGACAAAGTGAGACGACGAAAAATCCAGAATTTCAATCATTCAAGGGGCCATAACTCTGGATGTAAAAAGTCAATCCGAAAAAAAATTGCGCGTGCATCACCACAGCATAATAATACATATTTATTTCAAGTTTCATTTAATTCCATGCAATAGTTGCTGAGAAACAGTTCCGGACAAAAAAGTGTGACGGACGGACGGAAGGACGGACGTTCTCACGAACGGATACTTAAGTGGCTAGGCGTCGGCATATTGACTACTTAAGCGGCAAATTCTCTTAAGCGGCAAGCCACCTAAGAGCAAATTTTTGCCACTTAAGTACCCAAATAACGGAATAAACCCCATTTGGACTCACGAATATATACTTAAGTGTCAAACTGTCCAATTTTTTTGCCCCCTAAATGTCGTTTCGTTGGTGCGGAAGGACGGACGGACGGAAGGATGGAAGGATGGACGGACGGATAACGCCAAAACTATATCCCTCTGCCTTCGGCGGGGGATAACAAGCAAATTCGTTGAATTGATATCCCCCGCCGAATGGGTTTTTCGTGTAGAATGGCAAGAAAATATATCTGGCCAAAATTGAGAAAAAAAAATTGCGCGTGCATCACGGCAGCATAATAATACATATTTATTTCAAGTTTCATTTTATTCCATGCAATAGTTGCTGAGAAGCCGTTCCAGACAAAGTGAGACGACGAAAAATCCAGAATTTTAATCATTTAAGGGGCCATAACTCTGGGTGTAAAAAGTCAATCCGAAAAAAATTTGTGCGTGCATCACCACAGCATAATAATACATATTTATTTCAAGTTTCATTTAATTCCATGCAATAGTTGCTGAGAAACAGTTCCCGACAAAAAAGTGAGACGACGAAAAATCCAGAATTTCAATCATTTAAGGGGCCATAACTCTGGATGTAAAAAGTAAATCCGGAAAAAAAATGCGCGTGCATCACCACAGCATAATAAAACATATTTATTTCAAGTTTCATTTAATTCCATGCAATAGTTGCTGAGAAACGGTTCCGGACAAAGTGAGACGACGAAAAATCCAGAATTTCGATCATTTAAGGGGCCATAACTCTGGATGTAAAAAGTCAATCCAGAAAAAAATTGCGCGTGCATCACCGCAGCATAATAATACATATTTATTTCACGTTTCATTTAATTCCATGCAATAGTTGCTGAGAAACAGTTCCGGACAAAGTGAGATGACGAAAAAATCCAGAATTTCAATCATTTAAGGGGCCATAACTCTGGATGTAAAAAGTCAATCCGAAAAAAAATTGCGCGTGCATCACTGCAACATAATAATACATATTTATTTCAGTTTTCATTTAATTCCATGCAATAGTTGCTGAGAAACGGTTCCGGACAAAGTGAGACGACGAAAAATCCAGAATTTCAATCATTCAAGGGGCCATAACTCTGGATGTAAAAAGTCAATCCGAAAAAAAATTGCGCGTGCATCACCACAGCATAATAATACATATTTATTTCAAGTTTCATTTAATTCCATGCAATAGTTGCTGAGAAAAGGTTCCGGACAAAGTGTGACGGACGGACGGAAGGACGGACCCACATTTTGGGTTTGTGTGGCTGCACCTGTCCATATTTTATGGGGCTAAAATTTTTATGTGGCTAACGGTTTATGTGGCTATAAGACACACAAATCTGTACATCTAATGTGGCTAGCCACACAAACTTTGGACATCAGCCACATAAAGGCTGTCTGTACGAAACCGTCTTTGTCCAAACTTATGTGGCTACCAGAGGTTGTGATATCTAGCCCTCTAAAGGTAGAACAGAACTTTCTTTATAGTGCACTGATACATCTTATGGGTCTAGCTCCTCACATAGAGGGACTTTTTCCTACTGCAGCATTCAGCCCCAGGACAGCCAGTTAAATTTATGTGGCTCAGCCCCATAATCTCAAAGTTTAGCCTCATAATCCTGGACATGGATGTCCAAGGTGATGGACATAAATTTATGTGTCTTTTTTTTATTTGATTTTTCTAGTCCCCCTGAACCCCTCTGTACTAACAGAAAAATGGGTTTGTGAGGCTAGCCACACAAACCCATTTTGCCACACAAAACCCTTCTGTACCTAAAAGAAGCCACATAAACCCATTTTGTAAGAACGGAAGGACGGAAGGACACACATTCTCACGAACGGATACTTAAGTGGCTAGGCGTCGGCATATTGACTACTTAAGCGGCAAATTCTCTTAAGCGGCAAGCCACCTAAGAGCAAATTTTTGCCACTTAAGTACCCAAATAACGGAATAAACCCCATTTGGACTCACGAATATATACTTAAGTGTCAAACTGTCCAAATTTTTTGCCCCCTAAATGTCGTTTCGTTGGTGCGGAAGGACGGACGGAAGGATGGACGGATGGACGGACGGACAACGCCAAAACTATATCTCTCCGCCTTCGGCGGGGGATAATAAGTTAAATGGATCAGTCCACTGTCCAAGTACAAGTTCAGGCTTCAGTCAGAGACAAATGACCCACAAGAGCTGCTAGTGCTTTGATTTGAGTGAGTGAGAATTTGACAGCTAAGGTCATAAGGAGATGGGACCTTGGTTTAGAGACTTGTCCGAAATTCTGGAGAAGCCTGGGATCGATCCTGCGACCTCTGGTTTACAAGGCGAGTGATATAACCACTACACCATGGAGGCTTCTGCTCATGATGCAAAAGCAGCAAAACTATCCAAGTGTCTTTCACCTGCTTAGCATTATAAACAGTTGGTAAAATAATAAGAAAAGATAATTTTGGTAAGAATGCTGCAGAAACAGTCACCCAGCTGCAACCAGGTGTGCTCAATAAATTATCTGAACAGCTTACAGAAATCCTGTTAAGCCTTTTATCATGTTATCATGGTTTACTACTTCTCTAAAAAGCCTAATTTTCAGATACTCTTTGAAGAACCCTCTTAGTGAGGCAATTCTTGTGAGTATCCAAAATGTATATATCAGATTTTTGCCTGGTCCTACAGGTATAACAGAAGCCATATAAAATGCATTATTCTTATATAAACCTCTTCATGTCGAAAACTTGTCTTTTACACAAGCAAAATGAGCACTATTTCAACAATTTGTATTAACCTTTTTTGTACCAAATGGAATCTTCCTGCAGGACCCCATTTCAAAATTTATGGATGTCAGGTTGCGTTTTCTTCAAAATTTATTAGGAAAATGGCCAAACGTTTTGCAAACAGTGGAGGCCCTGATCAGACACCGTGTTCTGCGGCGTCTAATCTGGGGCGTCTAATCTGGGCCTGCACTGTTTGCCAGGGTAACTGGTACAAAATGGGTTGAGGGACAAGAAAATTTTCTGAGCAGCTTATCCACTACAGTGGATTGGCTGATCAGAGTTGTTAGTGTTTTCAAGCTGACCTGTAACACAGTTTCTATGCCCCCGCCCATAGGGGCTGGAAGAAATATATATGGGCTGCATGATGCTTCCACGCAGAGCTGAATCCGGCCCGCACACTAGTACTGGTAAACCGCTTAGAGGATCTAAGCCTGTCCAGAAACCGCGGTGCGAGGCGGACCGTCCATGCTAATAAACCCTATTGGTTTCATTGGGCGACAGGACTTGAGATGTCATTTCATCTCACTGTCTGGTAAAAGTCCCACAAAATTGGAAGCAACGTCTCCAAAATGACCTTTACAGTGTTGACGGGGACGTTAATCCTTAAATCAAACAAACAAACACAGTTTCTTTTGAGGGAGATACCTATATCATTATTTATGGCTGGAACTCAAGCATATGGTCAGTGTCTCAGACAAATTGACCTGACTTATTTATTAGGTCATCTTGGCAACTCTTGCCAGGAACAGGTATCCAAAAAAGATAAATTACTCTTTCATGACTAGTTTTTTCCACCCATATTATCCCCCTTACCTGGCAGAAAACTCATCAGCCAAAACATTGAGAAACAGGTTGCTAAAAAAAATTTTATAAAAGAAAATTAAATGACTAACCGCCCAGCGAGGCTTGAAGAAATAAAATGGGCTGCATGCTGCTTCCACGCAGAGCTGAAACTGACCTGCACATGAGTACTGGTAAACTGCTTAGAGGATCTAAGCCTGCCCAGGCAAAGTGATGCAAGTTGGACCCGTCCATGATTGGTTTCATTGGGTGGCGGGGCTTGAGATGTCATTTCATCTCAATGTTGGGTAAAAGACCCACAAAATTGGAGGCAATGTCTCCAAAATGACCTTTACAATGTTGACGGGGACGTTAAACCTCAAATCAAACAAACAAAATGACTAAATTTTGTAATACCTTCTATAAAAGGGTTATCCTTTGGAAGAAAGGAATACACTGCAAAACTCAAAATATGGAGTGTACAAGTTTTTCTGGGCAAGACTAGCTAGTTTTGGCCAATTAGGCCTCGTCAGTGACCCTCAAATATTTTCAAAATTCCACAATGGAATCAATCATTTCAAAAGACTACGAAATATAATCTACACTATGATGAAGGGCAGAGAGACTTTATAAGGCCGCCACCACACATTCGTTAAGTTAGATGGGGCCTAGGACAACCATGGTTCAGTTGATCAAATCATCAGAATTTTTTATTTTTTATTTAATTATGTTCTATAAAAGGGTTATCCTTTGGAAGCAAGGAATACACCACAGAAGTGAAAAATATGGAGTGTACATGTTTTCTGGGCAAGACTAGCTAGTTTTGGCCAATTAGGCCTCATCAGTGACCCTCAAATATTTTCAAAATTCCACAATGGAATCAATGATCCCAAAGGACAAGAAAATATAATCTACACTATGATGTAGGGCAGGGAGACGTTTTACCGCCGCCACACATTCCCACACATTCTCTTTTAACCAAGTAGCCTGGTTTAACTTGTGAGCCGGACAAAACGCCCCATGGACAAAACGTCCCATGCCATTTTTGACAAAACGTCCCATGGACATCCCTGTCAACATCATTCGGTCACATCAAATTATGCTGCTCCCAATCTTGGAGAACTTTTACCCAACATTAACCCTTATGACAATGGAATCATCCACCTTGTAAGTTTGGAGTGGTCCATTTCCAATTATAAGAGTGTCAGGTTTGTTTTATTTAATGTAAGTTGTACAAAAATAAATGTGTACTCTTTCAGCAAACAATGTAGACACAGATCAGATGCATCTGATCTGAGTCACGTCCCAAAGACACTATATGCATATATGGATAAAGATGAATGACATTTAAACCCCACAGCCCAAAGAAATCACTAGGGGTTATATGCAAGGGTGTCCCGACTGGGCAGGCTCAGACTGTTTTGTTTATGGTGACTTGTTACCCTTAAATTCATGCATTTTTACCCTTCTCTTGCTGAATATTCATTTTAGCCACACCCATCTCTGACTTTGAACCAATCAGATTGCTAGATGTAATTTATTCCTACAAATTCAAAAATTGAATGTCAAACAGTGTAGATCCTGATCAGATGGCTTCTTCAGAAGCCATGTGATCTGGATCTACACTGTTTGCAAAGAAAAGGGTTGTCGTGAACAGCAGGATAAGAGTTAAATTCATGCATTTTAAGCAAATAGCATATTCTCTGATCAGATGCCACAGACACAGAATGTGGTGTATGATCTGGGTCATGGAAGCGTCTATATCACTTAGTAACTTCGGCTTGATTGATAAACAATTGACCCGCAAAAATGACTTCATAATACACGTACTAAGCTTTAATTTTATTTGAAAACATTATCTTGTGGACACATGTCAGAATCTTCTCGTGAGAACATGTATCCCTAAAATATGCTTTTAACCCATTGTATGCTGGTGGACTCTTCCACTGCTATATGTTGGACAAGTCCATTTGTCATATAAGAGGTGTCTGGTCTATTTTCTTCGTTTTTATTCTATGTTTGGCGGAAAATTCTGTTAGCAAATAGTGTAGTCCCTGATCAGACGCAGTGTTCTGCAGCGTCTGATCTGAGCCTGCATTGTTTGCCAAGGTACCCCTTCAGGGGTTTTGCCGCATACAATGGGTTAAGGAGGAGAATATCACAAAATGATCATTTAGGACACATCCCCCAACCTGTTGATAGATTAAAATTGCTAATATGTGATCACTGATCTATAATTTCAGATAGAAGCTCTTCAAACCATCAACATAAAATCATTTTAGCTCAGACATTTTAAAATCTTAAAATCCTTTCCTCTCAAATGATGCTACAATAAACAGTACTTTAGAACATCATAATCCAATTTATGCATAAAATCCATAGAACAAACAGCAAGCACACTGACAAAGTTCATAATCAATTTCACTATTGATTTGGAACCATTTTCGGAATCATTTTCAACATCGTTATTCATGGAACTCGATCATCAAGAGTGTTCACTAAATTACAAATTTCCTCCCAAACTATCCTGCACTCACTTATTTGGACGTAAAATGCACAGAGAGCTTTCACGTTTCCAATGTACACAACAGAATCAATACAACCCAATCAGCCTGTGAAAATATTGAAGTCAGTGTTTCCGAAAAAAATCTACATCTCTCTGCACTATATACCGTATTCGCCCTAATTACCGCACATGCTCCTATAACCGCACACCAAAGCTATCTGTGAGAAGGAAATGCATAAGCGCACACTTTACAGTAATCTCCCCTTGAAGTTCTCATAGTAAATCTATAAAAACTTACCATTATTTCTTCCAACAATGAAGGCAATGCTTACGTATCTTTTTCTGTCCCATTAAATATCAGTATGCATCGTCTTGGAAGCTGTTGTTTTGTATCAAGTGTGCGCTAATTAGGTAGATTTTTCACCATGATTTCATGACACGATTTCGAAAAAACTAAGCGCACGGTGCGGTAATTAGGGCGAATACGGTAATGTCCAATTTTTGCTTAAGTTGGTTATTGACAAACAGAAAAGATCCAGGTCAGCCTGCACGAAAGTGCAGGCTGACCAGGGTCTTTGCTGTTTGCCACGGCATTTTTGAAGGATTATCTCTGATGAGAACTATTTTCTTGGGAGTAACACCTCTGTTAGCTAAATGGAGTGATACATCTGTGTTTCCTTTACCCAACAATGAATAGCAATAATCAGTATCTTCATTTGATCCATTAGATAATTTACAGTTATTCTTTATTTTCTGCAAATTAGATCATTTCTGGCTGGTATGAAATTTTTCTCAGTCTGTTGGAGAGTGGGAGATTTTGTTTCCTTTGAAGTTTAACTCTTTTGGCACCAAACTGATTTCTGGACATAACTCCCAGTGCCAAACTATTTTTTAGTCCCTGGCATACAACTTGATCCAGGTAAATTTTTCAAGTAAAAGCTTAATTTTTACCAAAAACAGGTCTTACCTCATACATGCGAGTCAGATTGTTACTTATACCCTAGCCGTTTCTAGGGGTAATAGACATCTCAATGTCCAGTAAAAGTCCCAATCGAAATTACCTAAATAGTGTTGACAGGATGTAAAACCTCAATACAAACAAACAAACAAGCATGCTGTCTTACACCCTCTAAGGTTACGACCCTGACTTTTAAGCTTTTTTTCCCGGTTTTGCTGATCTTTGATTAACCCTATACTGACTGGAATCTTCTGATCGGGGCTTGGAGAAATAGACTACGCTGCACGGTGCTTCCAGGCAGGGCTGAAACTGACTGCGCACATGAGTACTGGTAAACCGCTTAGAAGGTCTATGCCTGCCCAGACAAAGTGGTGCATGTCAGACTGTCCATACATAAAAACCCTTTTGGTTTCATTGAGCGGCAGGGCTTGAGATGTTATTTCATCTCATTGTTGGGTAAAAGTCCCAAAGGTAGGGGGTCATGGTGTTTAGCGGGATAAAGGGTCCTCCTGATCAGATGGCAGGTTTCTGTATAGGTGGAAAATTCCATTCAGTGGGAAATGAGTTAAAACTTGTGGAATTTCACTTCCAGACTAAAATCAATAGCAGAAAAAAAGTAATTAGTGAATATCAGTTATAAGCACTATTCAATGAAGCCTTACAGACCCTTGAAAATCATGAATTGCTCAGTCATGATGGGGAAAATGGTTTTAAGCAGTGAAAAAGCATCATGCATCATTAATAGACAATGGGCACCTTATTTTCAATTTTAATAAAGTCCAGTATCCAAAGTCAGTTGTATCAAGGACACAACACAAACGAATGAAGATAAAATAACCTCACTCTTCCTGGGAAAGGGCCCATGGGGGCTTGACGAAATAGTTGGGCTGTATGATGCTTCCACGCAGTGCTGAAACTGACCACACACAAGTACTGGTAAACCGCTTAGAGGATCTAAGCCTGCCCAGGCAAAGCAGTGCAAGTCGGCCAGTCCATGCTTATAAACCCTATTGGTTTCTTGGTTTCATTGGGCGGCAGGGCTTGAGATGTCATTTCATCTCAATGTTGGGTAAAAGTCCCACAAAATTGGAAGCAATGTCTCCAAAATGACCTTTACAGTGTTGACGGGGACGTTAAACCTCAAATCAAACAATAATGGAGAGATATGAAAATTTATCCGAAAATTATCCTTCCTATTTCTCCTTGTTTTGAGATAGCTTCGACAAGTGCACAGCAGATCAGAGTCTCCTCTGGTGACCTGTAGTCAAATTTTCATGTGGAACAATTCATACTTTCATCCACGGGCCTCATTGTTATTCTAATAGCGGACATTCAAAATGGTCATTACTATGGTCCACATTGATTTTCCTGTTTTCATTGACTGTTGTGACAAACCACGGGAGCATAAAGCCAGACAGACCACAATAAAACTCATGTTGATAATGAGGTTAAGACAGGAATTTACATCAATTACCGTAAAAATTCTAAAAATTGGGACACCTTGACGACTTGCTGTTATTCTCCAAAAATTTCAACAAATTTGTTTCATGATCCAGCAAGGAGTCTAAAAGGTGCAGATGGAATGGCAAACAGTGTGGACCCTGATCAGACTGCTCCTTTAGGAGCAGTCTGATCTGGGTCTGCACTGTTTGCTTTGGTCTATCTGTCCCAATACATGGAATCATTAGGAGGGTACTACTGGGACATGTCCACACAATCAATAGTGCTATTTGACTGGTTTTGTGTGTGTGTTTCAGTTTTACGTCCCACCAACAGCTAAGGTCATATGAAGACAGAACCATGGTTTAAAGACTCATGCGAAAGTCTGGAGAAGCCCAGGATCGATGACTGATTTTGAAAAATTCTGAGTTACCATAGGCTTAGCTAAGGACCTGCCTCAGCACTCAGATGAATACATGTCCCACTGTAGATCAGGATGTTTGGAGTTCGATCCCTTCATGTCATCACCATTCTTTTGTGAAGACAGATCATGAAATATTTTCTATGGTCTTTCACTCCCTTACGGCAGCTTTTCTGATGAAAAATAAAAAAAAATGTCCAACGTTTATGGATAAGCCTGTAATATTTACATTGTTTCTTCATAAAAATGTATTTCATGAACTACTTTAAGTCCCATTCATCTCTGTTAAAGGAATGAATACCTCTCCAAGAGCAGCTACTAGAACATAAAACAATCATCTCCCCCTTTACAGTGTTGACGGGGACGTTAAACCTCAAATCAAACAAAACCTCCACACAAGGGCTTCTCTTACAGGAAAGAATTTGGTCTTCTTTCCCCATTTAGATTTGTTTGTTTGTTTATCATAGTTAAATGGCCCAGTCAACAATATTTAGGTAACTTTTCAGCTGGTCAGTTTGCTTTTGTGAAGACAGATCATGAAATATTTTCTATGGTCTTTCACTCCCTTAGGGCAGCTTTTCTGATGATAAATAAAAAAAATGTCCAATGTTTATGGATAAGCCTGTAATATTTACAATGTTTCTTAGATGAATTGGACTTAAAGTATTTCATGAAATACATTTTTATGAAGAAACATTGTAAATATTACATTCCTGGGCAGGCTTACACGTAAGCGGTTAACCAGTACAGTGCACATTCTTTCGCCAGAAACTGACAACCGCCCTTCTTGAATCAGCGGGAAAGAGAGAATGACCGTAGAAAAGATTTCATGATCAATCTCCACAAAAGCATGTTGCTGACCCCTGCAAGTAACGATCCCCCATCCTCCTGATCACCAGTCAGTCGTGCATCCGACTGAACTACCGAAGCTGGCCACAGCCCCCATTTAGAAAGAGATTGAAAATCACTTCTTGTTCTTCAAAGTAATCCCCCTTAGACAAATGGCAGGAAATTTACTCATGGAACTGTAATCTGTTCAACTAAAACATGATTCCACAGGTAATTCAGGAGCATCAGAGAACAACAGACTCCAGAAACAGGAAAAGACAGGAAGACAGATTCCTTATCATTATGAGACACACGTCTCAAAATCAATAGTGTCACCATAAACCAGATCTAACCCATTTTGTACCAGAAATCCTTGGCAAACAGTGCCGGCCCAGTAGAGATGCCACAGTTCGCGCGTCTCATCAGGGCATATACTATTTGCTAAAAGTTCAGTCATTTTCCAAATCAATTTTGAAAAAAAACACAACCTGACACCCCTAAATTTTTAAATGAACTCCTGCTTTATGTAAGGAGGAAGATTCCATTTGGCACAAAAAGGGTTAATGAAGTATGCACAGGGCTGGGATAACAAGTAGTTTTGCAAATAACAACAGTTTTAATGAAAAACACTAACATCCGTTGCGGTTTTGTTTGGCCCAGTCAACAGTATTGAGGTCATATTCAGCTTGTCAATTGATCTAACCACACAATCTCAGGATAGGATTATTACTTTTATTTGTGTGTGTGTGTGTGTGGGGGGGGGGGGGGGGGGGGGGGGGGGTACGGCTCTTTAAAGATTATTTATGAACACTATTTCGAGCCAATCTTTAATCAAAGATGGGCAAAAGCCGGAGTGCTCAGAGAAAACCCACCTCAGACCTTCTGTTGCAGAACTTGGCACTCATATGTGGCCAGAGTGAATTGCAAACTACAATATTTGCAACAATGACTTTTTCAGTAACAAGCAGACAGCAAAGCAGATGACAACAGTTGTGATGGCATCTTAAGGGTTATTAACATGACATAAAAGTTGTCTTCCAGACATGGTCTGTAGGGAAATTAGCCAGGAAATTGTCATCAGAAGCACTTACTATTAGAAATGGAAACTGTTATTACTGTGTTAGAGTTTAATCACATGCGGTCCCATTGATTTTTTTTTTTTTTTTTTTGGAGAGAGACAGACAGAGAGAGAGAGTGAGAGAGAGAGAGTGAGAGAGAGAGAGAGGGAGAGAGAGAGAGCAAATGAGAGAGACGGACAGACAAACAGACAGAGAGAGAGATGATGCAGGCACCATGCATACAGGTGTGTGTGTGTGGGATGCAAACATCATGCATACAGGTGTGCGTGTGTGGGGGGGAGGGACTGGGGAGGACTGGTGGTGGTGGTGGTGGGGGGGGGGGGGGGGGGAGAGTATGTGCAAATGTGAATAACATAAAGAAACAGAAGAAAACTGTATTTCTTGTGACAGAGTTTATTACAGCTAGAAAATGTTCTTTGACCAACCTAACCACACAAATTGTATATTTTTGATCAAGTACAGTCAACCCTCTTTATACTGACATTGATTTTAACGACAAAACGCGCTATAATGACAATTTCAATGGAATGAATCCATAGCCTTGTTTCCGATCAGCGCAGGCAAGAATCAGGTTGGAAATGCCTATATCGAATCCATACTTAAGAACGATTCTTGTAATCTAATACACCAAGTAATAAATGTTATAGATATTTGTTAGAATCGCCTCACTGAGGCGATTCCAACAAATATCTTTAACATTTGTTTCTTGGAGTAAGGAGAGAGCAGGCCCTTTTTCTTGCAAATCGTACTCCATATTGGGATTCTTTATAATGGCAAATTCTTTATAACGGCAAATTATTAGGGAACAAATACTGTCGTTATAACGAGAGTACTCTGTACTCACTTTGAGCTCACAAGTTCCCAGCTCAGGATATAAAAGGCATAATGAGGATAGGCTAAGTAAGAAATGATTTTCTTTTATCAGTCACTCCTTATATTAAATGCATTGTAGCACATTGACCTGATAAAGATATGCTATCTCAGGACAAGTGAGCTTTATCAAGTCAACGTGACATTGCACTTTTATAAATGAACTAGAAAAATTGAGAACAAGAGGGCCATGATGGCCCTGGATCGCTCACCTGATTCATAGAGTAACAAGTGGACCCCGGAGAGGGCCATTATTGACCCCAGGGTAATAATGTGCATAATGTTGAGGGAGGTCTAAAAAGATGAAGCTTCATACAAAATATCAACAAAGGCTATAACTGTCCACTAGATGAAGCTTCATACCAAATATCAAAGACATGGGCCTTGCAGTTTCAGAGAAGAAGATTTTTAAAGATTTCCCTATATAAGTCTATGCAAAACCAAAGGGTCTCGGGGCAGGGGCATGGGCATTTTTGGCCCAAGGGCTATAATTTGAACAATCTTGATAGAGGTCCACTAGATGAAATTTCACACCAAATATCAAATACCTAGGCCTTGTTGTTTCCCAGAATAAATGTTTTAAAGATTTTCCCTATTAAGTCTATGTAAAACCAAAGGGCCCCGAGGCAGGGGCATTTTTGACCTCAGGGCTATAATTTGAACAATCTTGGTAGAGGTCCACTAGCTGAAGACCTGGGCCCTGCAGTTTCAGAGAAGAAGATTTTTAAAGATTTTCCCTACATAAGCCTATGTAAAACCAAAGGGCCACGTGGTGGGGGCATTTTTGGTCTCAGGGCTATAATTTGAACAATCTTGGTAGAGGTCCACTAGCTGAAGCTTCATAACAAATATCAAAGACCTAAGCCTTGTGGTTTCAGAGAAGAAGATTTTTAAAGATTTTCCCTATATAAGTCTATGTAAAACCAAAGGGCCCAATGGCGGGGGAATTTTTTGTCTCAGGGCTATAATTTGAACAATCTTGGTAGAGGTCCACTAGCTGAAGCTTCATAACAAATGTCAGGGACCTAAGCCTTGTGGTTTCCGAGAAGAAGATTTTTAAAGATTTTTCATATATAAGAACATGTGAAACAAAAGGGCCCTGGGGCGGGACAATTTTTGGCCCCAGCACTATTATTTGAATAATTTTGGTAGGGGTCCATTAGATGAAGCTTCATACCAAATATCAAAGACCTGGTCCTTGCCGTTTCAGAGAAGAAGATTTTCAAAGATTTTCCCTATATAAGCCTATATTAGCCTATGTAAAACCAAAGGGCCCCTGAGTGGGGGCATTTTTGGCCCCAGGGCTATAATTTGAACAATCTTGATACAGGTCCGCTAGATGAAGCTTCACACCAAATATCAAAGATCTGAGCCTTGCGGTTTCAGAGAAGAAGATTATTAAAGATTTTCCCTGTATAAGCCTATGTAAAACCAAAGGCCCTTGCCCAGGGGCATTTTCGGTCCCAGGGCTATAATTTGAACAATCTTGGTAGAGGTCCACTAGGTGAAGCTTCACACCAAATATCAAAGACCTCAGCCTTGCGGTTTCAGAGTAGAAGATTTTAAAGATTTTCCCTATATAAGCCTATGTAAAACAAAAGGCCCCCCGGGCGGGGGCATTTTTGGGCCTAGGGCTATAATTTGAACAATCTTGGTAGAGATCCACTAGGTGAAGCTTCACACCAAATATCAAAGACCTGGGCCTTGTGGTTTCAGAGAAGAAGATTTTTAAAGCTTTTACCTATATAAGCCCATGTAAAACCAAAATGCCCCCGTGGCGGGGGCATTTCCGGCCCAAGGATCATAATTTGAACAAGCAAATTCGTTGAATTGATATCCCCCGCCGAATGGGTTTTTCGTGTAGAATGGCAAGAAAATATATCTGGCCAAAATTGAGAAAAAAAAATTGCGCGTGCAGCACGGCAACATAATAATACATATTTATTTCAAGTTTCATTTTATTCCATGCAATAGTTGCTGAGAAGCGGTTCCAGACAAAGTGAGACGACGAAAAATCCAGAATTTTAATCATTTAAGGGGCCATAACTCTGGGTGTAAAAAGTCAATCCGAAAAAAATTTGTGCTTGCATCACCACAGCATAATAATACATATTTATTTCAAGTTTCATTTAATTCCATGCAATAGTTGCTGAGAAACAGTTCCCGACAAAAAAGTGAGACGACGAAAAATCCAGAATTTCAATCATTTAAGGGGCCATAACTCTGGATGTAAAAAGTAAATCCGGAAAAAAAATGCGCATGCATCACCACAGCATAATAATACATATTTATTTCAAGTTTCATTTAATTCCATGCAATAGTTGCTGAGAAACGGTTCCGGACAAAGTGAGACGACGAAAAATCCAGAATTTCGATCATTTAAGGGGCCATAACTCTGGATGTAAAAAGTCAATCCAGAAAAAAATTGCGCATGCATCACCGCAGCATAATAATACATATTTATTTCACGTTTCATTTAATTCCATGCAATAGTTGCTGAGAAACAGTTCCGGACAAAGTGAGATGACGAAAAAATCCAGAATTTTAATCATTTAAGGGGCCATAACTCTGGATGTAAAAAGTCAATCCGAAAAAAAAATTGCGCGTGCATCACTGCAGCATAATAATACATATTTATTTCAATTTTCATTTAATTCCATGCAATAGTTGCTGAGAAACGGTTCCGGACAAAGTGAGACGACGAAAAATCCAGAATTTCAATCATTCAAGGGGCCATAACTCTGGATGTAAAAAGTCAATCCGAAAAAAAATTGCGTGTGCATCACCACAGCATAATAATACATATTTATTTCAAGTTTCATTTAATTCCATGCAATAGTTGCTGAGAAACGGTTCCGGACAAAAAAAGTGTGACGGACGGACGGAAGGACGGAAGGACGGAGGGACGCACGTTCTCACGAACGGATACTTAAGTGGCTAGGCGTCGGCATATTGACTACTTAAGCGGCAAATTCTCTTAAGCGGCAAGCCACCTAAGAGCGTATTTTTGCCACTTAAGTACCAAAATTACGGAATAAACCCCATTTGGACTCACGAATATATACTTAAGTGTCAAAATGTCCAAATTTTTTGCCCCTTAAATGTCATTTCGTTGGTGCGGAAGGACGGACGGATGGAGGGACGGAAGGACGGAAGGACGGATGGACGGAAGGACGGACGGACGGACAACGCCAAAACTATATCCCTCCGCCTTCGGCGGGGGATAACAATCTTGGTAGAGGTCCAATAGATGAAGCTTTATACCAAATATCGAAGGCCTGGGCCTTTCGGTTTCAGAGAAGAAGATTTTTAAAGATTTTCCCTGTATAAGCCTATGTAAAACCAAAGGCCCCCGGGGCGGGGGCATTTTTGGCCCTGGGGCTATAATTTGAACAATCTTGGTAGAGGTCTACTAGGTGAAGCTTCACACCAAATATCAAAGACCTAAGCCTTGCGGTTTCAGAGAAGAAGATTTTTAAATACTTTCCCTGTATATAAGCCTATGTAAACCCAAAGGCCCCCGGGGCGGGGGCATTTCTGGCCCATAGGCCATAATTTGAACAATCTTGGTAGAGGTCCACTAGATGAAGCTTCATACCAAATATCAAAGACCCGGGCCTTTCAGTTTCAGAGAAGAAGATTTTTACTGATTTTCCCAGTGTAAGCCTATGTAAAACCAAAGGCCCCCCGGGGCGGGGGCATTTTTGGCCCTAGGGCTATAATTTGAACTAGAACTGTCAGAGGATCTGACTATAGCCCCGCTATAGCCCTGTCAGAGGAGAAAGACTCATGAATTAAAGGTAAAGACTTGTGAGAGGGTTAAATCCCTAACAAGGTACCTACGCCTTGTCTAAGTTAAAAAATAAGGTTTGGATAATGAAAAAAGCACATGCACATCTTCAGACCTATATGAAAACCTCTGTTAAGTTTCAAAAGGATTGACCTAGAACTGTAAGAGGAGTTGCGGTAACAAGGTAGCTACTCCCTATACATTTTAACATTAGTAGATCTCAAAAATTGTCTAAGTTAAAAAAGGTGAAATAAGTGCAAAAAAATTATTTAAGGATAATGAAAAAAGAATATGCACATCTTCAGACCTATATGAAAACACCTGTAAAGTTTCAAAAGGATTGACCTAGAACTGTAAGAGGAGTTGCGGTAACAAGGTAGCTACTCCCTATACATTTTAACATTAGTAGATCTCAAAAATTGTCTAAGTTAAAAAAGGTGAAATAAGTGAAAAAAATTATTTAAGGATAATGAAAAAAGAATATGGACATCTTCAGACCTATATGAAAACACCTGTAAAGTTTCAAAAGGATTGACCTAGAACTGTAAGAGGAGTTGCGGTAACAAGGTAGCTACTCCCTATACATTTTAACATTAGTAGATATCAAAAATTGTCTAAGTTAAAAAAAGGTGAAATAAGTGAAAAAAATTACTTAAGGATAATGAAAAAAGAATATGCACATCTTCAGACCTATATGAAAACACCTGTAAAGTTTCAAAAGGATTGACCTAGAACTGTAAGAGGAGTTGCGGTAACAAGGTAGCTACTCCCTATACATTTTAACATTAGTAGATCTCAAAAATTGTCTAAGTTAAAAAAGGTGAAATAAGTGAAAAAAATTATTTAAGGATAATGAAAAAAGAATATGCACATCTTCGGACCTATATGAAAACACCTGTAAAGTTTCAAAAGGATTGACCTAGAACTGTAAGAGGAGTTGCGGTAACAAGGTACCCACTATCAAATATTACAGACAGACAGACAGACGGAATTCCGGACAATCAAATATTACAGACAGACAGACAGACGGAATTCCGGACAAGCCAAATCCAATATAGCCCCCACTTTTTCAAAGCGGGGCTATAACAATCTTGGTAGAGGTCCACTAGGTGAAGCTTCACACCAAATATCAAAGAACTGGGCCTTGTGGTTTCAGAGAAGAAGATTTTTAAAGATTTTCTCTATATAAGCCTATGTAAACACAAAGGCCCCCGGGGCGGGGGCATTTCTGGCCCAAGGGCCATAATTTGAACAATCTTGGTAGAGGTCCACTAGATGAAGCTTCATACCAAATATCGAAGACCTGGGCCTTTTGGTTTCAGAGAAGAAGATTTTTAAAGTTTTCATTTCAAAAATGTATTTTTAGCTCCTGTGACCCAGATGTGCAATGGATCGGAACCATTTGAACAACTTTGAAAGGGGACCACCTAAGGATCATTCCTGTGAAGTTTGGTCAAAATCCGATCAGTGGTTTAGGAGGAGATGTCATTTGAAGAAAAAGTTTACGCACACACGCACACACGCACGACGGACGACGGACAAAAAGTGATCCCAAAAGCTCACCTCGTCACTACGCGACAGGTGAGCTAAAAATGTTATCATTACTGGAAAACAAGAGCACCGCATGCGGGTGCCAACGCTCGTCTGTCTGCAGTTTCTTTTAGAAAACCAAAGTTCTAAGTCAAACAAGAGCAATCAAATTGCAAGATGGAGTTATAAAACTTGTAGGGAATGTAGCTCTTGTGATGGTGAGTATGTGTATGAAGTTTCATGAAGGTAGGCCAAATACTTTTGGAAATATGGTCAAGGTTAAGGTTTTCGGTTAAGGATGACGCCAGACGACAACGAAGACGCTGGAGTGATGACAATAGCTCGAAAGTTTTTTTTTCAAAAAACAGACGAGCTAAAAATGGGGAAAAAATGACTAAATATCACAGGAAAAAATACAGTCAGCTGATACTAAATATATCAACCGCCAGAATGTTTGGATGCACTGAGGACCATGGATTACTGATCGCAAATTGCTAATTTAAGAGTGTACAAGGGGGTAAACTGATAAATAGAATACCAGATTCGTGTCTTTAGATATCAAATTTATCAGGCTCGGCTTCGAGAACTCATGTAGAATCGCTAGGCAAGCCTCGCAATTTTACAAGCGTTCTCAAAGCCTTGCCTGATAAACTTGATATCAGGTATTCTCTATTTATCTCTCATCAACACATAAGGTGGGTATTTATTGATAATCGAAGTAAAGTTTTCCTTATTTCTCCATATAAACCTATGTTGAGGGTATTCATTTGAAATGCTGAGGCGGTTCTAATGAATACTCACAACATAGATTTTTATGGAGAATTGACAAAAATCACCAAATACCCATCATATCTGTTTCTATGGAAACATATTTTGTGGGTACTTGTTAGAATCAACTCATCAAGGTGACACTAACATGTACCCACAATACCATAATGATCCTAAGTATTGGGACAGACAGGCCTAAGCAAACGGTGCAGACCCAGATCAGACTGCTCCTGAAGGAGCAGTCTGATCAGGGTTTACTCTGTTTGCCATTCCACCTGTAACTTTTGGTCTCCTTGCTGGGTCATGAAACAAATTTGTCAGAAAGTTAGGAAAATTACAGCAAGTCCTTAAGGTGTCCGAATTTTGAGGATTTTTACATTACTGGGTATGTTTTAATGCCAAAATAAGAAAAAGAATCCCTGGTACTTCTCTATACCAATGCAGATTCATCAGACAATGTATGTATGCCCTGATCAGATATGTATGAATGTACAGACTGGTATGAGACTTCTTCCTCAGCATTTTGCAATCAGTGCAGATGCTAACAGTTGACTAAAATATACAGCCAATAAGCTATCAAACATGCCTGCAGAAGTTTCTTCCCTTGTGCAAATCTATATCAGCTGTTGATGCATAAATGACAAATAGAATCTTTCACTTCATAGCATTTCCAATTTAAAGTGATGTCTGGTTTGTTTTATTTTTTTGCTGTAAGGTTTATAAAAATCTCCTATTTTTAGCAAACCATGTAGACCCTGCATGCAGCATTCTGCAGTGTCTTATCTGTGGTTACACTGTTTGCCAATGCCCCATTTATGGGAAGATGTCATGAAAAACTGGATCTAAAAATGTCGGAGGTACATGTATATATGGTAAAAATCCTAAAAATTCGGACACCTTGCGGACTTGCTGTAATTCTCCTAAAAATTTTACAACTTTGTTTCATGATCCAGCAAGGAGTTCAAAATGTGCAGATAGAATGGCTGTAGAACCTGATCAGACTGCTCCTTCAGGAGCAGTCTGAGCTGGGTCTTCACTGTTTGCTTAGGCCTATGTGTCCCAATTCTCGTATTATCTGCTGTAGCTTCTGGCAAACAATTCAAACATATTTTTGTATACAGGTACACTGCGTGGACCCTGATCATATTGCTCCATTTTTAGCTCTGGTAGCCATCTTGTTCAATTGGAGTGGAACCATGCTAGCTTTTGTGGTAGAGGGCCACCTAAGCAACATTCCTGTGCCAATGTCATTTAAAGATAGTTCCTTTTTTTAGCTCTGGCAGCCATCTTGTTCATTGGAGTGGAACCATGCTAGCTAGCTTTTATGGAAGCAGGCCACCAAAGCAACATTCCTTTGCCAAGGGTATAGGAGGGATGTCATTTTAAGATATTTCCTTTTTTAAAGCTCTGGCAGTCCATCTCAGGTATTTTGGAATAACAATTCCAGTAAAGTTTTAATAAAATTGGGCAAAAGGTATTTGTTTGATTTTGTTCGAATTGGGATTTAACGTCCCCGTGAGCACTATTTAGGGCATTTTGGAGACGTTGCTTCCTTTTTTGTGGGACTTTTTTACCCGACATTGAGATGAAACGACAGCTCAAGCCCTGCCGCCCAATGAAACCAAAAGGCTTATATGCATTGGACGGTCTGTCTCACACCACTTTGTCTGAGCAGGCTTAGGAGGAGTGTTATTTAAAGGTTTCTCGATTTTTAGCTCTGTTGGCAATCTTGTTCAGTGCAGCAGAACCATTTTGGCTGTTGCTTTAGAGGGTCGCCTATGCAATTTCTGTAAAGTTGTAATGAAATTGGAACAAAATTACAGGAGAATATATTTATATTTTTAGCTCTGGTGGTCACCTTGTTCATTGGAGCAGAAATGTTAAACTGTTTTTTAAGTGGGCCACCTAAGTAACATTCCTGTGAAGTTTGAATGATATTTGGCAAAAGATATAGGAGCTGTTGTTTATGGGTTTTTCTATTTTTACTTCAGGTGGCCATCTTGTTCAGTGGAGCAGAACTGTTTTAGCTATTTTGGTAGAGGATCACCTAAGCAACATTCCTGTGAAATTTGAATGAAATTAGATCATAGGTGTAGGAGCAGTTGTCATTTAAAGGTTTTCTGTTTTAGCTCTGGTGGCCATGGAATGACTTTATTAGCAAGCCACCTAGGGATCATTCCTGAATGAACTTGGCTCCAAACGAAATTACTGATGCTGTACGACATATGCTACATGACAGACTTTACCGACCAGATCACAATAACTGACCATGAGCACTTCATGCTTAAGTGACCTAAGAATTTATGACCACTTTGATCATGATTTTGGACAGTGGGATTTCTTCAAGATGGCAAGAAGGCTTTCAGCTGAAAAACGAATCAAACTTCAGCAGCTTTGTGTGACAGACAGTTGGCTACCGTTTTAACCCTTTTTGTACCACCTTATGTATAGCAGGAGTCCATTTCAAAATTTAGGGGTGTAAAGTTGTGTTTTCTTCAAAATTTATTTGGAAAAGGACTGAACCATTTGCAAACAGTGTAGGCCCTGATCAGACGCCGCATTATGCGGCGTCTGATCTGGGCCTCCACTGTTTGCCAAGTATCCGTTTTCGGGTTTCCGGTACAAAAAGGATTAATCAGCTGAACATGTCTCAAACTACCAAACTGAATTCTTCCTCTCCTGGACTTAACAACTCATTTGTTGGTTAACCTGTCCTTGTGATCCATCTTTATCAAAGTTTGCATGTTCAAAAATGATAAGACAAATCATGTGGACAAGGCCTTATGGAATGCAGGTTGTTACATACCTCTTGTCTTAGTTTCTCTTCTTCACTGGCCTTCTTCAAACTTTCTTCTAAAGTTTCCCAGTTTATATCAGGAAGAGCTGTTTCTATGTTATACACATCAAATGGACCTACATCCTCATTTTCAGTTTTTGTAACATTAGAAGCACTGGAATTATCAGAATCAGCCTCAATTTGTATTCCTGAGTCTACCATAAGATCAATTGATTTATCCTCATCTTTTGAAGACTGAGCTTTATTCTTTAAAGTTTCTGTCTTCACTGATTCTGAGGTTAACTTAGAGGTATCCGATTTCACAACATCATCTTTATTTCTATATTCTGTAGTTCTAAAATCGTCTGTCATCTGATCAGTTAACTTACTACCAATATCACAGAATGCTTCAGAATTACTATTGTCATCACAGCACTCTTGATTCACAACACCAGCGAATGATTCCTTAGACTTATTTAAGATGTCAGCCATTTTCTGACCACTACTCCCTAAATCTGGAAACCTGTCCCTTTCCTCAGCTGTCCCTTTTATGTTGCTGTTATTTGTGTTGCTAAAGTCTGTGTATTTATGAAGGTCAAATGGAAGAATATTCGCATCTACCTTTTTACGTTCAACAAAAAGATGTGCATCTTTTAAAAAATTATGCTTTCTCAGCCTCCTCTCAAAATCTTTACCTGATTCACCAGGAAGCCTTTGCACTTCATCCTGTTTGAATTTGACTGCTTTCTCAAGAGTCTGCTTCGTTGGAAAATCCTGACCTTGACCTACATTCACAGCATAATGTTCCACATCAATTAAAGGATTTTGAAATATCAGATCTGAGTTAGATTTCGAAGAATCAAAATTTTCTTTTTCAACTAAATTTTCATTACATTTTTCATCACTTACAGTACCTTGTTTATTTGTCAATGAGTTCAAATCAACAGAGTATCCTTCTTCTAATGACCTTGACCTTGCTGGTTTCTGAAGTTCAAGGGCACTGCTGCTGTCAAGCATCAGAGAACATTCTTCTGCATGTTTTTTCTCTAGGTATGCTCGCCAAGCTCGCTGTATCCTAAAATGAAATTTGATAAATGAAATTTTAAAGATCTAGACAAAAGAGGAAACTAAATTATTAATTAAGGTACCCAATTTTGTAAAATCATTCTGTCCCATGTTGTACCGGAAACCCCAAACAGGTAATAGGCAAACAGTGTATGCCCAGATCAGACGCCTCAGAACGCGGCTTCTTATCAGGGCCTACACTGTTTGCAAAAGTTCAGCCATTTTCCTAATAAATTTTGGAGAAAACACAACCCGACACCCCAAAATTTTGAAACGGACCCCTGCTATATATATAAGGAGGAAGATTCCATTTGGAACAAAATGGGTTAACCCTTATCTTGCTGTTCATGACAACCCCTATCTTTGCAAACAGTGTAGATCCAGATCAGATGGCTTCTGAAGAAGCTATCTGATCAGGATCTACACTGTTTGGCATTCAGTTTATGAATTTGTAGCAATAAATTACATCAAGTAATTTGATTGGTTGATAGACAGAAATGGGTGTGGCTTAAATGAATATTCAGCAAGATAAGGGTTAAGAAGATGGCAAATCAATGGGTGGCAAATACTGTAGTTCCTGATCAGACAGCTCATTATGAGCCATCTATCTCTATCTCATCTGGGTCTACACTGCATAGGTATTTGTATTGGTCTAGGGCCCAAAGTAAACCATTTCATACCATACGTAAACCCCAAAATGGGTATCCTGGCAAAAGAATGCAGGCCCAGATCAGACGCTGCAGAATGCAGCGTCAGATCAGGGTCTACACTGTTTGCGAAAAGTTAAGCCATTTTCCAGGAAAATTTTGAAGAATACATAACCTGACATCCCCTTAATTTTGAATTTTGGAACGGACTCCTGCTGTATATATATAAGAGGGAGATTCCATTTGGTACAAAATGGGTTATCCATGGGTGGCAAATACTGTAGATCTTGAAAAGGTCTGGATCTACACTGTTTGCATATTTTTTTGTATTTGTCTTGCTGCAGGGCCCAAACAGCTTAATTACTACCTTTCATCCTTTTACTACCTTTCTCTTAAAACTAAAGTGACCATTTGTCACATTTGCACCTAACAGGTGAAGTGGGTGGGGATTTTCACCTGTCTAATATCATAAAAAAAATGCAAATTATTAATTTGCATCTCCTAATTGCATTGCTTTTAGCCATGTTGTAGATATGAAAGTTTTCAAACTTTACCATAACTTACCAAATTATTCGGTCCCCGCCCATCGGGGCTTGAAGAAATAGATGGGTTGCATGATGCTTCCATGCAGAGCTGAATCCGACCACACACGAGTACTGGTAAACTGCTTAGAGGATCTAAGCCTGCCCAGGCAAAGCGGTTTCCATGCTTATTGGTTTCACTGGGCGACAGGTCTTGAGATGTCATTTCATCTCAATGCCGGGTTAAAGTCCCACAAAATTGGAAGCAACATATCCAAAATTACCTATACATTACAGTGTTGACAGGGACGCTAAACCTTAAATCAAACAAACTTACCAAATTTTTGAAATTGCACTACGAATGGTTGGCCAGATCCTGCAAAGTCCTTTAACTGCTGTTTAGAATAGTGGCCGAGTCAGCTTAAAAATAAAAGCCTGAATGACATAGACAGATGAACAGGTAGACAGACGACAATGACCACAGACGGTGAGTGATCACAATAGCTCCCCTAGAGCCTTTGGCTCAGGTGAGGTAAAAATCAGTGAGGCAAAATTAATTTATTAGATAACACTTTTCAATATTTCAGGCATCTACATTGCAGTTATGGCAGCTAATCTGTCTACATGTAAGAGACCAACCATAACCCATTTTGTACTAGAAACCCCAAAACGGGTGCCCTGGCAAACAGTGCAGGCCCAGATCAGACGCCGCAGAATGCGGCGTCTGATCAAGGCCTACACTGTTTGCAAAAAGTTCAGCCATTTTCCAATTAAATTTTGAAGAAAATACTACCTGACACCCCTAAATTTCAAAATGGACTCCTGCTATAAATAAGGGGGAAGATTCCATTTGGTACAAAAAGGGTTAATCAGCTGAATTGCCCATAGTTGCCTTAAAAAGTTAATGGGTTTATATGACAACTGCTGATGTGCTTAAAGATCAGACTGCTCCAGTGCCATCTTCATTTGCCCCAAAATTCTCTAAAGAATTACATACCAGAGCTAAGTTTTCCAAGGCCTTGTAGTAGTATGCTCAAAACGTTGATTCACCCCTGCTCATTGGGGCTTGGAGAAATAGATGGGCTGCAGGGTGCTTCCACGCAGAGCTGAAACTGATCTCACATGAGCACTGGTAAACTGCTTAGAAGGACTGAGCCTGCCCAGGCAAAGTGGTGTTTGTTTTGTTTGGTTTGAGGTTTAACGTCCCCGTCAACACTCTAAAGGTCATTTTGGAGACGTTGCTTCCAATTTTGTGGAACTTTTACCCAACATTGAGATAAAATGACATCTCAAGCCCTGTCGCCCAATGAAACCAATAGGGTTTATTAGCATGGACGTTCGCCTCGCACCGCGGTTCCTGGAAGGCTTAGATCCTCTAAGCGGTTTACCAGTACTAGTGTGCAGGCCTGATTCAGCTCTGCGTGGAAGTATCATACAGCCCATATATTTCTTCAAGCCCCTATGGACGGGGGCAAATGTGTTGTGATAAGTTTCATTGGGCGTCAGGGCTTGAGATGTTATTTCATCTCAATGTCGGGTAACAGTCCCACAAAATTTGATGCAACGTCTCCAAAATGACCTAAATGGTGTTGATGGGGAAATTAAACAAACAATATCTGATACAGATATTAATGATGAAAAAATGTGAGCAGCTTTTGCATTTGCAAAAGCTGCTCACATTTTTTCATCAAATAAATTTGCCATCTTAAATGATCAGATATGTACACTTATGATATCCTCAGCTTTTAACAGATGGGCCTAGATTTTCATGTCACAGTGAAAATTGAAAAATCTTGGCAATATTTCTCCTAACCCTTGTCCTGCTGAATATTCAAATATGCCACACCCACTACTGATTATCAACCAATCAGATTACTTGATGCAAATTATTGCAACAAATTCACAATCTGAATGGCAAACAATGTAGATCCTGATCAGATGGCTTCGTCAGAAGCCATCTGATCTGGATCCACATTGTTTGAAAGATATGGCATATCCGGGCTCAGCAGGACAAGGGTTAACAGTTATCTTACCATTTTATGAAGCTGAGGTCAATCATGCTTTCTAGTTGGATATAGCCAAAGTATTTTATAGGCCTGTTTGAAAGCCCCCGCCCATTGGGGCTTGAAGAAATATATGGGCTGCATGATGCTTCCACGCAGAGCTGAATCTGGCCCGCACACTAGTACTGGTAAACCGCTTAGAGGATCTAAGCCTGTCCAGGAACCGCGGTGCGAGGCGGACCGTCCATGCTAATAAACCCTATTGGTTTCATTGGGCGACAGGGCTTGAGATGTCATTTCATCTCCATGTCGGGTAAAAGTCCCACAAAATTGGAAGCAACGTCTCCAAAATGACCTTTACAGTGTTGACGGGGACGTTAAACCTCAAATCAAACAAACAGGCCTGTTTGAAAAACAGGACATATTATGATATACCCCCTGGCTTCCATCCATCCATCCATCTGTCCATCTGTCCATCCATCGGAACATCCATCCATCCGTCTGTCCATCCATCCATCTGTAAACTTTTCACTTCTGGATAACTCCTCCTACAGTTTACATCCAATCAAGCTGAAACTTCATACACAGACCATAATGTGGGGCAGTCCATATTGTTTTGAGGATACGGTCCACCAAAAAATAATAGAGTTATGCCCCCTTTGAATTTTTTTTGTAAACTTTTCGTTTCCGGATGTCTCCTACATTTTACATCAGATTAACCATGATGTGGGGCAGCGCATATTGTTTCGAGGCTACCGTCCACCAAATAATAATAGAGTTATGCCCCTTTGAAAAATTCTTCCGGGTAACCTCCTACATTTTACATCCGATGATGCTGAAACTTTACATGTAGTAAGACCATGTAAGACAACCTCACTAATTACGTTGAGCACACTCTCTGTTTTTGAGCAAAAATAAAGAAATAATGTATACTCTTGTAACCCCAATTTTCTCAACATAAAGTGGAGTTTGGAGGGGTGCACACAATCTTATGTTTTTGAGCAAAACTAAATACTGTATACCCCTGTAAACCCCTATTTTTTCTATATAAAGTGGGGTTTAGAGGGGAGTTCACTTCACACACTTGTTAACATGATAATCTTTCTCACACAAAGTAACCCATTGTATACTAGTGGACTCTTCCATTGCTATATGTTGGACAAGTCCTTTTGTCATAATAAGGGGTGTCAGGCCTATTTTTTACGTTTTTATTCTATTTTTTGCCGGAAAATTCTGTTAGCAAATAGTGCATTCTGTAGCGTCTGATCTTGGCCTGCACTGTTTGCCAAGGATTTCATGATCAATCTCCATGAAAGAATGCTGCCGACCCTGGCAGGTATCGAACCCACGTCCTCCTGATCACCAGTCAGACGCGCATCTGACTGAGCTACCGAGGCCGACCAACATGGCCCAGGTGAGTGAAAACTATCTATTGCACCGGCAGCTCAAAACATTTCATTTAGAAATTTGGCAAATCTCTTGGTACCAAAAATTCTCATCAAAGTAAACAAGAAAGAAAGCTATGTAAACAAGTTAACCCTTAAGATACCGAAAAAAACTACACCTGAAAATGTCGTCTGCTTATGTCGTCTGCCGAATTTTTTTTGCAAACTTTTTAAAAATATTTTTGCATACAGGCAAACAGTGTGGGCCCAGATCAGACTGCTCCTACAGTACAGGAATTTAGGGTTGAACAAAACAGTTTAAGTATAGGTTCAGGACCCAAAAAGAGACCACTGAATTTAATTAGTTCACACTTAGAAAAGTTTACACCAATTTCAAGTGCAAGATTTTGCAGTCTTCTAAAGTTGTTTGTTTTGTTTGTATTGAAGTTTAACATTCACGTCAACACTATTTAGGTCATTTTGAAGACATTGTTTCCAATTTTAAGTGACTGTTACCCAACACTGAGATGAAATGACTGCACAATGAAATCAATAGGGTTTACATGCATGGATGGTACAACTGGCATCACTTTGGTTGGGCTAAGCGGTTTACCAGTATTCATGTGTGGTCAGTTTCAGCACCGCATGAAAGCACCACATCGCCGAATCTATTTTCTCCTAGCCCCGATGGGCGGGGGCCTGGGCCTCTGCTGAAGTTGTAGCAGAGCTAAAAGACCACACTTCTGTGATAAAGAGGTTGTAAGATATCCAGGTAACATTTATTTATAGAAAATAGCTGTGATATTCTTAGCATAATGATGAAGGAGGTCTAAAAGGTGAAGCTTCATACCAGATATCAAACCATAACAATGCTGAATGTTTCTATTTGCATCACTCCTCACACATTTTCAGTCATTTGTGTTGCATGATTTCAGTTTCTAACATGGATTCAGATGCAGAATGAAAAACAGTGATCAGCTGGCTCCAGCTGATCTGGGTCTATACTGGTTTAGAAAAAAAAGACACATGTATCCAGGTATTAAGGATCTTATTGCTTCTTATGCCAGCTTTAGTACCACGCTGTGCACATCCAGGGCTAGTTTGCATGATTAGATCAGGACAGATAGGCGTAAGCAAACAGTGCAGACCCAGATCAGACTGCTCCTTCAGGAGCAGTCTGATCAGGGTCTACACTGTTTGCTATTCCGTCTACACCTTTTGGACTTCTTGCTGAATCATGAAACAAGTTTAACGCCCCCACCCATAGAAATATATTGAAGAAATATATGGGCTGCATGATGCTTCCACGCAGAGCTGAATCTGGCCCGCACACTAGTACTGGTAAACCGCTTAGAGGGTCTAATCCTGTCCAGGAACTGCGGTGCGAGGCGGACCGTCCATGCTAATAAACCCTATTGGTTTCATTGGGCGACAGGGCTTGAGATGTTATTTCATCTCAATGTCGGGTAAAAGCCCCACAAACATGGAAGCAACGTCTCCAAAATGACCTTTACAGTGTTGACGGGGACGTTAAAGGTGCCTTATTGAGCTATCTGGAAAAAAATGCTACCAAAAATAAAATACAAATAGCCGGTATTTTTCTTTAAAACAATACAAACAAGCAAATTCGTTGAATTGATATCCCCCGCCGAATGGGTTTTTCGTGTAGAATGGCAAGAAAATATATCTGGCCAAAATTGAGAAAAAAAAATTGCGCGTGCATCACGGCAACATAATAATACATATTTATTTCAAGTTTCATTTTATTCCATGCAATAGTTGCTGAGAAGCGGTTCCAGACAAAGTGAGACGACGAAAAATCCAGAATTTTAATCATTTAAGGGGCCATAACTCTGGGTGTAAAAAGTCAATCCGAAAAAAATTTGTGCGTGCATCACCACAGCATAATAATACATATTTATTTCAAGTTTCATTTAATTCCATGCAATAGTTGCTGAGAAACAGTTCCCGACAAAAAAGTGAGACGACGAAAAATCCAGAATTTCAATCATTTAAGGGGCCATAACTCTGGATGTAAAAAGTAAATCCGGAAAAAAAATTTGCGTGCATCACCACAGCATAATAATACATATTTATTTCAAGTTTCATTTAATTCCATGCAATAGTTGCTGAGAAACGGTTCCGGACAAAGTGAGACGACGAAAAATCCAGAATTTCGATCATTTAAGGGGCCATAACTCTGGATGTAAAAAGTCAATCCAGAAAAAAATTGCGCGTGCATCACCGCAGCATAATAATACATATTTATTTCACGTTTCATTTAATTCCATGCAATAGTTGCTGAGAAACAGTTCCGGACAAAGTGAGATGACGAAAAAATCCAGAATTTCAATCATTTAAGGGGCCATAACTCTGGATGTAAAAAGTCAATCCGAAAAAAAATTGCGCGTGCATCACTGCAGCATAATAATACATATTTATTTCAATTTTCATTTAATTCCATGCAATAGTTGCTGAGAAACGGTTCCGGACAAAGTGAGACGACGAAAAATCCAGAATTTCAATCATTCAAGGGGCCATAACTCTGGATGTAAAAAGTCAATCCGAAAAAAAATTGCACGTGCATCACCACAGCATAATAATACATATTTATTTCAAGTTTCATTTAATTCCATGCAATAGTTGCTGAGAAACGGTTCCGGACAAAAAAGTGTGACGGACGGACAGAAGGACGGAGGGACGGAAGGACAGACGGACGGAAGGACGGAAGGACGGACGGACGGAAGGACGGACGGATGGAAGGACGGACGGACAACGCCAAAACTATATCCCTCCGCCTTCGGCGGGGGATAATGAATGCATTTTATGCAAACATGCGAACAATTATGGTGACAGGTAAACGAGTTTGAGAGGGATTCCCTAACCAGGTTTCGAACACTAGTTAGATCTATTTTTAGTTCGTGACAAAAATAGAATCCCCATATATGACGCTATGCAATGTTCATTTTTGGCCTTGTTTACTTAGGCCATGCCTGAATTGGAAAAAAATATGACGCTGAATACCATGCCATAAGTAACGACACTCATAGACGATACTGTCGCTATGTATGTGTAAAGTGACAGATTTATTTTTAGAAGAAATTCCGAACACATGTTCAGAGCGAAGGGTAAACACGAATGAAAACGACCATTTTCATAAAGTTCTGAAGCTGTATTTGGCTCCAAAAGTGTACACATGACAAAGGAGTATGCATTGAAGATAAAAACCAGAAAAAAAAAATTTGAGAGCCAGTAGCTCAATAATGCACCTTTAAACCTCAAATCAAACAAACAAATGAAACAAAATTGTTCTCAAGGTGTCCAAACTTTAAGGATTTTTACTTTATGTCAAAGCACATTTTGCCCTTATTACGGAAATTACGGTACCATAAAAGTTACAAAGTCATAACAATAAAAATGTTTCAGAAGTAAGTCAAAATATCCAAAGATCACTTTTAAAATGTCTATCAATACAATAAAGCTAGGTTAGCAAGTAACCCTGTTTTGTTATAAACGTTTAATAAAAATTCCTTTACAAATCTCATTTTACTGGGGGTTAAAGGTCTGTCAATGTTTAAATGGAAGAGTAACTCTGATAGGTTAATTTTGATAAAATTGTTACAATAAATTGACTGGCAATAGATAATGTAATAGGCCTAAACCTGGTTTAATTTTACACAGATAACATAAATTATTTCTGTCAACGAAATAAACGAAAACAATCTACTGTATTGCAATCAACAGCCCATCACATGTACACGTCCGTGAAATGAAGACCCCCCTAAACCCGCTTCATATAGAGAAAACTGGGGTTTACAGACTATTTCTCTTATTTCGGCTTCAAGACCTAGATTGTGGGTACTCGTTAGAACCTCCTCAATGAGGCGGTTCTAATGAGCACCCACAACCTATGTTTTGAGCATTTATAAGAAAAATATCACGGATTTTCATTGATAAAGGAGCCATTTTGGAGCTATGTAAGGTTCACTATATCTCACAGGTGAGTTATCATAATGCAACTGGGATTTGCACAGCCATCTGAGCTGGCACCGACTGACAGGCAAACCAACACGGCAACCAACCAAACGATTTAACCCTTGCCCTGCTCAACCAGTATAAATCCAATAGATGGTGGAGAAAATGGGAAGACACAGAAGAATCTGCAGTTTTTCCACCAGCTACAAACCACTGAAGGACACCAATAGGGTCCCTTTTTGTTTTTTTAATAATCCAGAGCAGATAAATCCTGAAGTAATTCTATCAGTCCAAATTGGAAAGACAATATAATGATGAAAATACTACTTTCCTGAAGAAAAAAAATAAATAAATGACCAGGGGCCAGTTGTTCAAAGCATCGTTAGCTTAACGAGCTCGTTAGCGGTCATACTGTTAACTGTTCTAGCAAGTACAATATCGAAAATTTTGGCATTTTTGCTGAAAAAATATGAGCAGCTTTTGCATCTGCAAAAGCTGCTCACATTTTTTTCAACAAAAATATTAGCATATTTGCCATATTAAATGATCAAAGTTTTAATGATACGTTAACTAACGACGTCGTTAGTTTTTAACAACTGGCCCCAGATTGGCATCTTGGTCAAGATGCACACTATCGTCTTTATAACACTGTTTTGGATATAAACAACGTTTAGAGATGGACCCCAAAAATGGTCATTTTTCTATATAATCTATAAATTTTTGTTCGGAAATAACACAGTTGTTTAACTAAAACAGTTTCTGCTTCACAGAGAAGATTGGGCTGCATGGTGTTTCCACGTAAAGTTGAAACCGATCTCAATGTCAGGTAAAAGTCCCACAAAATTGGAAGCAACATCTCCAAAATGATCTATACTGTGTTGACAGGGACGTCAAATCTCAAATCAAACAAACAAAACCACATGTGAGTACTGGTAAATAGCTCAGGTCTAAGCCTGCCCTGGTAAAGTGGTGCGAGTCCCTATTGGTTTCATTGGGCAGCAGGGCTTGAGATGTAGTTTCATCTCAATGTGGGGTAAAAGTCCAACAAAACTGGAAGCAAATCTCCAAAATGACCTAAATAGTTTTGACATTAAAAACAAATGCAAACAAAATGTTGATGATCATGTCATAGGGACAGACAGATGGTGGAATATATTGTAATACAGTGATATTTTAATGATATTAACCCTTGTCCTGCTGAATATTCATATATGCCACACCCACTACCGATTTTCAACCAATCAGATTATTTGATGCAAATTATTGCAACAAATTCACAATCTCAATGGCAAACAATGTAGATCCTGATCAGATGGCTTCGTCAGAAGCCATCTGATCTGGATCTTCATTGTTTGGAAAATAAGGCATATCCGGGCTCAGCAGGACAAGGGTTAACACTCTTTGAACTTAATGGACTCTTCCACCTTATATAAAGCAGGAGTCCATTTTAAAATTTAGGTTAACTTGAGAAATTGATTTAACCCATTTAGTACCAGAAACCCCAAAACATGTACCCTGGCAAACAGTGCAGGCCCAGATCAGACGTCGCAGAACGCGAACTCGGCATCTGATCAGGGCCTCCACTGTTTGCTAGAAGTTCAGTCATTTTCCAAATAAATTTTGATGAAAACACATCCTGACACCCCTAAATTTTGGAATGGACTCCTGCTTTATATAAGGAGGAAGATTCCATTGGGTTAAAAATGGAACAGTAAAGGCCCTGATCTGGGTCTGTATTAATTGTTTGCCAATGACCAATTTGTCCCCACCCCCTACAAAATGGGTTAAAGCTCAAATGCATATTGCCATGATTAACCCATTTTGTACCGGAAAGTCCTAAATGGGTACCGAGGCAAACAGTGCAGGCCCAGATCAGAGGCATCTGATCAGGGCCTACACTATTTGCAAAACGTTCAGCCATTTTCCAAACACACAACCTGACACCCCTAAATTTTGACTCCATTTGGTACAAAAAAGGGTTAACAATGTTTCTTCATAACAAGAGGGCCCAATGGCCCTATATCGCTCACCTGTGTACCAGAAAATAATAAGTGTAGGAGACCACTTGACATTGCTACATACTAAATATCTGAGCTCTGGGCCTTATGGCTTTGGAGAAGAAGATTTTTGATTTTTAATGACAGATTCCTTCTGTCATTCTTCGTCGTGCTGCATGTTTACAATTTTTACGTCCGAACTTCCGGCTTCCACTACTTTTGAAATATGACTCCGCACAGACACGGATAGTCCGTTGTTTGTTGTTTTTTCATGCTCGCTGTCTCAAAACTAATTTCTCATGGCATTATTTCCTCATTTTGATTACATGTTTTGTTTCATTTGTAATCAAAATACAAAAATGATCTTTCTTAACTTACAAACAAAACGGGAAAAGTTAATTGAATATGCATAAGGAAAGTTCCCATTTTATACAGACGACCGCATAATGGGTCATTGGCGAATCTTGGAGGCGGCGTCTAACCAAGGCCTTCACTGTGGGCTTCACTGTTGTCGAAAGTTAGCCCATTCTTTTCCTAAATTAATTCCTATATTTCTAGCTGACGACCCTTGATTTTTAACCGGGATTTCGAAATGAAATCTTCGTCAGATAAGTGATAATATTACATTCAGTACAAAATGGGCTATGATTAATTATATTTGTATCAATACGCCGTTAAAGTACCTTTGTATATTTTTAGAAAAAAAAAAAAAAAAAATATGTATAGAGCTACAATCAGTGCACACCATATAAGTATCTAGATATACTTTGAAAAATAAAAAAAAATAGAGCGTATAATAAGCTGTATTAAACTTTTGATCGGCCAAGCCGCTTTGTCTGGTCCTGACCCGCACACAACAGTTACAAGCCAGGTTAAGATTTTACCCCTTCCACCCACGAGTTTCTCCAGTTCATTCTTCGGTCACTGAACTTGTACGCGTCCATTCTACGTAATTTGGGTGTCTAGTCAATAGTCGTCAACAGCATGTCAAATTAACCATGTGGAACAGAATGCGATGTATCATTATGAGCCATCTCACCAGGTTCTACACTGTTTGCATGTGTAGGTATCTGTACTTGGCTATAAAGGGCTGAAAGGGTACAGACTCATAATAATAATAATAATAATAATAATCGACTTTATTTTGAGAGGGTTACACATTTAGTTACAAGAACTAATCTTCCATGAGGCCCTCTAATATATACAAATTTACAAACAAGGTCAAACATAGATGAGCATTTTACATAGTAGGTCCTTTCATCCATTTTATAATGTGGTTATGAAATTGGTTCATACTGTCAGCTGATCTTAAATTATTTGGTAAGGTATTCCAAATGATGGGTCCCGAATAAGCAATGCTTTGTTTGAATATTTCCTTGTTTGGTCTTGGAGGAACAAATTTCTGACCTGTATTAGATCTTAATTGTGGTGCACTGTTTGTCAGAACTTTTGGCTGAAATATTTCAGTAACATACTGTGGAACTTCACCTCTTGAGACTTTAAACATGAATTTTGCTCTTCTCAGGTATATCCTGTCAAAAATATTTAATATTTTTAGATCTTGCATACTGTCCATTATGTTGTTAACTTTATAGTCTAAAATTATTTTGCAGGCTCTCTTTTGAAGACGAAAAACTCTGTCTAGGTTTATGTGGGACGTTCCACCCCATATGATATTACAATAATCAATATGGGGCTGTATATATGTTTTATAGAACTGAACTCTATGATCTCTAGATAAATATGTTTTGATTCTAGACAGTAACCATAAGTTGGATGCAATCTTTTTGCACAGTTTGTCAATATGATTAGACCATGTAAGGTTGTGGTCAATAACTACTCCGAGAATTTTATCACTGGAAATCATCGTTAAGTCAACACTGTTAAGTGTCAGAGATAATTCTTCATTCGCTAAGCTAGCACGCTTCTGATGTGTTGTAATAAGCATTACTTTAGTTTTAGCTGTATTAATGATCATGCCATTACATCTGCACCAGATATCTAGACTGTCTAGAGCTGTTTGCAAATTACTTGTAATTTCTTCTGTGGTCTTGCCAAAAGTATATAATGTTGTATCATCAGCGTACATGTCTGTTTTGGATGATTCTGTATATAATGGCAGATCATTAATAAACAGAAGAAACAGTAGTGGGCCTAAAATTGAGCCCTGAGGTACTCCATCAATTATAACTTCATCTTCTGTCATAACACTTACATGACCTAATTAAATGCGAAGTACGTGACGCGAGAAACTTCACCGTACGTTAGCAAGCCAGCAATAATATACTCCTAACGGTTATCACTGTCCAATTCTGTTGTATAGGTCTGAATTTACTGAATATGTAAGCACTCTGTTGTGATAAATAATTAGTCACATGCCGCAAAACTTCAAACATCGCACAAAAAGTGTTTTCCTTTATTGTAGCGCACGACATAAGGCAGGTTTTTGACCTATCCGCGAAACACATCTCAGTCAACAAGTGTAAGCTTTTACAAGAAAGTTGCGTCTACGCTTTGTGTTGTCATAAAACTGGCAACTATCCCAGCAGATACATGACGTAATTGTGACGTCACATCAACGTCGGTGCAACGTCATTACGTTGCATTGACGTTGATTTGACGTTGCCCTAGCGACGTGTGCCTGCTGGGTAGTCATTATCTATAATGTCCAAGTAAAATGATGATAAAAGTTAGGGGTGTAACGATGCATCGATAGTTCGATGCATCGCGATAGGGACTGCCTCGATAGCAATGCATCGATAGTACTTTGAACTATCGATAGCTATCGCCGATAGTTCACTCAACTATCGATAGTTTCGATTGTTTTTGTATTTTTCTTGAATATACTTTGAAAATATACCTGTACTGTTGTGTAATTATGCAAGTATTTTTGCTTAGGAAATCCATTCAGCTGTAATCAGGACAGACTGATAAGCCTTCACATATGTGCATGATGATCTGAGTCTTCGCTGGTCGCACATGTGTATCATAGTTTTTTGCCGTGAGGTGAATTTCTCGCGGCGATGAATTTCCCGCCGTCATTTTTGCACGTGCAGTTGAGGCAGTCAGAAATTTTCCCGCGTTTTTCAATAACAAAACGTCAATGATAGTTTGATCACGCGTTTGTTGCATGCAACTTTTTGAAAACATGACAGTGAAACCTGTGCGACATGTGAAGGCTCAGATCAGCCTGCGCAGTCATATATAAATGTTTGCTGTTTGTACTATCCTTGCGTAGTATAACTTCTGGGACAAACGTCATTTCCCTGTTCAGTTTCGAAGACATTTACAAGATGCACAAGCTGATCTTTTGTATGAAGAAATGTTTGTTTTTGCTATGTGCTGACTAATTCATATAGGTAAATAAATGCGTAATAAATGACGGTATAATGCAGTTTAACTTGTTGTATATGTGACTCTTTTTGCGCATAAGGACCAGACTATTAAACCGCACTTTTGTGGTCTCATTAGAAATGCATTTCTCGAAAAAATGCACAGAATGTGCATGCAAGTACATGATAGACTCATATAAGTCGGCAAGTATGCACAAATGCATCAATGATGATGTCATCAGTCGGCTGGCCTGACCGATTGGGATTGAATTCTTGGGGGAATATTTAAGCAGACAAAGTTTTATTTTCCTGTCGTCATCCTGTAGGGGGAAAAAACGTGCAGCGCGAGGCCTTAGGTCTCCGTCTATCAAGTACTTTCTTAAGGTGATTCTGGACGTTTTGATGGTGTACACTGGACAACCTGGGACAAATTGGCGTTTTTATTTTTCGTGGGTCTTTCTGATTCTATTTTGGTTGTCTTTGTATTATAATAGAGGGATATTCCAGAAAAATAACATGTCGAAACGGCCAAATTTCATTACATGAAAACTTTGTTTTATTATTGCTGCTTGTCTTAGCTGTCTTTTGTGCAAGGACTAAATGTCCACAGAGTCAAAGAGCCTAGGTCAAGCCCTGTACATATTGCTAAATGAAAAAACCGACTTGATAATTGCTTTACTTCTATTTTGATAGTCTAGCTTTTGATGCTAACTTCAAATAAAAAATATGTAAGTTCAAGTTTTAATGCAGTTTGTTAGATTCATGTCGCTACAATAGCGTGCTGTGATTACGTAATACTATGTAATAATCGGGTTACCTAATTAACTGAATCCACAGATTAATTTAATACAGGCGGCAAACATCAAAGAATCGAAGAACGATCAGCATGTGTCAGTTTTCACAAGCAGAAAATCTCAAACACTGCAAAGGTATTAAAGCTGTGATAACCATCACTTACAGGCATATATACTGGAAGCAGCAAACTATTTTTAGGCGGTGGTTGGGATATATATAAAGAGCCGTCTCCCCATGATGTTTTTTCTGGAATAGCCCCCGAGGGAATGAATGCTGATATTGAAACACACAATAAACATACAATTTTAGGCCATTGGAATTTTCCAAACTCGTTCTGTCACTCTTAGCCATTTTATGTGAGTGATATAACATCTATGAATCATTTATAAGCGTTCCCGATAGTATCACGATAGTATCGTGATAGTATGCCACGATAGTGATAGTATCGTGATAGTAGTTTCCACGATAGCAATACTATCACGATAGTCAAAATTGGCATCGATAGTCAGCCCTAATAAAAGTGTATAACAGCCGATTCACCTCAGTTTTGTGAACCAAACTAAAAATCAGCACTCCAGCGCCATTGTCCTTATCACTTAAGAAAGTAAATCTGAATTTTTCACAGAATCTGTCATTTCAGTGCCTTTTGGCACTTTGATTTTTCCAGTGTAAGTCAATAGGTCAATTTTGACCCAAAGGGCATGGTTGGCAGGATTTATGTAGGCAACCATTTTATGTTGCTATATACTAAATACCTAAGGTCCGTACTCAATGGTTTAAGAGAAGAAGATTTTTAAAGCTTTTTTTTTTCCATTATAAGTGTATTGGAGTTAACAAGCCACAGGATTGGCCAATTTGAACCCCAGGGGCAAGACTCAGGCAGGATTCATGTAGGCAACAACTCCATGTTGCTACATGCTAAATACCCTTATGGTTTCACAGAAGAATATTTTTGAAGCTTTTTTTTCCATTTTAAGTTTTTTTTCCATTTTAAGTCCATCCATGGTAGCTAATGGGCCATGGGTGTGGCCAATTCTGGCCCAAGGGGCATGTCTGGCTGGATCCATGTAGGTGACCTGGGCCCTGTGGTTTCAGAGAAGAAGATTTTTGAAGCTTTTTTCCATTATGAGTCTATGGGAGCCAAGGGGCCCCGGGGCTTGGCCCATTTGGACCCCAGGGTCATGATTGGCAGCAATAATGTAGGTGACCACTTACCATTGCTACATGCTAAATATCTAAGCTCTGGGCCCTGTGGTTGCAGAGAAGAAGATTTTTGAAGCTTTTTTTTTCCATTAGGAGTCTATGGGAGCTAAGGGGCCCCGGGCGTGGCCCGTTTGGACCTCAGGGGCATGATTAGCAGGAATTATGTAGGTGACCACATGCCATTGCTACATGCTAAATATCTAAGCTCTGGGCCCTGTGGTTTCAGAGAAGAAGATTTTTGAAGCTTTTTTCCATTATGAGTCTATGGGAGCAAAGGGGCCCTGGGGCATGGCCGATTTGGAACTCAGGGGCATGATTGGCAGGAATTATGTAGTTGACCACTTGCCCTTGCTACATGATAAATATCTAAGCTCTGGGCCCTGTGGTTTCAGAGAAGAAGATTTTTAAAAATTTTCCCTTTATAAGTCTATGGGAGCTATATGTTGCCATGGCAACCAGAATTCCAATCTGATCAGCCCAAAAACCTTATGCAGCCTTTCCTCCTACCTGAAGATGCTTCACATGAAATTTGATCAAGATTGGCCATGAGGTATTAGAGATATACTTATTTGAAATTGTTTACGGACGCACGGACGTACGCACGACGGACAAAAAGTGATCCCAAAAGCTCACCTCGTCACTACGTGACAGGTGAGCTAAAAATGGTGGAATATTTTGCAAACAGTAAAGGTCCTGATCTGGGTCTGCATTGTTTGCCAATGACCAATTTGTTGTTTTTTTTAATCCCCCATCCCCAACAAAATGGGTTAAAATTCTTTATCAATGATAAGAAATGTTTACCTTTAATAGCCTGACTCCTGAAGTTTTGGTAAAAAAGTATCACTTACAAGTATGAGATTACATTTCCCTATATATGAGTTTTATTGTAGGTCTGGCCTTTGATCATTTTATATTACATTACATATCTACAGGGTGAATTATATAACATGTAGAAAAAGATGGCTGGCTAGCTGGATGGATGGATGGATGTAAAGGCAGGTGGGTGGGCTTGCAGGCTGACATGCAGACAGCCTGCTGTGGATGGGCATGTTTGTTTGATTTAAGGTTTAACGTCCCCGTCAACACTGTATAGGTCATTTTGGAGATGTTGCTTCCAATTTTGTGCGACACTGAGATGAAATGATATCGCAAGCCCTGTCGCCCGATGAAACTAAAAGGGTTTATAAGCATTGACGGTCTGACTCGCATCGCTTTGCCTAGGCAGGCTTAAATCCTCTAAGTGGTTTACCAGTACTCGTGTGCGGTTGGATTCAGCTCTGCGTGGAAGTATCATGCAGCCCATCTATTCCTTCAAGCCCCGATGGATAGAAGCCCGTGTGGCACAGTGGTTATGCTACTCGCCTTGTAAACCAGGGATCGCAGGATCAATCCCGGGCTTCTCCAGACTTTCGGATGAGTCTTTAAACCGAGGTCCCGTCTCCGTATGACCTTAGCTGTTGGTGGGAGGTAAAACTAAAACTCACTCACTCACTCAAGCCCCGATGGGCGGGGGCCGAAATGGATGGATGATGGATAATAAAATATCCTACAAAGTCCAAAATTCATTCCACTTTTAAAGTTTAAACACAGTACAAAAATTTCTTTCAAAAATACAGTAGCATAGGTATTTACAATACTATTCATTCCTACCTTTACCTTGAAGATAAAAATCATAATAAACCTTTTTTTTTCCTCACACTTTGCCAAAAGTCACTATACTATAAATGTAATGATGCAAGGCAACATGCAAGATCATCTCAGCTGCTCCATTATCTTTATGAGTCAGGTGGGATAAAAATATCCCTTATCCTTCCTAGGATTTACAAATGCATGCTTAGTACAATACATGCATCAGAGCTCTAGCTTTTTGTTTCCTTGTATGTGCAAACAGTGAAGTCTGTGACAAGACTGCACAATCGTGCAGTTTTGTCACAGTCTTCACTGTTTGCTTGTATGCTAAGAACTATTAATGTAGGATGCATCTTCTAACTCAGCTAATACTGTAATGCCGTATTTACCGTTTGCTTTTGGACAGACAGATCGGAGCAAACTGTGTAGATCCAGATGAGATGCAGCAGAATGTGGCATGCCGCAGAATGTGGAATCCCATCAGGGTCTACAATGTTTCCAGATCCAACAGTGTAGACCAAGATGAGACGCTGCAGAAATTGGAGTCTCGTCAGAGTCTACAATGTTGGCCACTCTCCCACCTATTTTGTTTCTTTGTACTGGAGTTTAATGGCTCAGTCAACACTATTTAAGGTCATTTGCTCATATGGTTAACCAGTACAGTGCACATTGTTTCGCCAGAAACTGACAACTGCCCTTCTTGACTCAGAGGAAGGAAGAAAATGACTGTAGAAAAGATTTCATGATCAATCTCCATGAAAGAATGTTGCCGGCCCCGGCGGATATAGAACCCGCATCCTCCTGATCATCAGTCAGACGTGCATCCTGCATCCGACACAAAATCAGAGAGTTAATATCTGTACTTCTTCGAATTTTGAAACAAGTATGGTAACAAGTTTAGGTGTCCGCATATTTAGGGTAAATAAGGTTTCTCTAAATATTGGACAACTTTACTCTATCAGTCACTGGACCAAAGACCATCTCTACTGAGCAACCACCTGCTTTTAAAAGGCCAGTCCTGTTTGTCCCTTGACAGCCATAACCTGGATTAGGCGAGTACCTGTCTAATACAGCCATTTTTTTGTTTTTCCAGAAGTGATTGTTGGTTTTCTGTAATAACATGAGCTGAAGACCATCTTTATGCAGAACCACCTGCATTAAAAGGGCAATCTTTTTGAACCTGTTTAAGGGCAAAAAAGTACATTTAGGAATGTGCCTGTACCAAGCAGGCACCTGTCTCAAGCAACAAACAAACCCTTATCCTGCTGAACAGGACATATCCTACTTTTGCAAACAGTGTAGATCCAGATCAGATGGCTTCTGCAGAAGCTATCTGATCTGGATCTACACTGTTTGTCATGCAGTTTGTGAATTTGAATGAATACATTGTATCAAATAATTTTAATTGGTTGAAAGTCAGAAATGGGTGTGGCTAAATTAATTTATTCAACAGGATAAGTGTTGGCCAACCTTTCTTTAACCCTTGTCCTGCTGACCAAGACACAAGACAACCTCTACCTTTTCAAACAGTGTAGATTCAGATCAGATGGCTTCTAAAAAGTTACCTAATCTGGATCTACACTGTCATTCAGTTTCTGAATTCGAACGAATACATATCAAGTAATTTGATTGGTTGATCATGTACACTGATTTATTCAGCAGGACAAGTATTAACATCCTCAAGGGTGATTGGTTAACAGTTTACTGTCCCAGCCAATGTGACATAAAACTGTGGATCAGTAAAATGTTCAACTCCTTGTCAGCCTGCTCCCCAGCCCATCTAGAGTGGGCTGCATGATGCTTCCATGCAGAGCTGAAACTGACCCGCACAGGAGTACTGGTAAACCGCTTGGAGGATCTAAGCCTGCCCAGGCAAAGCGGTGTGAGTCGGACCGTCCATGCTTATAAACCCTATTGGTTTCATTGGGTGGCAGGGCTGGAGATGTAATTTCATCTCAATGTCGGATAAAAGTGCCACAAAATTAGAAGCAAAATCTCCAAAATGACCTTTACAGTGTTGACAGGGACATTAAACCTCAAATCAAACAAACAAACAAAAGGAGCAGTCTGACCAGTGTCTGCACGCTTTGCTCTTGTGTACCCTTTTGAATAGTTACCCTGTGGAAAAACTAATTTTGCCACACCCATTTCTGACTAAAGATCAATCAAATTACTTGATAATAAATTATAATGATTGGAAGTGTCTGCTGACAGCCGGCTGGCACCAGACTTTTAGGTCTAGTGACAGCCAGCTGTCACCAGACCTAAAAGTCTACTGACAGCCGGCTATAATATTTGTTCAATAATAAGCATATTCTTCACTATTAAACTTCTCGTCTTTTATGGGATACTATACTACTAACAGAATTTGTTGAATAGTGAAGGATGCAACATTTTTTATGTGTACTTGTATTTTTGGTCAAACTAAGTGTTACATTAATGCTGCAATAAATTTGCAACTTAGAAATCATAATCAGTAAATAGCAAGAAGGATATTTCAAGGCATATCACCAGCAGAACTTACAAGTTCCAACCTGTGGATAAAGCTGGGCTTAGGCTTAAATCCATCACTGGTTGCTTTTGCATATGCAAAGCAGTGGGGTTGGGGGTGGGGTGGGGGTGATAGGCACACACTGCATCTGGGTTTGAACAAACATAACATAGAAGACTCAACTGGTGATTCACTGAATGGGGAAGTCTCCTGGAATAAAGTGCATGCTATGAAAATCCACCTAGCTGAAGAACAAATACAGGTCCTAGCCAAGGGGCTTGCCGCTTTCAACTACATATAATAAAGAAAATAAACATTTTTTTTTTTATAAGAAAAGTACATGTATGCCCCCACTAGGCACTATAAATATGATCCCAATAACTGTTCCGCTTGAAAATGAGGACGGTCTCATTTAGGCTTTATTATGTTGCCATGACAAACAAACTGGCATAGTGGGTAGGAGTATTTACTCTTAAGACTTAACATTAGGTCTCACACTGCTTTGGGCTGTGGTTCGAGTCTGGCTCAGGTCATGACTTGTGTGTTGCCAAGTTCTGCAACGGAAGGTCAGGTGTTTTTTTCTGGGTACTTCAGTTTTCACCAACTAACAGTTTGCTCAAAATAATCTTGAAATACCCATGAATCCAAAACAAAAACAAAAAAAACAACAAGTGGAGAGGGACATGTATTAGATGTGGATCCTGTCTGCATTGAGGTCAGCGACCCAGCATGACCTGTTTGAGGTACTGTATCACCTGAACCTATTGCGACCAAACTTACATGGTTATATCACTAGGATGGGGGAGTGTCATTAAGTTTTGATGACCTTTTATACATGTACCTTATTTTCAAGGGCACAGGCCCCTAAAAAGCCGTCAATTTTGGACCAAAAATGGCTAGTCTGCACACATAAATAAATAAATCAATGAATTTTGGTCAAGCTTCATTACCACCTACCAAACCAACCAAAGGTTTGATTACTCCAGATTTTGGGGACCTTGACCTAATTTTCAAGGTCACTGGTTCCTGAAAACTTAATGTTCAGCCCAAAATAGCTTTTCTGTATCCCAACTCATGAAAAAATTGATGAATTTTGGTCTAACTTGGTACATTTCTAGTTCTGTAATTGGATCAGGAGATATGGTGAAGATAAGCAAAAACTGAACTCAGTTTGGACCCTTGCAATCTTGAAAAGTAGATCCAGGTCATCAAAATCTATTCAAATTTGGCTGGAATTCATTATTTGGTTCAGGAGATGTGCAAATTGGGGAAAAGTTGGAATTTTCGAGAATATGTTGGGCCCTTTTGACCTTGAAAAGTAGGTCATGGTCATCAAAATTTAGTCAAGTATTTTGTGTGTTGAACTGATAATAGACCATATTAGACTAGAGATCATCATTTGGTCCAGAAGACATACAACAGACTTTTTGTTTTGTCTGGTTGTGTTGAGGTTTTACATCTCTGTCAATACTATTAAGGTCATTTTGACCTGACATGTAGATAAAATGACATCTCAAGCCCTACCGCCCATAGAAACCGCTAGGGTTAAAGGGGCGATCCGACTCACATTGCCTTTTCCTGGGCAGGCTTAGACTTGAGCGGTCCACCAGTACTCAAATTTGATGGATTTCAGTGGAAGCGTCATGTAGCCCAGTCTATTTCTCTAAGCCCCAATGGAGTTGAGCCAGGGTCATAAAACTTAGTCACTGTCATTTCTGTTCTTAGTGATGTGCTTAGTACAATATGTGGAAGACCTTGCCCGATAGCCTATAATAGTTCCCCATCCCCTTTGCTGGGCGACAAAATTATTATAGACTCATTTGGCAAGTTCTTCCATATATTGTACTTCTTTTTGACTCTATCAAGCTGATTGGACCAACACAGTGATGACAGGGACCTTAAACCTCAAATCAAACAAACTACCAAGCTGATATAAAAGAAGTTTTAACAAGAAGAAGCAAAGCTGGGAGGTGCAAAATTCACAAAGTCCAAATAAAGTGACATATTTTTGCATAGTTTGGCAGCATACCAAAAGATTTCCAAACCTTATTAGTTGTATGCCTCAAGCTTTAGTTTAGAATCTGTTAATAAAAGACCACAGACCAGACCGATATCATTTGGATGAACCCCACCCACCCAGACCTCCCCATGAAATATTAGCTAAATTATATACAATTAATAATAACTTTTCAATTCAATTTTCACTATATAACAAAGTTTAGAAAGTAGTATAGTATCTTATGAGAAAGAATAATTCTAAAAGTGGAAAAGAAATACAAATGTACTTACTATTGAACAATTTTTATTGCTGGCTGTCAGCAGACTTTTAGGTCTGGTGACAGCCGGCTGTCACTAGACCTAAAAGTCTGGTGCCAGCCGGCTGTCAGCAAAGCTCGCCATAATGATTTGTTCAAATTCACAAACCGTATGGAAAACTGTGTAGATCCTGATTCTGAAGAAGCCATCTGATCTGGATCTCCACTGTTAGCAAGATTATGGGAAGCTGATCTACAGGTACCACACAAAAGGTACTTCCAATTACCATACGATCAACAGTAACTGGTCAAATGTCAGTTTATGTGTGCTTAACTTTATTTCCTTCAAACAGGAATGCAGATTTGTTTAACCCTATTTGTACCAAATGGAATCTTCCTCCTTATATATGGCAGGAGTCCAGTTTGAAATTTAGGGTTGATAGGTTTTTTTTCTTCAAAATTTGTTTGGAAAATTGCTTTACTTTTCGCAAACAGTGTATTTTGCGGCGTCTGATCTGGGCCTGCACTGTTTGCAAATTATCCGTTTTGGGTTTCTGGTACTCAATGGGTTAAGACTTGTAATTTTCTCGCAATTTTAACTATTGAATACATCACAAAATGGGAACAACTTAGGAAAATGTTTCGTTTTAGTCATTCTACCAGTAAGAATTCTGATTTATCATGTGGCTAAAACTAAAGGTGAATCTGGTAAGTTTATGTACTATAATTTAAGGTCCCCCTACCCCCACACTGTCCAAATCACCCCTTTTCCAAGGCATGTGGGCACAGAGGGCCGCTTAACCCCCAAGTCCTAGACTGAACACTATCAAAAGGGTTAACATGCTAAACCCCAAACAATCAATCAGTCTACAAGATCACAAAACTTACTTAATAATGAAGGAAAACTAACTAGAGCTGTCAGTGAAACTGACTTGGGTCCCGGCAGCGCTATCAGAGGAGTAGGAAAATTTGTGGACGGACAGACGGACAGACAGACAGACAGACAGACGGACGGACAGAGTGATTACTATAGGGCACCCACACTTTCAGTGCGGGGCCCTAATAACCATTTTTAGAAATACAGTAAAATTCCTATATTAACCCTTCTCTTCCTGAATATTCAATTTAAGCCACACCCATTTCTGTCTATCAACCAATCAAATTACTTTATGTAATTTATTACTACAAATTCATAACCTAAATGCCAAACAGTGTAGATCCTGATCAGATAGCTTCTTCAGAAGCCATCTGATCTGGATCTACACCGTTTGCAAAGATAGGGGTTGTCGTGAACAGCAAGATAAGGGTTAAGACTCCTAACCAGAGGACACAGTATGCAGAAACTACAAAGAAAGAATAACTACAACCTGCTAAATAAGCTTTTCAAAGCAGAATACCACTCCTAACAAAATGTGACAAAGGTTTCCTCAATTTGAGTGTCTTTGATCTTTCAAGCTCCAACAATTAAAACAAACAGATTAAAGCAAAAGACTATAAATCAGATAATATGTCAGACTATCTGATTAAATTCTAGAAAAAGGCACATTGGCTGTAGGAAGGAGATAAAATTCTAGAAAAAGCAGAGTATAATTAGTTTTCCAGATTGTAGCCGAGTTGAACATTATTTTGTTTCCATTGACCAGCCTGCTCAATTTTTTTTTGTTTTCATAAGGTGAACAAGTCTGTGAAATGAACCCCCCCCCCCCTAAACCCCACTTTATATAGAGAAAACTGGGGTTTACGGGTGTATACATGATTTTCCGTATTTCTGCCCCAAGACATAGTTTGTGCCTCAATGAGGCGGTTCTAACGAGCACCCTCAACCTAAGCTTGGAGTATAAATAAGAAAAATATCATGGGTTTTCATTAGAAAAGTAGCCATTTTGGTGATGTGAAAAAAAGCACTATGTGTCACGGCTGTGTTATCGTAATGGTTGTGGTTTACGGCCCTTCCAAGATTATTTCACTTATTCAGTTTTTGATTGTTTGATTTGAGGTTTAACGTCCCCGTCAACACTGTAAAGGTCATTTTGGAGACGTTGCTTCCAATTTTGTGGGACTTTTACCCGACATTGAGATGAAATGACATCTCAAGCCCTGTCGCCCAATGAAACCAATAGGGTTTATAAGCATGGACGGTCCGCCTCGCACCGCGGTTCCTGGACAAGTTTAGATCCTCTAAACGGTTTACCAGTACTAGTGTGCGGGCCAGAATCAGCTCTGCGGGAAGCATCATGCAGCCCATATATTTCTTCAAGCCTATGGGCGGGGGCCATCACTTATTCATTTGAGCCAAGCGATAATCAGAGGTTGGCAAAAACCGGAGTGCCCGAAAAAAAACACGCAGAACTTAGCATCTCACATGCGACCCCAGCCAGGCTTGAAATTGTGGGTACTCGTTAAAAAAAAACAGAAAATTTCACAATTTTTCATCTGTGGCGATTTATTTATGTTGTTGTTTGTTACTTACTGTGTGTATCACTTGTGTCTTTTAATTTTGGATGGCCATATGGCCATTTTGTGGGAAAGTAACTGTCCTTATGGCCTTCCTTTGTTTAGGTTTCCATTATGGTCTGGTCGCTTAATGTTTGTATTTCTTTCCCTTTGGTGTCTTTTATGGGTGGAGTAAGTTAATTGTATCAATTCCTGATCTTTGTTTTACTTCTACTTTGAACCCACAGCGGCTTTCTCATGTGTCGTCAGTTTCGGCTCTCCGTGGAAGCACCATTCAGCTCAATATATTTCTCCAAGCCATGATAGGGGGGCGATTTTTGGTTTGATATTGTGTATGATAACTGAATAGTCGATTCTATGCTAGTTGAAGTCTTATCAAGACTTTTTGTGAGCATATTTACGTAAAGTCGGAGCCGGAGCATATTTTGATGGGGCCAAAAATAAACCTTTCCTGATATGACCCTTTATAAAAATTCAGGTTGAAAAAATGAATCTGGAATAAGGACAAAGGAATAAGGAAAAAGGAATAAGGAAACAACTTATCACTCGTTGCAAACAGTGCAGACCCGTATCAGATACTGCAGAACAAGACGCCTGAGCAGGGCCTTCACTTTTTGCTTAAATTTCAACCAATTTTTATCAATGATAAAATTCTAATCAGCCTGGTACCCTTTAACTCTTAAATGCACCCCTTCTGTATGTGGGATGGGACATCCCATTCTGTACAAAATGGGAAAAAATATTTATTTTTCTTGTGTTTTTTTTTTCTTTTATTTATTTGTGATTTTTCCTCGTTACTAAAACCTCTTAGTAACCTATAAACATTCTTACTTTACCTTATTTACTTATCTACCTGCTATTGAATCAACGTTGAAACAACGTTTAAAACGTTGTTTCAACGTTGAATCAAAGTTGAGTCAGTATTGTGTGCCTGCAAGATTACTTGCTTACTTACCTACTCACCCACCCAGTTGCTTGCTCGCGTGCTCACACACTCACTCACTCAGTCACTCACTCACCCACTCAAACCTGTTTCTTTTATTTTCCTCTGTATAGTTAAAAGCCCAGTTTTAGGTAATCTATATTGGCCTTAGCTTCAGCAACCTCTTGAGAGTTTCCAGATTTTTGCAAGCAGGGGTAATAAAATACCCATTCTGACAGTCCAGGTTTAGTTTAGAGATTAAAGTCTGATAACAAAATAGAGAAAATTTAGAAAAAGGTAGTATTTTGCAGGAGTGTAGTCTCAATTTTAGGTGTCTTAATAGCCGAATTCCAGTGTATTATTTCCCTAAATAGGTCTAGTGACAACAATGGATGTCTATTTATGAGACTACAACATCATAAAACTTACGTAATAAAACTTACGTAATAACACTGTATCTCAGGTGGATTTCATGGTTTCGCCTGGTTGTCTTGTTGTCATCTAACAGAACTTCCAGCTGGTGGCTGAAATAGAACGAAACACTATTTTTGTTATTCAGGGGATCACAATTGAGCCCACGCATGACAAAACCTACAATAAGACCCGTATGACCAGCTGAGACTCAAATCATCCTGCGCACCCATCCGCTATTACAAGACCTTTTGCTTATGTCTCTTTGCATAGATATTTAGCCTTTAGTAGGTACATGCAATCAGCAAAGACTCTGATCAGACTGCACTAATGTGCAGGCTGATCTGAGTCTTTGCTGGTCACTCAAGACTTCATGTAGATTTTTTCATGCGCTGGCTCAATTATTTTTTTGCCATCTCTTTTCAAAAGGAGACAATTCAAATGGTTTGTGCCCCCTCTCATAGGGGCTAAGCTTGGGGAAATAGACTTGGCTGCATGCTGCTTCCGCGCAGAGCTGGGACCGACTGAGATTTAGAGAACCGGTAATCTGCCAAGAAGCTCAAATCCTGCTGAGAAAAAGTTCTGCAAGTCCCTTAAATCCTAGTGGTTTCTTTGGGCGGTAGGGCTTGATGTCATTTCATGTCAATGTTGGGTAAAAGTCCCACAAAACCAAGAGCAATGTCTCTAAAATGACCTGAACAGTATTGGCAGGGATGTAAAACCTCAACACAAACAAACAAACAAACTCACATGGTTTGGGAAACTTCTAGGCCATAATGCTCCAACTTGAGGACAAGCAGCATAGGAATATATCATGCATGTGCATAATGTAATATATTTGAAATATAAGGAAATCACCAAATGAATGCTAGCATGTTCCATTATATATTATAGGGGCATCTCTTAATGGGGGGAGGGGGATTCAGGTACCCCCACTACCATATTTACCCCATTCTGACACCTCAACACATTACCATACTTGTTCTAAACTTTGAACAAGAACAATTTACTATCCGATGTTGTGTCTACGAATAACGGTATGAGTGGCAAGATGAGACGCCATATTCTGCCGTGTCTCATCTGGCTCTACACTGTTTGCTCAGGCCTGTCTGTCTGAATAAATTCAGTAAATATGGTACCCCCCTATTCTTGTCATTATGATATCAGTGCTGTTAGCGCTTTGATTTGTCCTAATATATTTACAGACAATACAAGACTTAACCCTTTTTGTACCAAATGGAATCTTCCACCTCATATATAGCAGAAGTCCATTTCAAAATTTAGGGATGTCAGGTTGTGTTTTCTTCAAAATCTATTTGGAAACTGGCTGAAGGTTTTGCAAACAGTGTAGGCCCTGATCAGACGCCGCGTTCTGCGGCATCTGATCTGGGCCTGCACTGTTTGCCAATTACCCATTTTGGGGTTTCCGGTACAAAATGGATTAATAAACCCAAATCCAGATGAGATATATATCAAATTCTAGCATTTGGTTCTGACATTTTCTTAATAAATTCTGTCTGATATTCCTTGTAAAGGCAAGAGACATTTTCAACAGAATCCATATTACATGTTTACTCTTTTAAGCGTAGAAACTGCAAAATGGGACATTGCCCAGATCAGATGCCACAGAACATGGTGTCTGATCAGGACCTCCACTGTTTGCAAAACATAATAAATGTATAAAAAATACTTAACCTAACACCCCTAAATTTTGAAATGGACTCCTGCTAAATATAGTGAAGAAGATTCCATTCAGTTGAGAATGGTTTTACCCTTGTCCTACTGAATAAATTAATTTAGCCTCACCCTTTTCTTACTTTCAACCAATCAGATAACTTTGATGTAATTTATTCCTACAAATTCATCAACTGACTGTCAAACAATGTAGATACTGATCAGATGGCTTCTCCGGTCAAGCAGACTCCACATTACTCGGCGTCTGATCTGGGTATTTGGTGTTTACCAAGCACACGATTCCTGTCCAGACACTATAAATAGCTCTGAACTGCATGTGACATCGATAGAAATAGCGAGACTTTTTCTATTAATAGCCATAATATTGGGTTTCCCAAATCAGTGATGGTCACATGGACAACAGCATGATTTCGGATTTTTCCATTTCGTTAATTTGGGTCGACTGTACACAATCGAGCCAAAAATCTCTACCTATTCCACCTATAAACCCTAAACATATATATTTTTGTTTGTCACTGCCCTAATGAATTGGAGCATTCCAATATAGAAACAAGAGGCAAATAAGGCTCCTACCCACTAAGGTGTATACAGTAACCTTTAAATTAATTTAGCCATGCCCATTTCTGACTTTTAATCAATCAGATTACTTGATGCAATTTATGAAACAAATCTCAAAGTTTGCAAGGGCAATACAACGAGGTATATTTGATTCAGGTGATTATTAAGTCTCTTAATTAAGTCCATAATAAAAGTGTCGGCTTATCTAAATCACACTTTAATTGAGTTGATTGGCCTTGAATGAGGACTTAACCCTTATCTTGCTGAATATTCATTTAAGCCACACCCATTTCTGTCTATCAACCAATCAGATGTAATTTATTGCTAGAAATTCATAAACTGAATGCCAAACAGTGAGATCCTGATCAGATGGCTTCTTCAGAAGCCAGCTGATCTGGATCTACACTGTTTCCAAAGATACGGGTTGTCGTGAACAGCATGATAAGAGTTAAGAGGCTGTTGAGACAATGCATTAATTTTGTTCCGAACCATTCAGTCCAAGTGTTTAGACAAATGCATTTATTTCGCTCCAACTTAGACCACCACATCATCTAGGACCAGAACAGGTCCAAGTCTTGTTCCGATCTGGGTTTGGTATAAATACTCTGTCTAAACTCTTGTATTGGTCCAAGGTAGATCAATATTTATTTCTCAGACAGACTGCAATTCATTTGTCCCGATCTAAATCATTGCACTGTAAATAAGAAGGTAAGTTTATACTGATCTACCTAAAACTGCTACAAATTACATTGAACCTGGTTCGATCTCGTCTAAACTCTTTAACCCTTATCTTGCTGAATATTCATTAAAGCCACACCCATTTCTGTCTATCAACCAATCAAATTACTTGATGTAATTTATTGCTAGAAATTCATAAACTGAGTGCCAAACAGTGTAGATCCTGATCAGATGGCTTCTTCAGAAGCCATCTGATCTGGATCTACACAGTTTGCAAAGATAGGGGTTGTCGTGAACAGCAAGATAAGGGTTAAGAGGCTGTTCAGACTATGCATTTGTTCTGAACCATTCAATCCAAGTGTTTAGACAAATGCATTTGTTTCGCTCCAGAACTTTAGAGTGCTCCAACTTAGACCACCACATCATCTAGGACCAGGACAGGTCCAAGTCTTGTTCCGATCTGGGTTTGGTATAAATACTCTGTCAAATACTTGTATTGGTCCAAGGGAGATCAATTTTTATTTCTCAGACAGTGTGCAATTCATTTGTTCCGATCTAAATCGATCATTGCACTGTAAATAAGAAGGTAAGTTTATACTGATCTACCTAAAACTGCTACAAATTACATTGAACCTGGTTCGATCTCGTCTAAACTCTTATCTTGCTGAATATTCATTTAAGCCACACCCATTTCTGTCTATCAACCAATCAAATTACTTGATGTAATTTATTGCTACAAATTCATAATCTAAATGCCAGAAGCCATCTGATCAGGATCTACACTGTTTGTAAAGACAGGGGTTGTCGTGAACAGCAAGATTAGGGCTAAGTCCCTTATTTTAATGTAACGTTACTAACTACAGAAGCTTTCCGTCTGCTATTGACCATGTGACTATCGCTGACCAGTTACAAAAGTCAGGTGATGGTTATTTATTGCAGCGCTATTCTGAGCGCTGTGTAAAAAGTGAGACCTGGACTGGGCTCCATTTAAGGTTTAACGTCCCCGTCAACACTGTATAGGTCATTTTGGGGACGTTGCTTCCAATTTCGTGGGACTTTTACCCGACATTGAGATGAAATGACATCTCAATCCCTGTCACCGAATGAAACCAATAGGGTTATAAGCATAGATGGTCCGACTCGCACTGCTTTGCCTGGGCACGCTTAGATCCTCTAAGCGGTTTACCAAGACTCATGTGTGGTCGGATTCAGCTCTGCGTTGAAGCATCATGCAGCCCATCTATTTCTTCAAGCCCCGATGGGCGGGGGCCTGGGTCATTGGCAAACAGTGTAGACCCAGACTAGATGACACAGAGCCCAACATCTGATCAGGGTACACACTATTAAGTATTTGCTTAATAAAGTAAGGGAATTTATGGGTTAAACAAAAGTCTAAATCCCTGTTCAGGCTATAGGAGCTTTTTTCGTGACGTACTTCCTGTTCTAAAAATAGAACGGGAAAAGCCCTGGCCGTCATCTGTCGTATTGCTTCAAAGGGAGTGAGACAGATAAAGTGTTAATTACAGCTTAAAACAGTGGAATTCATTAAACTTTTGGGGAATTCTAATGTGATAATGGGGGAAACACCAATATGCTGCCAGATGTGAAATTTTGCATTACGAAAATGATACATTGTACATACGATCTCTCTCTCTCTCTCTCTCTCTCTCTCTCTCTCTCTCTCTCTCTCTCTCTCTCATGATCGAGTGCAGGCAAATGTAAATTACAGTTTGTCATTAAATGACGGTACGTCAACCGACATGTAGCGTGTCAACAACGTCGTGTCTATATCAAACCAACTTCAAAGCGATGCATTGAATTTGACATTGCAACGTCGATGAAACGTCACACTGTTTCATTGGCGATAATACGGCGTTGCTTAATAAAATGTCATTTGCCCAGTGCGCGGACCCATCAAGACTCAGTGGGATTGGAACATTAAATTCAAAACAAACGTAAAACACTCTTTCAGAGCATAAGAATGTTAATTTATAAATGAAAACACTCCTTCGCAAGTGCAAGATTTTACAGTAAAATCTGGTAGATTTGTAGATTGGTTCAACCTGCCCAGCCCTTAGGTCTACATTAACCCATTTGGTACCGGAAACCCCAAAAGGGGTAAGTGATAAACAGTGCAGGCCCAGATCAGATGCCGCAGAATGCGGGGTCTGATCAGGGCCTACACTGTTTGCAAAAAGTTTGGACATTTTCCAAATAAATTTTGAAGAAAACACAACCTGACACCCCTAAATTTTGAAAATGACTCATGCTATATATAAGGAGGAAGATTCCATTTGGTACAAAAAGGGTTATGGGCTTCTTGGATACAGGGACCAGTCAAACCATCTCAATGGTCACGTGCCATTGAAGTGAGTTGGAGTGGTTGTCGACGGCATGACGTCAAGCCAACGTTGACTCGACGCCCGTCTGTAAGTCCACAAATTGGTTGTTGTTTTTTTTCGACTGTTAGTATGTTTATTTGTCTGTCTAACAGTCCATCCATTTGTCTGTTAGTCAGTCATTCAGTCAGTCGGTCTGTGTGTCGTCTGTCTGTCTACTGTCAGTTTGTCAGTCAAACCCCTCTCTCTCTGTCTCTCTCATGCCAACGATCATGTGACAATGAAGTGAGTTGGAGTGGGTGTCGACAGCATGACATCGACCCAACATTGACTTAACGCCCCTCCGTCAGTCCACTCATTAGTTTATTATCCCCACGCTTTTCGAAGAAAAAGTGGGGATATTGTAATTGTCTTCGTCGTCCGTACGTCCGTCTTACCGGACAACTCCTCCCACACTTTTACAGCTAGAAACTTAAAACTTTGGGAACTGGTAGTTCTTTGGTCTGAGGAGTGCATGACACTTTCGGAATTTTGATCCTACCCCTAGGGGCCAGGCCAGGGGGTGGGGTGCCCCAGGGGTAAAAAATCAAAGTTATCAGAACCTGGTCGTGTGACATATCAAATCGAACGGCATAATGAGTAGAATACATAACAATACCCCTAGGGGCCAGGCCAGGGGGTGGGGTGCCCCAGGGGTAAAAAATCAAAGTTTTCAGAACCTGGTCGTGTGACATATCAAATCGAACGGCATAATGAGTAGAATACATAACAATCAAAATTTGACCCCTAGGGTCAGGTTTGAGGTCACCAGAGGTCAAAAACTTGGATTTTCACCCCCATAACCCCCTTTTTAACGATTACCAGATAACTCCTCCTACGCCATTTCAGATAGAAACATGAAACTTTGGGAACTGATAGGTCTTTGGTCTGAGGAGTGCATGACACTTTCGGAATTTTGATCCTACCCCTTGGGGCCAGGCCAGGGGGTGGGGTGCCCCAGGGGTAAAAAATCAAAGTTTTCAGAACCTGGTCGTGTGACATATCAAATCGAACGGCATAATGAGTAGAATACATACAATCAAAATTTGACCCCTAGGGTTAGGCTTGAGGTCACCAGAGGTCAAAAACTTGGATTTTCACTCCCATATCCCCCTTTTTAACGATTACGGGATCACTCCTCCTACGCCATTTCAGATAGAAACATGAAACTTTGGGAACTGATAGGTCTTTGGTCTGAGGAGTGTATGACACTTTCGGAATTTTGATCTTAAGATTGGGTGGGAGTTGCAATTGAGAATTTACATAGTGAAGTATCTTTAAAAAAGCGTGGGGATATGCGATGGCGCGCCATCGACTGCGCGATTCTATAGATAGATAGATAGATAGATAGATAGATGGATGGATGGATGGATGGATGGATGGATGGATGGATGGATGGATGGATGGATGGATGGATGGATGGATGGATGGATGGATAGATAGATAGATAGATAGATAGATAGATAGATAGATAGATAGATAGATAGATAGATAGATAGATAGATAGATAGATAGATAGATAGATAGCGAATAAAACGAAAGTTACGTAAAAACTTATTTTGTGAATAACGGTATCTCAAGCCATTGACATGGGTCATTCACGAAAAGATTTTCGTCAATTAAAAACAGATTTAGGATAAATGAATTTCGGTAATGAAAGTAAAATATCATTTTTTCCTTCTCGAGGCATTATTTCAATGAAAACGAGTATATTTTCTCTCAAAATGTCTGAATATTGTTAGCATTTTAAGTTCCGCAAATACATTTGAATAGCGATGGCCATTTCAATTGACGGCCAATACTTTGCGAATGCGCAAGAATGACGTCATAAACGGAATTCCTAAAACCTCCAATACTCAGGGACAATCGACACACCAATGTTGTCAGTAATTTGATTAAGAGTAGACCCGACAAAAACTTTTTGGAAAGAGCTGTCTCCCTAAGGACCCTTGTGAGTATATTTATTTCCCTTTAGAAAGCAAAATGAACTCTACAAACCCCAAAATTTGTCTCAAAGACATTAAAATTTTGTTCAGTCTTGTTCAAATCTTCACTGGCTCAAGAATATTATGCAAGATATTAAATGTCATAAAATTATGGGGTTATATTTAAAGGATTATGATTAAAGGGTATTAACCCTTTCACCCCTGAGTTTCCAAAGTGGATTATTCCACCTTTTGATTTGGAATGAACCATTACCGAAAATAGGGATTTCAATTTGAATTAAAAAGTCTCATCTGGATCTACCGTAAAGATCCTATTCACCATATCTGCATTATTTGCTGGCTCCCAGCTTGCACATTGTCAATATTGGAAAAACAGGTAACCAGACCCCCCTGACCTTGAAAGGTCAGGGGGGTCTGGTTACCTGTTTTTCCAACACTGATAACCTTCAGACTAGGAACCAGCAGATAATGCAAATAAGGTGAATGTATTGGGACAGACAGGCCTAGGCAATTAGACAATGCAGATCCAGCATCAGCAGTCTGATCAGGGTCTACACTGTTTGCCTTTCCGTCTGCACTTTTTAGAGTCCTTGCTGGATCATGAAACAAATTTGTCAAAATTTTAGGAGAATTACAGCAAGTCCTCAAGGTGTCCGAATTTTTACTATTTTTACAGTACACTTTGTACTGGATAACAGGGTTGTAATAAGCATAATGCATTATTTATATAGGGCACTATATTCCACATTATACATGTATTTTGCAAATTAACCCATTGTATAATAGTGGATTCTTCCATTGCTATATTTTGGACAAGTCCATTTGTCATATAAGGCGTGTCAGGCCTATTTTTCCTTTCTCTTATATTTTTGACGGAAAATTCTGTTAGCAAATAGTGCAGGCCCTGATCAGACGCCGCGTTCTGCGGCGTCTGATCAGGGCCTGCACTGTTTGCCACGATACCCCTTCATGCTCAGGATGATTTGTTTGTTTTCTTATGTCACTGTCAGCCCAATTTACCTCATTTTGGAGATGTCACTTCTAACTTTGTGAGACATTTACTGAGACATCTTTGGCTACCTGTAAAACCTGGGCTGGGCTCATGGGCTTGGTCTGGGTCATTGGCAAACAGTGTAGACCCAGACTAGATGACACAGAGCCCAACATCTGATCAGGGTACACACTTAAGTATTTGCTTAATTTAAATGTCAGGTAAAAGTCCCACAAAATGGAAGCAACATCTCCAAAATGATCTATACAGTGTTGACGGGACGGTAAACCTTAAATCAAACAAACAATCTTCGTGACAGATGCACGGACCATATACCATCCAAAGAGCAGCTGGAAGCATGGACCATAATACCATCCAAAGAGCAGCTGGAACAGCCTCTGGTCAGAAGGTGAAGAAACACAAACTGATGTCTGCTTTATCTTTTTAACTAACCCAGCCCCACATTTTGTAGAATTTTCCTGCACTGCAGTGCAATTAAATAGCCAAATGATTCTGACATTGCATCTCAGAGGGACAACTGGCCAGGATGTAATAGCCTTCACCCCAAAGGTAAACATTCTGAGTGCAGACTAACCTGATATTACCCACACTAGAGAGTTAAAATTGACCTTATAATGTACTTCACCTCAGATAAACGATTTCCATTTGAGCCCAAAAATTCGAGCCCAAGCCCAGCCCACGAGCCCAGCCCAGGTTTTACAGGTGACCATCTTTAGCCTACAGATGGCATTTTAGGCACCACTCCTCTTGGGTTGGCTTAGACCGTCTAAATGCAAAAGTTCACAGTGTTTCAGCTCTGCACTGCAGCACCATGTATCCAAGCCCCAATAGGAAGGTGTGCAACAAATCAAAACAAAGAAAGACATTATCAAAATCTTAGGTATGAAATATTAAAACTCACCATATATGGTCCTAAAAAATGTAAAATCTACAGTTTTTTTTTACCTGTGATTTCTTCCTAAACAATTATTTATATAACAAAATCAACAACTTTGGAAGTGGTGTTATAAAGATACTTAATATTTCTGTTATTCTATCCCTCCAAATATTTCCATATTCTGATCAGATTACAATGTACATGTAATTTTATCAGTTATGGCAGCCAAATTAACATATCAAATCACATTACATACCACACCTGAGTGACTCATACCTTCTGCTCATTAAGAAGGGCAGTCAAAGAATATGCACTGCTTACATACAAAGTAGAAGTAAAACAAAGATCAGGAATCGATACAATTAACTTACTCCACCCATCAAAGACACAAAGGGAAAGAAACACAAACATGAAGCGACCAAACCATAATGGAAACCTAAACAAAGGAAGGCCATAAGGACAGTTACTTTCCCAAGCCTGCCTGGTAAAAGTATGGGTTGGTGAGCTGACCAGCTAGATATGACCTAAACAGTGATGAATTGGCAGTTAAACTCCAAAACATGAACAGACAATAGCTCTGGCAATGCTAATCCCGGATATGCCTTATCTTTGAAACAATGTAGACCCAGATCAGATGGCTTCTGACGAAGCCCTCTGATCAGGATCTACATTGTTTACCATTCAGATTGTGAATTTGTTGCAATAATTTGCATCAAGTAATCTGATTGGTTGATAATCGGTAGTGGGTGTGGCATATATGAATATTCAGCAGGACAAGGTTTAATATTTGTTGGACAATATGAACTGCTCCATATCATGGTCTAACTATAGGTCAAGTTTCAGCTTGATCAGATCTTTTGTTTGATTTGAGGTCAACAGTATTTAGGTTGGAGAAGTTGTTTCTGACTTTGTGGAACTTTTACCCGACACTGAGATGAAATGATATCTCAAGCTCTACCGCCCAAAAAAACGCCAGGGTTTAAGAAGTGGTCTGACTCGCATTACTTATCCTAGGCAGGCTAAAACCTAAGTGGTTAATTACCAGTACTCAAGTTTGGTTGGTTTCAGCCCTGCGCGGAAGCACCATGCAGCCCAATCTATTTCTCCAAGCTCCTAAATAGTAGGAGGAGTTATGAACTGCTCTATATCAAGATCTAACTACGAGGACTGTTCAAATATGAATGCAGGTAGAACGTTTTCTCATGCACTAATACGAAAATCACCTGGAAATAAATATCACAGCGTAGAAAAACATTTTACCTATACATTGATACCAAACGTATTAAAATCCGTCCACTTTAGTCATGTATATCGTTCGATAAACACTGTCTACTCTTGTATACTAATACAAAACATGGTTGGAAGAAGGTCAGAGTAGGCCGTTGAAATACGGTCCTATATTAAGAATCGTTGTATTCTTTGATGAAATATGTTCGGTTTATGGGCATAATGAAATGTCTTTTCCGACAGTTTTTCGTTGGTTTAAGAAATTCAGCTGTGGGCTAGGCTCAACAGAAGATGCACCACATGATCGTCGGCCGAAAAGAGCAACATCTGCCAAGATGGTTGCTAGAGTGAAAGAAATAGGTGCTACCAATGCACGATACACCACTAGGCAAATAGCTAGTATGGTTGGCATCTCATTAGGAGCAGCTCATACTATTCTGAAAAGGGATTTGAAAATGAGAAAGATCTGTGCTAGATGGATTCCCCATCTGTTGACAGATGAGCAGAAAGAGACACGCGTTCAGTGCGCCAAGAAGTTGCTTAAAAAGTTTCCAAATTACAATGCACGGTCTTTCGCTAATGTCGTCACAGGTGACGAGACATGGGTTCACTTTTTTTAGCCAAAACGAAAGATTCAGAACAAAACATGGGCAACAAAGTACATGTATTGCAAAAGACCATGCATTGCAAAGCGGACCATGAGCGTCAAGAAGGTAATGTATGCCATATTCTTTTCAAATCAGGGCCCTGCTATTCAGGTTGCTGTGCCTAAAGGCAAATCTGTAAATGCGAAGTTTTACAAGAATAAAGTTCTTCGAAAATTGAAGAAATATTTCAAAGAACGAAGACCCGCAACTGGTTTGGCCAATGTCAGATTGCTACATGACAATGCGTCATCACACAAGGCGTTCATTGTGCAAGACTATCTGAAGCAGGAAAAGGTTGTTGAACTCCCTCACCCCCCGTATTGCCCTGACCTTGCCCGTGTGATTTTTTTTTGTTCCCGCGGCTGAAAAATACCTTTCTGGTCGAAAATTTGTACAGCTCAAACACCTCGGTTCTGCAATATTCCAGTGCCTTCATAGTATACCTCGAAAAGACTACCAAAATGCATTCAATGATTGGATCAGAAGACTGAAAGTTTGTATATCTGTTAAAGGGGAATACATTGAGGGATCGAAATCTATCACAGAATCATTTTTATGTGCTTAGTTGCATTCATATTTGAACAGTCCTCGTATATGCCAAGTTAGCCAGAAACAGTTCACAGAAATATTCAAAGGGGCATAACTCTGTAAATATTTGGTGGATCGTAACCTTGAAAAATATGCACTGCTCCACATCATGGACTGTATCCTGGAAACAATATGCACTGCTCCACATAATCGTCTAACAATATCAAGTTTCAGCTTGATTGGACCAAAATTGAAGGAGCAAAATATTTATAGAAATCTGCACTCTATTAATATTTGGTGAGCTATAACCTAGAAATAATATGCACTGCTCCACATCATGGTCAAACTATATATCAAGTTTCAGCTTGATCAAATGTTAACTGTAGGAGACATTAGCAAAATGGTCACAGAAAATTTCAAAGTGGTATAACTCTGTGGACCATAACCTCGAAACATTATGCACCACATCGTGGTCTAATAATATATCAAGTTTCTGCTTTTCCAGATCTAAATTGCAGGCGGAGTTATATGGAAAATATATTTACATAAATTTTGTTTTTATTTGGTGGACCATAACCTCAAACTTAGATCACTGACAACGTCAGAAAGGGGCCCCACATAAAGCTGTCAAAGAGGTATGCTACAAGTTTTTTCCAGAATGTAGGTCTTGTGATGGTAAGTATGTGTTTGTTTGAGGTTTAACGTCTCCGTCAACACTATATAGGTCATTTTGGAGACGCTGCTTCCAATTTTGCGGGACTTTTACCCGACATTGAGATGAAATGACATCTCAAGCCCTGTCGCCCAATGAATTCAATAGGGTTTATAAGCACAGACGGTCCGACTTGCACCGCTTTACCTGGGCAGGCTTAGATCCTTTAAGTGGTTTACCAGTACTCGTGTGCGGTCGGTTTCAGCTGTGTGTGGAAGCATCATGCAGCCCATTTATTTCTTCAAGCCCTAAATGGGCAGGGTAAGTATATGTGTGAAGTTTCATAAGAGAAAGGCAAATACTTTTAAAGTTATGACCATGGTTATTGGTTTTTTTTTTTTTTTTTTTTTTGGTTTTACGGCTCTTTCAAGATTATTTCACTCATATCAAGCCGATCGTTAATCATAGGTGGGCGAAAACCGGAGTACCCGGAGAAAAACCACCTGACCTTCCGTTGCAGAACTTGGCGTCTCACATGTGACCCGAGTGAGGCTCGAACCACAGCGGTGAGTGACCTAATGATCATCAAGGTTATGTTTTCTGGTCAAGGCAGAATGAAGGTGTTGTGATGGTAAGTATGTGAGAGTAGGGCAAATACTTTTGAAGTTAAGTTTTTTTTAGTGACGACTGACAAATGCACAGACAAAAGCAATATAGCTATGGCCCTTTGTCAGAATGTAGGTCTTGTGATGGTAGGTAAGTGTGTGAAGTTTCATGAGAGTAGGGTAAATACACCACCTCATAGTCTTACTATCTACCAAGTTTCAGCCTGATCCGATGGAAACTGTAGGAGGAGTTATCCGGAAACGAAAAATTTTAAAACATTTTCAATGGTGCATAACTCTGTAAATATTTGGTAGATCGTGACCTCGAAACAATATGTGCTACATCACCTTCCAATCTTACTATCTACCAAGTTTCAGCTCGACCCGATAAAAGCTGTAGGAGTTTTCCTGAAATGTTAAAGTTTACAGAGGGATGGGCGCCAATCCCATGACATAATACAATCTTTTTTTCAAAATGGGCGTGCCAACCCCACTTTTCATGAATTGGTTAATGTCTTTTCACTAACAGTGTTCTTTGCCCGAGTGTTCACAGACAATTATACTTGTTCAAACTTGAGGGGAATGGGAACACCTTCAGGGGAGGCAACTCATGCAAAATTATTTTTGTCTAACATGTCAATAGGGGGTCAACTCTTAAAGGAAAGAATTTGCTCCTGAGGAGCAAATTCTTTCCTTTAAGAGTAGACCCCTTTTTCAGTGGGACAAGGCTTATAGAAAAGGGAACAGGAAGTCCCGAAAGTTGTCTCCCTTTGAAAAATGGTGGAAAAATGTGACAGGTGTTCCCATTCCCATAAAGAACAGCTTAGTAAGGTAACATAACACCGGCCCCGAAAGCTCAGTTGGTAGAGTGTCCGCTCTGGGGAACGGGAGGTCACGGGTTCGATCCCGGGCCGCGACATAACGAAGTTGTTAAGAATGGTACTAGCTGCTCTCTTCGCTTGGCACTCAGATTTACGGGGTAGAGCTGGGACTGGTCGACCCAGTGTCAGGATAATGTGACTGGGTATGGTATCATGTAATGTGTCTGGGACATGATACTTCAGTGAGGCAGCACTATAAAAGTGAGCATTGAGATCCCTGTCGCAACCAGACACCGTCGTGATATGACTGAAAAATTGTTGAAAGCGACGTTAAACCCGAATTCACTAACATTAGTAAGGTAACAACAGAAGTTATTAGGGTATATATGGTACATCTGTGAGCTGGTAGACTGAAATCAATGCACTGAGAGTACTGGTGGGTCTCTGAGCGTAGGCTGGAAATAGTCCTGAACTGAGACTTAAACTGTTCATTTAACCCTTAAATTCCAGGGGCCAATTGTTCAAAGCATCATTAGTGGTCATATTGTTACCTGTTCTAGCAAGTTTAATATCTAACATTTTGGTGTTTTTGCTTAAAAAATGTGACCAGCTTTTGCGAATGCAAAAGCTGCTCACATCTATTCAGCAAAAAGATTAGCATACTTGCCATAATAAATGATCAAAGTTTTAACGCTATGTTAACTAACAACGTCATTAGTTTTGAACAACTGGCCCCAGTATTTTAAGCGATAGTCATGTGGGTTATAGTAACTCTATAATGTAGAATGTGGGTACACATTAAAATGGATTATAATTCTTTCTTGTCTGACAAAAAAAATGACGTTCTTGGTGTTGCATTGGTAGCATTTTGCAGGTTTTTTAGTTCATCTATCTTTTTTTATGCGTTTATTCATTTAATTTCTCCCTGTAGCCCATCATCCTGTGTTCTTTCAGTATATACTAAATAGAACCAGCTTTCTGCATTTATAATATTCCATTGATAGTGCTGAAGCCCAAATGCAAAGAAAAGGTAGTTTTTTTTGTTTTTGTTTTTTCATGTTAAAACATTTTGCACACTTAACATTAACCCTTCTCTTGCTGAATATTCATTTTAGCCACACCCATTTCTGACTTTGAACCAATCAGATTACTGAATGTTATTTATTCCTAGAAATTCAAAATTGAATGTCAAACAGTGTAGATCCTGATCAGATGGCTCAGAAGCCATCTGATCTGGATCTACACTGTTTCCAAAGATAGGGGTTGTCGTGAACAGCTTGATAAGACTTAACTGCCTTCTTACTGTATGTACTAAGGATTGTTTTTGCTGACCAGAACCAAACTATCTGTATAGCTCAGTATGTTCAATTGTTTCTGTTAAGTTCCCAGTGAGGTCCGTTAACGGGCTTCGGTTAATTTTGTCTGCTTCCGATTAAGGCTTAAGATGCCAATCACAACATTTACCTTGATGTCTGCTGCAAACATTCAGTCATTGTTGCAAACAATGTGGGTCCTGATCAGATGCCACATTCATTTCTGTGGCACCAAATCTAGGATTCCACGGTTTGCCATTGTCCCATTTCATGATTCAAGGCACATGATAGCCATTCAATAAATCTTGTTTATTTTTAACCCTTATCCTGCTGTTCACCACAACCATAACCTTTGCAAACAGTGTAGATTCAGATGAGATGGCTTGGGAGAAACCATCTGATCAGGATCTAGACTGTCTGTCATGCAGTTTGTGGTAGTGTGTGAATTCGGGTTTAACGTCGCTTTCAACAATTTTTCAGTCATATCACGACGGTATCTGGTTGCGACAGGGAGCTCAATGCTCACTTTTATAGTGCTGCCTCACTGAAGTATCATGTCCCAGACACATTACATGATACCACACCCAGTCACATTATCCTGACCCCGGGTCGACCAGCCCTAGCTCTACCCCGTAAATCTGCATGCCAAGCCAGGAGCAGCTAGTACCATTCTTAATGACTTTGGTATGTCGTGGCCCGGGATCGAACCCTTGACCTCCTATTCCCCGGAGCGGACACTCTACCAACTGAGCTACCGGGGCCGGTATATGCAGTTTGTGAATTCACCAGGAGAGGATTAGTATAAGCAATGTTGCTTGTTTTCATATCCTGTTGATCATTCTATTATGTTACAATCTTGATTTTTGTTTTGTGTCATTAGGGAAACATGGCCGTGTGAAATAATGGCAACCAACATGGTGTCAGAAGTTACATATATTAGATAAAAATGATAACATCTTTCTTATTTCTACTTTCGGCATAGATTGTGGGTGCTCGTTAGAACTGCCTCAATGAGGCTGTTCTAACGAGTACCCACAATCTATGGTTTGGAGCAAAAATAAGGCAGATAATGTTTACCCCCTTACACCCCACTTTTCCCTATATAAAATGGGGTTTAGAGGGGTCTTCGTTTCACAGACTTGTTATCGTGATGTGATTTGAGGTTTAACGTCCCCATCAACACTATACTGTATAGGTCATTTTTGAGATGTTGCTTAATTAATATATTCAGCAGGATAAGGGTTAATTTGCAGTCATTTGGATATCAGCAGTGTAAGCAATATTTAACATAACCCATTTTGTACTGGAAACCCCAAAACGGGTAACAGATGCCGCAGAATGTGGGGTCTGATCAGACCCGACACTGCTTGCAAAAAGCTCAATCCGGCCCCCGCCCATAGGGGCTTGAAGAAATATATTGGCTGCATGATGCTTCCACGCAGAGCTGAATCCGGCCTGCACACCAGTACTGGTAAACCGCTTAGAGGATCTAAGCCTGTCCAGGAACCGCGGTGCCAAACCCTATTGGTTTCATTGGGTGACAGGGCTTGAAATGTCATTATATCTCAATGTCGGGTAAAAGTCCCACAAAATTGGAAGCAATGTCTCCAAAATGACCTTTACAGTGTTGATGGGGACGTTAAACCTCAAATCAAACAAACAAAAGTTCAACCATTTTCCTAACAAATTAAGAAAACTCAACCTGACATCCCTTAATTTTTTTATGTGGACTTCTGCTATATATAAGGTGGAAGATTCCATGTGGTACAAAATGGGTTAAGGTTGGTTGTAAAACAATCAACCCCAAAACAAAAAATTGCTGCATGATGCTTCCACGCAGAGCTGAATCCGGCCTGCACACTAGTACTGGTAAACCGCTTAGAGGATCTAAGCCTGTCCAGGAACCGCGGTGCGAGGCGGACCATCCATGCTAATAAACCCTATTGGTTTCATTGGGTGACAGGGCTTGAGATGTCATTTCATCTCAATGTCGGGTAAAAGTCCCACAAAATTGGAAGCAATGTCTCCAAAATGACCTTTACAGTGTTGACGGGGGCATTAAACCTCAAATCAACCAATCTGCATACAAATGACCAGCGTTTTTTCACCAGAGTGCGATTTAGCTTAACAAACTCGTTAGTGGCCATATTGTTAACTCCTCTAGCAAGTACAATATCTAAAATTTCAAAATTTTTGCTGAAAAAATGTGAGCAACTTTTGCATTTGCAACAGCTGCTCACATTTTTCCAGCAAAAATATTAGCAATTTTGCCATATTTAGTGATCGAAAGTTTAACGATTTGTTAACTAACGACGTCATTAGTTTTGAACAACTGGCCCCAGGTTTCTTCAGTCAGTTTTTTCCCACCAAGAGGTAAATATTGGTTGGATGCAAAAGAAATGTTCTTAAAAGTAAAGCAGAAAAAAAATCAAAGAAAATGAAAAGATAATGATGATGAAGAGAAAAAACAGAAGCTACAATTAATGAATTAGCCCCTGCCCATCGGGGCTTGAAGAAATAGATGGGCTGCATCATGCTTCCATGCAGAGCTGAATCCGACCGCACATGAGTACTGGTAAACCGCTTAGAGGATCTAAGCCTGCCCAGGCCAAGTGGTGCAAGCTGGACCGTCCATGCTTATAAACCCTATTGGTTTCATGGGCGACAGGGCTTGAGATGTCATTTCATCTCAATGCCAGGTAAAAGTCCCACAAAATTGGAAGCAACGTCTCCAAAATGAACTATGCAGTGTTGATGGGGACATTAAACCTCAAATCAAACAAAAGAACTAACAAGTCATTAGTTTTGAACAACTGGCCCCAGGCTTCTCCAATTAGTTTTTACCCACCAAGAGGTAAATATTGGTTGGATGCAAAAGAAATGTTCTTAAAAGCAAAGCAGAAAAAAAAATCAAAGAAAATGAGAAGATAATTATGATGAAGAGAAAAAACAGAAGCTACAATTAATGAACCATTGCAGAAAAATCAATAGCTAATTCTTTCAACTAATGGAATCCAACTGACCTGTTACCATTACATGCTTATGCATTTGAGAATAGAAACAATATTTCTTTTCTGACAGCTTGTTCCATTAGTCCTTAACCCTTTTTGTACCAAATGGAATCCTCCTCCTTATATATAGCAGGAGTCCATTTCAAAATTTAGGGATGTAAGGTTGTGTTGTCATTAAAATTGTTGGGAAAATGGCTGAACTTTTTGCAAACAGTGTAGGCCCTGATCAGACGCTGCTTTTTGTGGCGTCTGATCTGGGCCTGCACTGTTTGCCAAGCACCCCTGTTGGGTTTCCGGTACTGAATGGGTTAAATTGCCAATCATGACATTTGCAGATGTCATTTTCAAATATTTTTACATTATTTTTCATAGATCTACTGGCTAGACATTTCATATGTATTTTTGTTTGATTTGAGGTTTAACATCCCCGTCAACACTGAAAAGGTCATTTTGGAGACGTTGCTTCCAATTTTGTGGGACTTTTACCCGACATTGAGATGAAATGACATCTCAAGCCCTGCCACCAATGAAACCGACTCGCACCGCTTTGCCTGGGCAGGCTTAGATCCTCTAAGCGGTTAACCAGTACTTGTGTGTGGGTCAGTTTCAGCTCTGCATGGAAGCATCATGCAGCCTATATATTTCTTCAAGCCCTGATGGGCGGGGGCCTGTACATTTCATATGTAATGTCAAACCTTAATTTCTTTGAAAAATAATTTTAACAAGAGCTGCCATCAGACAGCAAAGCTCACCTGGGAAAGTGTCATTGAGGCCCATGGGCATAGGTGGAGGTATTGCCTAATAAACCTTTGGAAATATTATATCCATCATCTATGAACAAAAATCCATCTTATAGTTTGGAAAATATGAGACCTAACAAGATGCGTTTGTGAAGCAAGAACATGCCCCCGGGTCAAGGTAATTTTTTTCTTATAAGAAGGTCACAGGTCACGGTCACAGATCAAAATTTTTGTATGAGTGAGAGGCCCTGGTCACAAGGAAGCTGCATGTCAAATATGAAGGCTCTATCTGAAACGGTTCAAAAGTTATGACTAATGTTAATTTTTTTCTTCAAAGTAGGTCATAGGTCTAGGTCAAAAAATTTTTGTATGAGTGGGAAGCGCTTGACACAAGGAATCTACATGCCAAATATGAAGGCTCTATCTCAAATGGTTCAAAAGTTTTTTCTTTAAAGTAGGTCACAGGTCAAGGTCACAAGTCATAAATTTTTGTGTGAGTGGGAAGTCCTTGTCACAAGGAACCTACATGCCAAACATGAAGGCTCTATCTGAAACAGTTAAAAAGTTATGACCAATGTTATTTTTTTTCCAAAGTACTACTGGTCACATGTCAAGGTCTCAGGGCAAAATTTTTTATGTGAGTGGGAAGCCCTTGTCACAAGGAACCAACATGCCGAATATCAAGGCTCTATCTGAAATGGTTCAAAAGCTATGACCAATGTTACTTTTTTCTTTAAAGTAGGTCACAGGTCAAGGTCAAGGTGATAGGTCAAATTTTTTTTGAGTGAGTGGGATCAAAGCTCTTGTGACAAGGAACCTATCTGCCAAATATGAAGGCTCTAGTCCAAAAGTTATGACCGATGCTAAAGTTGTCCAACAAAACAACAGACAAACCAACAAACAGACAAGGCAAAAACAATATGTCCCTGATATCACTACCGGGGACATAAAAATCTTTCAATATAAAATTTCTAAGTCTGTGACCGTGACCATGAGGTCATTGGCATTGATGGCAGGGAATTGCTGAATAAAATTTTGGACCTACATATATAAGTATGTTTATCTTATCATAATACCAAATATGAACCAAAGGTTTCTTAAAAAAAAAATTAACATAAAAACTTTCAAAGTCAATAACCTTGATCTTGAGGTCATGGGCATGGGTTGGGGTACATCTGAATAAAACTTTGGACCTATATCTAGCATCATCTCAAATAGAAACCAAATCCATCAGATAGTTAAGAGGACCATGGGCCACTACGCTCACTAGTGGCCATGTGGTTTATACCATATACAGGCATGGAGCCCATCTTGGTCATGCGGCAACAATCCCACAAATAACTTTTCATTGCCTAAACCCATAGAGGCTTTTCATGTAATTTGGTTTCAATCAACCCAGCAGTTTTAGTGGAGAAGAAGATAAAACTAGAACTGTCAAAAGAATTTGACTATAGACCCGCTATAGTGCTATTAGAAAAGAACAAGAATTCCGCAGAAGGTGGCGTCGCACCTGCTGGGGGCAAAAGTCATAGAAGCCACAATCAGAATGTTATTAATTACAGGTAAGTAAATTTCATAGCAATTGATAGTTGATGTAAAATGTGTCAAAGTCACTGGACCAAAAAATATAGGCCATGGTCACCAGGTCAAGGTACATGCCAAACTAGAGCTGTCAGAGGATCTGACTATAGCCCCGCTTCAGCGCTGTCAGAGAAGAAAGTTATTTAAGCTGCAGAGAAAACAGTTATGAACAAGAAATAACTGTTGAAAATTTTACATTATCTGGAAAAACTCAAGTTGTGAGCCCTTGTCCCTCATTTCAATGAGCATGATACATTACCAGAATGTCCATGTTTATACTAAATTTCATCTTCCATTTTTCAATGTTCAAAGGGGTAAATAACTCCTAAAGTAGGCAAATCAGAGTCAGGGTTCCTGCGCTCTGCACATTGTCTCATGGTGCTTTACACTTGTGTGAAGTGTCATGAAAATATCTCAAATGGTTTGTGAGTTATGGAGCCGACACAGTCAAAATTGCCTTTTTAAATGTTCAAAGGGCAATAACTCCTAAAGTAGGCAAACCAGAGTTATGGTTCCTGCACTCTGCACATCATCTCAAGGTGCTTTTCATTTATTTGAAGTTTCATGAAAATATCAGAAACGGTTATGGAGCGGACATAGTTAAAATTGCCATTTTTTAATATTCAAAAGCCTATAACTGAAAAAGTAGACAATCCAGAGTTTGGGTTCCTGCGCTCTGCACACGTAATATGGTGCTTTACATTTGTGTGAAGTTTCATAAAATTATCTCAAACGGTTTTTGAGTTATCGAGCAAAGATGGCTAAAATTGATATTTTCCAATATTCAAAGGGAAATAACTCAAACATTAGGCAATCCAGAGTTATGGTTCCTGCACTCTGCACACCATCTCATGGTGTTTAATGTTTGTGTGAAGTTTCATGAAAATATGTGAATAGGTTTTAAAGTTATGGAGCGGACACGAAAATTGTTAACAGACACAGACAGACACACAGACAGACACACAGAAAATACGAAAACCAGAGTTATGGTTCTTGCGCTCTGCACATTGTCTCATAGTGCTTAACATTTGTGTGAAGTTTCATGAAATTATCTCAAACGGTTTTCGAGTTATGAAGCGGACACTGTTAAAATTGCCATTTTTCAATGTTCAAAGGGCAATAACTCCAAAAATAAGCAATGCAGAGTTATGGTTCCTGCGCTCTGCACATCGTCTCATAGTGCTTAACATTTGTGTAAAGTTTCCTAAAAATATCTCAAACATTTGTGTGAAGTTTCATGAAAATATGTTAAGCAGATACAAAGTTATGGAGCCAACACAAATTAACGGAATCACGGAATTACGGAATTACGGAAAATGTTCAAAGGGCAATAACTCCAAAAGTAGGCAATCCACAGTTATAATTCCTTCGCTCTGCACATTGTCTTATGGTGTTTAACATTTGTGTGAAGTTTCATGAAAATATGTTAAGCAGATACAAAGTTATGGAGCCAACACAAATTAACGGAATCACAGAATGACAGAAGGACATGGCAAATCCAATATAGCCCCACTTTTTCAAAGCGGGGCTATAATCAGTACATTGAGGAGAAGTACTATGCAAAGTTTGGTGGCTGTAGGCCATTTATTTTAGGACATATTGAGCATTGACGTAAAATGTGTTAAAGTCACTGGAGTGCATAATATAGGTTAAGGTCACCAGGTCAAGGTACCCGCAGAATCAGTAAATGTAGGCGGAGCACTATGCAAGGTTTGGTGGTTGTAGGCCTTATAGTTAAGAAGATAATTATGGAATGTCGACCTAAAATGTGTTAAAGTCGATGGAGTGCAAAAAATAGGTCAAGGTCACCAAGTCAAGGTACCTGCATAGTCAGTACATCTAGGAGAACCACTTTGCAAGATTTGGTGGTTGCAGGCCTTTTATTTGAGAAGATCTGGCACAGTGATGAAAATTGTGTCAAAGTCAATGGAATGTAAAATATAGGTCAAGGTCACCAGGTCAAGGTACCTGCAGAATCAGTACATCCAGGAACTGCATTATGCAAGATTTGATGGTCGTAGGCCTTTTATTTGCAGAGATTTGGAACTTCGACGTAAAAATTTGTCAAAGTCGCTGGAGCATAAAATATAGGTCAAGGTCACCAGGACAAGGTACCTGCAGAGTCAGTACATCTAGGAGAAGCACTATGCAAGATTAGATGGTTGTGGGCCTTTTATTTGAGGAGATCTAAAACTTCGACATAAAATGTGTCAAAGTCAGTGGCGCGTAAAATATAGGTCAAGGTCACCATGTCAAGGTACCTGCAGAATCAATACATCTAGGCGAAGCACTATTCAAGATTTTATTGTTGTAGGCCTTTTATTTGAAAAGATCTGGAACATCGACAAAACTCACTGGAGCGTAAAATATAGGTCAAGGTCACCGGGTCAAGGTGCTTGCCTAGTCAGGAGCTCAGGGTGATGTTTCATGAACGGTTTGATGGTTGTTTAGTCTTAAAGTTGATTACAATACAAACTTCGACGTAATGTCGAAATTCAACGTGATGGTCAAAGTCACTGGAGCTCAAAATGTAGGTCAAAGTCACCGGGTCAAGGTGCTTGCCTAATCAGGAGCTCAGGGTGTTGTTTCATGAAATGTTTGATGGTTGTGTAGTCTTACAGTTGATTACAAAACAAACTTCGACGTAATGTCGAACTTCGACGTAATAGTCAAAGTCACTGGAGTGCAAAATATAGGTCAAAGTCACCAGGCCAAGGTGCCTACACAGTCATAAGGTCATGGAGATGTTTTATGTAAGGTTTGATGGTAGCTGAGGTTTGTAGGTGACTTAATAAAAAACTTTGACGTAAATGTCGAACTTCAACGTAAATGTTAACAGACGGAAGGATGAACGGACGTTCTCACGAACGGATACTTAAGTGGCTAGGCGTCGGCATATCGACTACTTAAGCGGCAAATTCTCTTAAGCGGCAAGCCACCTAAGAGCGAATTTTTGCCACTTAAGTACCCAAATAACGGAATAAACCCCATTTGGACTCACGAATATATACTTAAGTGTCAAACTGTCCAAATTTTTTGCCCCCTAAATGTCGTTTCGTTGGTGCGGATGGACCCACGGATGAACGGACTCACGGATGGAAAAGCGGACGCCTATGTCACACCCTGCTACAAGCAGGTGTGACAAAAATACAAGAGGACCATGATGGTCCTAATTCGCTCACCTGAGCTAAGAGATATACATGTGGGTCCCAGGGTGGGGCAATTATTGGCCCCAGGTCTATAATTTGAACAATCTTGGTAGAGGTCCATTAGATGAAGCTTCATACCAAATATCAAAGACCTGGGCCTTCTGGTTTCAGATAACAAGATTCCCAAGGTTTTCCCTATATAAGCCTATGAAAAACCAGTGGGCCTCTGCCCGGGGTTATTTTTGGCCCCAGGCTATAATTTGAACAAACTTGGTAGAGGTCCACTAGATGAAGCTTCATACCAAATACCAAAGACCTGGACGTTCTGGTTTCAGACAAGAAGATTTTTTAAAGGTTTTCCCTATATACGTAAGCCTATGTAAAACCGGTGGGCCCCGGTGGGGGGGGGGGGGGGGGGGGGGCATTTTTGGCCCCAGCGGAGTATAATTTGAATAATCTTGGTAGAGGTCCACTAGATGAAGCTTCATACCAAATATCAAAGAAATGGGCCTTCTGGTTTCAGACAAGAAGATTTTTGAAGGTTTTCCCTATATAAGCTTATGTAAAACCAGTGGGCCCGACGCAGGGGAATTTTTGGCACCAGGGCCATAATTTGAACAATCTTGGTAGAGATCCACTAGATGAAGCTTCATACCAAATATCAAAGACCTGGGCCTTCTGGTTTCAGATAAGAAGACTTTTAAAGGTTTTCCCCAAATAAGCCTATGTAACACCAGTGAGCCCCAGCGCGGGGTTATTTTTGGCCCCAGGGATATAATTTGGACAATCTTGGTAGAGGTCCACTAGATGAAGCTTCATACCAAATTCCAAAGACTTTGGCCTTCGGGTTTCAGACAAGAATATTTTTCAAGGTTTTCCCTATATTAGACTATGTAAGACCGGTGGGCCCCAGTGGGGGCCATCATTGGCCCAAAGGCTATAATTTGAACAACCTTGGTAGAGGTCCAAAGAAATGGGCCTTCTGGTTTCAGACAAGAAGATTGTTGAAGGTTTTCCCTTTAAAAGCCTATGTAAAACCAGTGGGGCCCTGGCGCAGGGTTTTTTTTGGCCCCAGGGCTATAATTTGAACAATCTTGGTAAAGGTCCACAAGATGAAGCTTCATACCAAATATCAAAGACCTGGGCCTTGCGGTTTCAGAGAAGAAGATTTTTAAAGATTTTCCCCAAATAAGCCTATGTAACACCAGTGAGCCCCAGCGCGGGGTTATTTTTGGCCCCAGGGATATAATTTGGACAATCTTGGTAGAGGTCCACTAGATGAAGCTTCATACCAAATTCCAAAGACTTTGGCCTTCGGGTTTCAGACAAGAATATTTTTCAAGGTTTTCCCTATATTAGACTATGTAAGACCGGTGGGCCCCAGTGGGGGCCATCATTGGCCCAAAGGCTATAATTTGAACAACCTTGGTAGAGGTCCAAAGAAATGGGCCTTCTGGTTTCAGACAAGAAGATTGTTGAAGGTTTTCCCTTTAAAAGCCTATGTAAAACCAGTGGGGCCCTGGCGCAGGGTTTTTTTTGGCCCCAGGGCTATAATTTGAACAATCTTGGTAAAGGTCCACAAGATGAAGCTTCATACCAAATATCAAAGACCTGGGCCTTCTGGTTTCAGACAAGAAGATTTTTAAAAGTTTTCCATATATATAACTATGTAAAACCGGTGGGCCCCAGCGCTGGGGCATTTTTGGCCCCAGGGCTATAATTTGAGTAATCTTGGTAGAGGTCCACTAGAAGAAGCTTCATACCAAATATCGAAGACATGGGCCTTCTGGTTTCATACAAGATTTTTAAAGGTTTTCTCTTATTTTTGCCTTTTCGTTGCCATGGCAACTAGAGGTCTGCATGGAATTGAATTCTTTGAACAACTTTGGGAGAAGACCACCTAAGGATCATTTCTACTAAGTTTTGTCAAAATCTGTTCAGTGGTTTAGGAGATGTTGTTTAAAGAAATTGTGAACGGACGGACGACGATGACGACGGACGGTGAACGATCACAATAGCTCACCCTGAGCCTTTGGCTCAGGTGAGCTAAAAATGTTTTCAGCTTTCAGCCTCTAATTAAAGGTGGTAAAAAGGATTGAAATTGGTATTGTAGAATTATCTACTAAACCAAATTCATTACAGGATACCATTGCAACTGAAAATTTGTAACACATCTGCGCTAGGGAAAATTCAGTGTTCAGATTACAGGATTATTACAACAATTTTATTTCCGAGTGCCATTTTTCAATGTTCAAAGGGCAATAACTCCAAATGCTTTACACATTTGTGTGAAGTTTCATGAAAATACCTTTCACCGTTTTCGAGTTATGGAGCAGGCCAGGTTAAAATTGTCATTTTTGAAAGTTGATTTTTAAAATCAAGTTTCTTTGTCAACCCATTTCTACTTCCAGTACTGGACCGTGTTCTCCACTTCCGCTGTTCGTTCGCTGCATAAAATGGTCCAAAGGAACCCTTGAAAATTAATTTTGCAGGCATGGAACGTCTTTCAAATATTTCATTTTTCGAGACTTTATACGGATTGAATATAAATTGGCACAGAAAAACAAATTCTAAAAAGAAAACAATACCCTGGGACTATTTTCCTACGTGCTTTCCGATGATATTTATGTAACTGATTTGAGATTTTACTCTTTCATCCCTGAGTTTCTGAACAGGACTCTTCCCGCTTTCATATATTCTTATAGAAAGGGATTCCTGATTAGTTCACTGACATGGTGGGAAACAATGTACATGTAGATTCTGGCGAGACGTGCTACTACGTGCCGTCTCATCAGGATCTGCAAGGCTTGCATAGATTCAGTGTATTTCTACCTCGGCATCTGCACCGGTCTACAGGGTTAAAAGGGTTAGCAACAACCCTTTACTGACCGACATCAAACACAGTTATTCACCTGCTTTCGAGAACTCTAGTTACAAAACATCTGTTGTAAGCTGTGAGTTTTAAATCAAGCTCCATACTTTTGGCAAATAGTGAAAACACTGATCAGACGCTACATTCTGTGGCCTCTTATCTGTCCTAACTGTTTCCCAATGTCCCAGTATTGAAACATTGAAACAATTGGCATTTATGGATTAATGTTTTTAGGACCCCGTACAGGTGTACAGGTTGAAATAAACCTATTTGGTAGTCGAAGTTTCGCTTAACGCGACACCTGATCAGGGTTATAATGTCTAAATCAAATGGTTTAAAAATGATCTCTTTTTTTTTTTTTTTTTTTTTGTCAAGTTTTTCTCCTTTTTATGTCCCGGTGCCCGAAGGACCATAGCTCCAAGCAGCTGCACAACGTATGTGCATCGTCATATCAACGCAACGTTGCTAAGACGTCATGTGCCTGCCAGGAGAACTTCTCTTCAAGATTATTAGCAGATTGGACAAGCACAGAATTTACTGAGCTAATTTAGAAACTTATGGTTTTACCATGAAGAAATTAGCAGACATGTTTATCTTTCTTCCTTTTTTTTCTTCATGGGGGTAGTTGGGTGAGGCAAAGCTGATGTGTATCTTGGGTCACTGGGGAATCCAGCTGATATTGACTTACAGTTGGGCAAAGCCTGCTGCCCTTCTAGCAGGTAGAGGTAGAGGGGGGCGTGTTGTTATTTCTTCTGTTTCTACACTTCCATTCATTTTCCTCTTTCTCCTCTGTCCCTCACTTTCATCTCCTCTACTATCTCTTCTATCTCTTTTCTCCCTTTCTCTTGGAGAAGACAAAAATGATCCACAGGGTTCACCTGTCGTTAAACTCAAAACAATAGATGAATCTTTTTTTTCTTTCTTCGTCGATTTTTTTAATTTTTAATCCTCAGGGACCATGTCAACAAAATATCTAGATAACTGCTTTATCTAGGACTGCTATTGTTATCATAATAATTATTCCTCATAAATCAACTTTCCTCAGTATTTTCAGTACTTTGATTCAATGTTCGAATTGGAATTGATTAAGTTCCATTCACAGCTGATTGTAAATAATATTTCTGATGCGATAGGCTACCATGCAATCAGTAAAATCTACTGTCTTGCCCTTTTTCCATACAAATGTCTAAGTGGCCAATTGACCTTGATGTAAAACAGGTCATGGTCAACCAAAGGTCATCATTTGAACAAACTTAGCAGGGCCCAAGTCCCTGATGCTGCATACCAAGTTTCAAGGTCATCAGATATTTGGTTCTTGAGCAGAAGATTTTTAAATGTTTGTACCATATATGGGCATGGCAGCCATATTGGTCATTTGACACAATCCTTATGAATAAACTTTCGTTCCCCACTTCCCATAGAGGCTTTTCATGTAATTTGGTTTCAATCAACCTAGCAGGACAAAGGTTGGTAAATGATCTTGACCTTTGCAAACTTTGATAAACTTCCATTCAGCTGATTGCATATCATTTCTGATGCCACAAGCCACCATGCAATCAGGTTTTGCCCTTTTCCATACAAAATGTCTAAGTGACCAAATTTGACCTTGACATAAAGAAGTCAAAGTCAACCAAAGGTCATCATTTGACCAAAGTTGGTCACAGGTCAAAACAGTGTCATCATTGTGTGCTTTTGTACAATAACTTGTTTAAATACTATTATAAATAGTATTGAACTGAGAGGAAAAATGTGTTTCAGACAAAAAATAGGAAAGGGGAAATAATTCAGCCAAAATCAATAATACAGTTATGGCCCTTGTGATGGAAGTTTCATGAGGCTAGGTCAAATACTTTTGAAGTTATAGCCAAGTTAAGTTTTTTTTGGAACGACGACTATGACAACGACAAAGACGATGAAGACGCTGGAGTGATGACATTATCTCAAAAGCTTTTCTTATAAAAACAGATGAGCTAAAAATGACGACTCATGTAAGATTCAATTCATCACGAAAAGACGCCTATATAATTTTGACCCCCTTGAACCCCACTTTTATATAGTAAAACTGGGGTTTCCGGGGGTATAACTTATTTTTCTTGTTTCTGCTCTAAAATATAGATTGTGGGTACTCGTTAGAACCGCCTCGATGAGGCGGTTCTAACTAGTGCCCACAATCTATATTTTGAGCAGAAATAAGAAAAATATCACATTTTTTTCATCATAAAATTTTCATTTTTTCGGTGATAAAGGTGGCAATGTATTTGTAAAGGCGTATTTTCGCAATGTTGAGCATAATAGTGAATAGTCTTCCACTTATTTAGACTCCTGCTCATGAGAAATATGTCGGAAACATAAAACCATTGCTAAAGAAAAATATGGATTCTGGCTACATTTTCTCCTGATGTGATTTTCTTTTAATATGAAAGCAGCAAATAGCTTTTTATGGTACATTACACACCAGACAAGGCAAAATGGAGTTTTTAGTATATTAAACTGCTGTATGAAAATAACAATCAATACATGGAAAAATTTAAACTGATTTACATCACATCAACAGCATCAGTACCATTCTGAACATACAGAGGACCTTTGCTATAACGACATTTGTTCCCTAATAATTTGCCGTTAGAACAAATGCCGCTATAAAGAATCCCAATAAGGAGTAGTATAATAGGTAATGAAAGATTTTTTCCCTAAATTACTCCAGGAAACAAATGTTGTGGACATTTGTGAGAATCGCCTCGCTGAGGCCCACAACATTTGTTTCTTGTAGTAATATTGATTATAATATTCTTGAATATCTCCATTATTTATCTCACCGTGAGCTAAAGATTTGTTCGACTGAAATTGTTGTTTTAACAAGTTTTGTCATTAAATTTAATGTTGGTATATAGAGGATTGCCTGCAATTATGAGAAAGGATCAACAGGATCAACACTGTTTGCCATTCCATCTGCACTTTTTGGACTCCTTGTTGGACTGCAAAACGAATTTGCACCCTTATTGTGTCATTCAATCAAAAGATATTCAATATCAAAATGGCTAGCAATGCAAAAGCAAGCTTTTCATCAAAAGATGAGTTTGTTATTTGTATTTGAAAGAAAAAACAGGTCAGGAAATACATTCCAAGTTGACCATTGTTTATGGGTCTTCTGCACCATGGTATGCACAAGTTAAATTCTGGGTTGGGGAATTCAAACGCGGTAGAACGTCTATAGAAGACGAAACCAGGTCTGGATGCCCACCAGATGCCACCGATGAAGAAATGTGCAAAAAAAAAAGTACACAAAAAACGTTGAAGTCAAAGTTCTGGTAAGTATATTTTAAAATCTATTTCTGTCAGCTCACCATATAATTTTATGCGAGTGTAAATACCTCAGATCCGTGATTTTGAGGGGTTTAGCATACAAGCAGTCTTAACCCTTATCTTGCTGAATATTTAATTTGGCCACACCCATTTCTGACTTTGACTAAAAGATGTAATTTATTCCAACAAATTCATAAACTTCATGTCAAACAGTGTAGATCCTGATCAGATGGCATCTTCAGAAGCCATCTAGTCTGGATCTTCACTGTTTGAAAAGATAGGGGCTGTCTTGAACAGCAGGATAAGGGATTATTTTCATGCATACTACGAGTAGTATAACAGGTCAACCATGTGGCTTATAGTAAGTCGGTTGGTAGATTGTTTGTGCGGTATGTCACTGAGAGGCCTTGGGTTCGAGTCCTGGTTGAGCCATGCTCTTTTTCCTCCCCTGTGACTATAAAAATAAAATATTTGTGAAAAATAATATGCATATTGTTCCCTGGAAAACAAAAATATCTGAAACCCATAAAAATTACCATAGGGTATGAGAAGAAACAGACAAGCAATGCATGATGGTTAAAATATTGTAACCCAATTCCAGACACTATCTCTGTAAAATACCGTAATGATCCAAAGTATCTGGATTAACAGTCCTAAGCAAACAGTGCAGACCCAGATCAGAGCAGTCTGATCAGGTCTGTACTGTTTGCCATTCCATCTGCACTTTTGGACTCCTTGCTGGATCGTGAAACAAATTTGTTAAAATTTTTAGGAGAACTACAACTCTCAGAAGATCTGACTATAGCCCCGCTATGGCACTATCAGAAAAGAAAAATACAAAAAACAATGTTTTCAGCTTTCAGCCTATGGAACGAACATGAATTATTGTGTACTGAGTTTGTTCCAAGTGCCATTTTTCAATGTTCAAAGGGCAATAACTCCAAAAGTAGGCAATCCAGAGTTATGGTTCATGCACACTGCACATCATCTTATAGTGCTTTACATTTGTGTGAAGTTTCATGAAAATAACTCAAAAGGTTTTTGAGTTATCATGAATAATGGAATTACGGTTGCCATTTTTCAATGATCAAAGGGCAATAACTCCAAAAGTAGGCAATCCAGAATTATTGTTCATGTGCTCTGCACATCGTCTCATAGTGCTTTACATTTGTGTGAAGTTTCATGAAAATACCTCAAATGGTTTTTGATGACAAGGTTAAAATTGACATTATTCAATGTTCAAAGGGCAATAACTCCAAAAGTAGGCAATCCAGAGTTATGGTTCATGTGCTCTGCACATCGTCTCATAGTGCTTTACATTTGTTGAAGTTTCATGAAAATACCTCAAACAGTTTTTGAGTTATCATGAATAACGGAATTACGGTTGCCATTTTTCAATGTTCTAAGGGCAATAAATCCAAAAGTAGGCAATCCAGAGTTATTGTTCATGCGCTCTGCACATCATCTCATAGTACTTTACATTTGTGTGAAGTCTCATGAAAATGCCTCAAACGGTTTTTTAAGTTATGATGAATAACGGTATTACAGAATTACGGAATCACAGACGCGCGCACTAGGACATGGCAAATCCAATATAGCCCCGAATTTTTGGGCTATAATTTCAGCAAGTCCTCAAGGTGTTCGAGTTTTTAGGATTTTTACCATATCCTGTCATGAAGGAATATCACTGAATTATTAATTGAGTCTAAGCACGGCAAAATGCACAATAAAATGTGTGTCCAGTAAAACATAAGATCAGTCTGCAGATCAACACAGTATGGCTAGAGTTTTTGGATATGGCTTAGGCTGTAGAAGGCTCAGGCGATCAGTGAAGACTCTGATCGGACTGCACGGAAGTGCAGGCCAATCTGAGTCTTCGCTGGTCACAAGTTTTGTTGAGTGCTGGTTCAATTATAAAAAGTCTTCCTGTCTGTGAGCATGGCTGATATGTCAGTTTCCATAGGTTTGCAGTCTGCAGTGATAGCAGCAGAAATATTGGGAGTTTGAGTTTTACAGCCCTGTCAAAACTATTAAGATCATGCTGAGTCAGTAGCATGTTTTCAATGTAATACAAAGCCTTATTTTTTCTGAAAAATGGGGGAAAAATACATTGAAAATGCTGCCTGCTGCTTCACGAGTTAAAGCTGACCTCAATGCTTTCATTTTGGGGTCATTTGTTTATCAATCAACCCAAAGTTTTAAAGCACAGAAGCTTTTCAATGCTGAAGTCCATGTGACTATCACTGACTTGTGCGAAATCCAGGTAATGGTTATCAATAAAAAATAGCCACACTTTTCATATCACTGAAGCCATCTGATCAGGATCTACACTGTTAATAATACCCATTGTTAAGGGAGATAACAGTAATCTCCCCTGCAGGATCATTCTTTCTCCTAAAAACATTGTTTTTACCTAAATCTTGTCTGTATTACTGAACTTAGTACTTGAATTATACCACAATCTCTGTATAACATTGTTCATTCCCCCTATGAAATGCAGCATCTGATCAGGATCTACATTGTTTGCTAACAAGATTTTCCATCAAAAATAGGATCAAATTGAAAAAGCAGACCTAAACAATGGAAGAGTCCACCTGTATACAATGGTCTCTGCTTATGACCCCAATGATAAGTGTTATAAAGAGGTTGAATGCCAGAAATTATGACTATTACCGTAGAATTCCACTATTTAAACAAAAAATTCCCAGAGATCACCTTGGGACTGTTAAAAAGTGGTCTTAAAGACCACTTTTGAACAGTCCCAAAGATGGCCTAAATATAGGAATTTCACTTGAATTTTATTCTGTATGATTTAAAAGATAGGTAATGTTGTTTTAACCCAACACTCCACTCATTAAGAAAAGTTTTTTTCACATTTATTTTAAACAAAAGTAACATTTACCCATTTATGGTAATTTCCATTTATTTAGACATTTTTCCATCGATATATATGATCATTTTACTTTGTATAAAAATCCAATGCACTGATTTCAAAAGACAAATTCCATCACATCACAGACTTTCAGTGTGATCCTATCTGATTTTAAATTAATCCTCATTAATAACCAATTAAATCCATCATTTCTGGAAACAGGTGGCAATTTTCTGGCCAATCAGAAGCCTTGTAAGTTCCACAGGTGATGAGACATCTTCTAGACTGGAACTCTGCACCATGACTCATACTACATATTGACTTATATGGAAAAAAGTATCTCAGTCTACAAGACATCCTGGTATTGGAAAACATGAGCTTTGTATTATTTGATCTCTGTCAGGGTTATGTTTTTGCTTCTGTTCTGATTGCAAGATAATGAGAGGAGTCAAATGATTGCCAGATAACTCAACAGATAATAAGATTTAACCCTTGTCCTGCTGAATATTTATATATGCCACACCCACTACCGATTATCAACCAATCAGATCACTTGATGCAAATTATTGCAACAAATTCATAATCTGAATGGCAAACAATGTAGATCCTGATCAGATGGCTTCGTCAGAAGCCATCTGATCTGGATCTACATTGTTTCAAAGATAAGGCATATCCGGGATTAGCAGGACAAGGGTTAAGGAAAATCAAGTTACAGACAGATCTCATGGCCATAGAATACAACCTTGTCCAGTTTCACTCATTCAATCTTTGTTGAATTTAACATTACTGAATTTGACATTGTAGAAAATCAATTAGGTTCCAACTCAACTAAGTACAGTCGAACTTAAATGGTTGAACACCTCTGGGACCATGAAAATATGTTCAAGACAGGAGTATATCAAGCCATCAAAGGTTGATCTTAGAGCCAGATCAGAAGGCATAATATGGACATCTTTTCATTTTGCTTCAAAATAAAGGAATGTTGTGGGTAGGCATTAGGACAAACATTTTCAAGATCAAATAAGACAATTTATCCCATTACCCGAACACGCCTATAGATACAAATACAATGCCACCTTTATCGCCGAAAATATGAAAATTTTATGATGAAAAATTGTGATATTTTACCCAAACCAAAAAAAAAAAAAATATCTTAAGTACCCATTTGACTTTAATAACTAGGTTACGGTCACCAAACTGTAAACTGCAAACAAGCCACTTTGGGCCAAAATCAAAATCTGATAGTTTCGGGAGCCTGCGACCTTAAAAAAAAAAAAAACAGTCATTAAAAAGGTCAGATCACCAGAATCTAATCAAATTTGGTAGACTATAATTAAATATTGTACCAAGTTTGACCAACATTCATCAACTCTTAAATGATATATGGTACAAATAAGCTATTTTTGGCCCCAAAAGAACAGGTATGTTGTAATGATAGAGTGGACCAAGTTTAATCAATTCATTCGTGAGTGCAGACAAGCCATTTTTGGCGCAAAATTGTCTGTTTTGGGGGGACTGTGACCTTGAAAAAAAGATAAAGGTCACCAAAATCTAATAAAATCTGCAGTATGTTGTAATGATATAATGTACCGAATTTGACTAAAATTAATCAATTTGATAATGAGATAGAGTGCAGACAAGCCATTTTTGGCCAAAATTTGACTGTTTTGGGGGGGCCTGTGACCTTGAAAAATGGTCAAGGTCATCAAAATCTAATCTAATCTGCATTATGTTGTAATGATACATTGTACCAAGTTTGACTAAACTCAACCAATGTGTTAATGAGATAGAGTGCAGACAAGCCATTTTTGGCCCCAACTGGACCATTATGGGGGGCCTGTTACCTTGAAAAAAAGGTCAAGATCACCAAAATCTAAACAAATCTGTGGTTTGTTGTAACTAGAGCTATCACTAAAGGTGATGAATACCCCCACAAAAACTGCCTTGATAGTACAACAGCGGCATTTTGCAATTTTTTCACTTGAAAGGGGCCATAACTTTGTCGAAAATTGACGAATTGTAGTGGAAATCGAACTTGACCTGTATTTTATGATGTAACATCAGTGTACCAAAAATTATAAAAATCGGTGAAGAGCTTTTTGAGTTATCGTCTGGAAACCAAGTCAACAGACCGACCGACCGACGACAAGCTCACTCCTATATACCCCCACCCCCAAATTTCATTTGTGGGGGTATAATAATATATTGTTCAAAGTTTCACTAAAATTGATCAACTTGTTAATGAGCTAGAGTGCAGACAAGCCATTTTTGACCCAAAATTGACTGTTTTATTTTTATTTTTTTTTTGGGGGGGGGGGGGGGGAGGGGGGGCTGTGACCTTGAAAAAAAAAAAGGTCAAGGTCACCAAAATCTAATGAAATCTGCGGTATGCTGTAATAATATAATGTACCAAGTTTGACCAACATTAATAAATTCCTGAATGAGATACATGTAGAGTGCAGACAAGCCATTTTTGGCCCAAAATTGACTGTTTTGGGGGGCCTGTTTGTTTGATTTGAAGTTTAACGTCCCCTTCAATGCTGTAAAGGTCATTTTGGAGATATGCTTCCCATTTTGTGGGACTTTTACCCGACATTGAGATGAAATGACATCTCAAGCCCTGTCACCCAATGAAACTAGAGCTATCACTAAAGGTGATGAATACCCCCACAAAAACTGCCTTGATAGTACAACAGCGGCATTTTGCAATTTTTTCACTTGAAAGGGGCAATAACTATGTCGAAAATTGACGAATTGTAGTGGAAATCGAACTTGACCTGTATTTTATGATGTTACATCAGTGTACCAAAAATTATAACAATTGGTGAAGCGCTTTTTGATTTATCGTCTGGAAACAAAGTCAACAGACCGACCGACAAGCTCACTCCTATATACCCCCCAAATTTCATTTGTGGGGTATAACCAATACGGTTTATAAGCATGGACAGGCCTACTCGCACCGCTTTGCCTGGGCAGGCTTACAGATCCCCACCCCTAAACCATATATATTCTTGTTTCTTATGACAATACACATTCAGTGACACCAACCTGGGGTTTCCATAGGATGGGCCCGAGCCATGCGTCACCCCCTCCACTGCCTAAAGGCCCAGTATCTCAGAAACCTTTGAGATCCCCACCCTAAACCATATTGGCCCCTGCCCATCGGGCTTGGGGAGATGGGTGGGCTGCATGATGCTTCCATGCGGAGCTGAAACCCGCCGCACATGAGTACTGGTAAAGTGCTTAGAGAATCTAAGCGTGCCTAGGTAAAGCTGTGCGAGTTGGACCGTCCATGCATATAAAACCTTTTGGTTTGATTTGGCGACAGGGCTGGAGATGCGATTTCATCTCAATGTCGGGTAAAAGTCCCACAAAATTGGAAGCTACATCTCCAAAATGACCTATACAGTGTTGAAAGGGATGTTAAACCTCAAATCAAACAAACAAAACTCCTTAATTATATGATTATATTCTTGTTCCGTATGATAAGACACATTCAGTAATACCAACCTAGGGGTCTCCAGGGGCGCGCCGGGGCCATGCCCTACCCCCTCCTCTTCATAGAAGTCCATATATCTCAGAAACCATTCAGATCCCAGCCCTAAACCATATATATTCTTTTTTCTTATGATAAGACGCATTCAGTGACACCAACCTGGGGTCCCCTGGGATGTGCTAGGGCCATGCCTCACCCCCTCCACTGCCTTAAAGGCCCAACACTCAGAAACCTTTGAGATCCCCACCCCTAAACCATATATTTGTTTGATTTGATGTTCAAGACTCCCTGAACACTATATAGGTCATTTTGGAGACATTGCTTCCAATTTTGTTGGACTTTTACCCGACATTGAGATGAAATGACATCTCAAGCCCTGTTGCTCAATGAAACCAATAGGCCGAAACTAGCTAGTCTGGCCCAGAAAACATGTACACTCCATTTTTATCCCCCGACCGAAAAGGTTCGGGGGATATAGCGATCAGCCTGATGTCCGTCCGTCTGTCCGTCTGGTTGTCCGCCGTAGACGCAACCTTGTGATGGCCATAACTCCTATACCCTTTGAGATTCATTGATGGTTCTTGGCACAATTGTTCACAAGGCCGAGACGGCGTGTCATGCGCAAGAACCAGAACTCTGGATGCCATACTTTTTTAGTTATCTCCCCTTTTAATAAAATAGAATGACTACTTTGTGATGGCCATAACTCCAATACCCTTTGAGATATATTGATGGTACCTGGCACAGTTGTTCACAAGGCTGAGACGGCGTGTCATGCACAAGAACCACAACTCGGGTTGCCATGGTTTTGGAGTTATCTCCCCTTCTAATAAAATAGAGTGACAACCTTGTGATGGCCATAACTCCTATACCCTTTGAGATTCATTGATGGTTCTTGGCACAGTTGTTCACAAGGCCGAGAAGGTGTGTCATGCACAAGAACCACAACTCTGGGTGCCATGGTTTTTTAGTTATCCCCCCTTCCAATAATATAGAATCACTACCTTGTGATGGCCACATCTCCAACACTCTTTGAGATATATTGATGATACTTGGTGCAGTTGTACATGAGGTTAAGCAGGTGTGTCACGTGCAAGAACCACAACTCTGGGTGCCCTGGTTTTTTAATTATCTCCCCTGACAATATAACCTTGTGTTGGCCATAATTCCAATACCATTTGAGATATATTGATGGTACTTGGCACAATTGTATACAATGTTGAGACAGCCCTGCATGCCTAAGAACCACAACTCTGGGTGCTATGATATTTGAGTTATCTCCCCTTCCAATATAACAGTATGACAACCTTGTGATCATCGTACCTCCAATACCCTTTGAGACATATTAGTGGTACTTGATGCAGATCTACATGAGGTTAAGCAGGAATGTCATGCTCAAGAATTACAACTCTGGGTGCTCTGGTCTTTTAGTTATCTCCCCTGGCATTATAACCTTGTGATGGCCATAACTCCAACACCCTTTGAGATATATTGAATGAACTTGGCACAATTGTATACAAGGTACAGAAGGGATGTCATGTACAAGAACCACAACTGTTGGTGCTGTGGTATTCGAGTTATCTACCCTTCCAATATAACAGTATGACCAGTTTGTGATCACCATATCTCCAATTCCTTTTGAGACATATTGATGGTACTTTGTACAGAAATACATTAGCTTAAGCAGGCATGTCATGTGCAAGAACCACATTTCTGAGTGCCCTGGTTTTTTAATTATCTCCCCTGACAGTATAATCTTGTGATGGTCATAACTGCAATACTTTTGTGATATATTGCTGGTTTAATTCTGGTGCACTTTCTATTGGTGAACAATCTTCTGAAGGCCATATTGGCTTTTGGTCGGGGGATTTGCCATCTCTTCCGATGACTATTTTTTCCAGTTCTGTAGTGTATTCCTTGCTTTCAAAGGATAACCCTTTTTAGAACATATTTAGATCCTCTAAGCTGTTTACTAGTACTTGTGTGCAGTCGATTTCAGCTCTGCGTGGAAGCATCATGCAGCCCATATATTTCTTCAAGCCCCGATGGGCGGGGGCCGTTTGGGGGGCCTGTGACATTGAAAGAAAGGTCAAGGTCACCAAAATCTAATCAAATCTGCGGTATGTTGTAATGATATGTTGTACCAAGCTTGACTAAAATTAATCAATTTGTTAATGAGATAGAGTACAGACAAGCCATTTTTGGCCCAAAATTGATTGTTGAAAATGAGATCAAAGGTCATCATTCCCTAATGACTGTTTACCCCTATCATAATGATGCAACTATGCAAGTTTGGTCAGAATCCAGCCATAGGTTCAGGAGATATAGCGCTTCAAACAGGCTGCGCAGACGCAAACGGGATCCGCACCAAAAACAATATGTCCCCCTTCCCTCTGGTGGGTGGGGGACATAAATTTCAACTCAAGTGTTAACACATGTCAAATTGGAATACAGACATAGGCTGTATCCACACAACCTGTGTCAAATTCAAAAGCCAAATCTCAACTCAAGTGTCAACACATGTCAAAAATTAAAACTTTTTCGTCTATCAAATTTGACAGAAAATGTTCAAGTAACTACATATAAACATTTTTTAACACTGTTATTATAACATGGTTTTGAATACAACACAGTTTTAAAATGGTTCCCCCAAAATGTGCAGATAAATGGTCGTTTTTCTATATAAAGTATATACATGTTTTTTTTTCGTACATGTATATAACACTGATGTTGATGGGGAATGGGAACACCTTGCAGATTTTTCTGCCATTTTTCAAAGGGAGACAACTTTGGGGACTTCCTGTTCGCTTTTCTATAAGACCTGTTTCACTGAAAAAGGGGTCTACTCTTAAAGGAAAGAATTTGCTCCTCAGGAAAGAATTTGCTCCTCTGGAGCAAATTCTTTCTTTTAAGAGTAGACCCCTATTGAAATGGAAGACAAAAATACTTTTGGAGGAGTTGCCTCCCCTGAAGGTGTTCCCATTCCCCTTAACTAACACAATTTCTGCTTCAGACCAAAACAATTGTGTTATAAAGGGGTTGTGATATAACCATATAATCAACTAGACTTGTTTTTTCTGAGAAAACAGATGTCTCCCACCACATACCCCTTTCGAAACATGCTTAATCTAACAGCACCACTGTGACCTTGAAAATGAGGTCAAGGTCACAAAAACCTAATCAGTTCTTCATCCTGACCAAATCTTATATCCATGCAAAATTTATTAAAATCCATCCAGTAGTTCATGAGATATATTGCACACAACCTAAAGTTGGCCTAAATTAGAACTATTTAGCACGGCTGTGACCTTGAAAATAAGGTCAAGGACACCTTATCCTTATCAGTTCTTCATCCTTTCCCAATGTTATATCCATGCAAATTTGATTCAAATCCACCTAGTAGTTCATGAGATATACTGCACACAAGCTAAATTTGGCCTCAATTTGACATATTTAGTATGGATGTGACCTTGAAAATAAGGTCAAGGTCACCTAAACCTAACCATTTCTTCAGCATGTCCCAATGTTATATCCATGCAAATTTGACTAGAATCCACTCAGTAGTTCATGAGATATACTGCAAACAACCTAAATTTGACCTATTAAGCATGGCTGTGACCTTGAAAATATGGTCAAGGTCACCCAAACCTAATCAGTTCTTTATCCTGTCTCAATGTTATATCCATGCAAATTTGATTAAAATCCACCTCGTAGTTCATGAAATATCTTGCACACAGATGCACACGCCGACGGAATCTGCACCAAAAACAATATGTCCCCCTCCCTTTCCGTGAGGGACATTATCAATGTTAACATAATGTGGTCCATCCACTGCAACATGTGGTCCATGACTCTGCAAGAATTTGCTAAGTCAACCACAACCTCTTTATAACATGGTTCATTATAACCCGGTTTTGAATACAGCACGATATAAGGTTGGATCCAAAAAATATATAGATTATATAGAAAAATGACCATAAAATCAAAAAAATATATAGATTATATGGAAAAATGACCATAAAATCCCCCCAAAATATATAGATTACATAAACTATACATTTTTGTTCGGATATAACACAGAGTTTAACTATCATGGTTTCTGCATTGGACCTCATTAAAAGTGTTGCCAAGCGGTTGTCGTGTAATGCCCAATTATTAAAAGGCCATGATCAAAATGCACTGATGTCCTAACATAACACAGATAATGGTAGCATACCATATTAGCCATAAATATAGCACATGGTCAAAATACAGCACACCAATACTTTTTCAATAACTATGTGTGTTTCACATTGATAAAGAGCACAGGAATTTGCAGTTCCTTCAGACAGATTAAAGCAATGGCAGCACTGTTGGACTGATACACTGGAAAAATATTCCTGAATGGAGACTTCAAAGACTGTTTCATTTAACCCTTAAAGGTGCATTATTGAGCTACCGGGTCTCAAATTCTTTTTTCTGTTTTTTTTATCTTCAATGCATACTCCTTTGTCATGTGTACACTTTTGGAGCCAAATACAGCTTCAGAATTTTGTGAAAATGGTCGTTTTCATTCGTGTTTACCCTTCGCTCTGAACATGTGTTCGGAATTTCTGTTCTAAAAATAAATCTGTCACTTTACACATACATGGCGACAGTATCGTCTCTGAGTGTCGTTACTTATGGCATGGTATTCAGCATCATATATCATCCGATTCAGGCATGGCCTAAGCAAACAAGGCCAAAAATGAACGTCGCATAACATCATATATGGGGATTCTTTTTTTGTCATGAACTAAAAATAGATCTAACTAGTGTGCGAAAGCTAGTTATGGAATCCCTCTCAAACTCGTTTACCTGTCATCATAATTGTTCGCATTTTTGCATAAAATGCAATCATTTGTATTGTTTTAAAGAAAAATACCGGCTATATGTATTTTATTTTTGGAAATATTTTTTCCAGATAGCTCAATAATGCACCCTTAAATTCCAAATTCCAAGGGCCAGATGTTCAAATCTAACAATGTCATTACTTAATGTAGCGTTAAAACTTTGATCGTTTAATTTGGCAAATACACATCTGCTAATATCTTTGCTGAATTGCTGCTCTCATTTTTTTTCAGCAAAAATAACACTAAATTAGGAACAGGGCTTGCTAGAACAGTTAATAATTTCACCACTAATGAGCTTGTTAAGCTGGCAATGCTTTGAACAACTGGGCCCAGTATTTTAAGCAATTAGTGTAGACTCTGATCAGACTGTGGGATCAGACCTGGGTCTTCATTCTCTGCCAATGTCCCAGCACATGAGCCCAGTCGAGATTTTACAGGTAGCCCTCTTTACAGATCACTGATGTCGCAGGGACAAGGGGCCAGTTGTTCAACACTAATGAAGTTATTAGTAAACTTATTGTTAAAACTTTGATCATTTAATATGGCAAATATGCTTATACGAGGACTGTTCAAATATGAATGCAAGTAGAATGTTTTCTCATGCACTAATGCGAAAATCACCTGGAAATAAATATCACAGCGTAGAAAAACATTTTACCTATACATTGATACCAAACCTGTTTAAATCCGTGCACTTTAGCCATGTATATCGTTCGATAAACGCTGTCTACTCTTGTATACTAAAACAAAACATGGTTGGAAGAAGGTCAGAGTACGCCGTTGAAATACGGTCCTATATTAAGAATCGTTGTATTCTTGGTATACGGTGCAAAGACATTTTTGATGAAATATGTTCGGTTTATGGGCATAATGAAATGTCTTTTCCGACAGTTTTTCGTTGGTGTAAGAAATTCAGCTGTGGGCTAGGCTCAACAGAAGATGCACCACATGATCGTCAGCCGAAAAGAGCAACATCTGCCAAGATGGTTGCTAGAGTGAAAGAAATAGTTGCTACCGATGCACGATACACCACTAGGCAAATAGCTAGTATGGTTGGCATCTCATTATGAGCAGCTCATACAATTCTGAAACAGGATTTGAAAATGACAAAGATCTGTGCTAGATGGATTCCCCATCTGTTGACAGATGAGCAGAAAAAGACATGCATTCAGTGCACCAAGAAGTTGCTTAAAAAGTTTCCAAATTACAATGCACGGTCTTTCGCTAATGTCACAGGTGCCGAGACATGGGTCCACTTTTTTGAGCCAAAACGAAAGATTCAGACCAAAATATGGGCAACAAAGTATTGCAAAAGGCCATGCATTGCAAAGCGGACCATGAGCGTCAAGAAGGTAATGTATGCTATATTCTTTTCAAATCAGGGCCCGGCTATTCAGGTTGCTGTGCCTAAAAGCAAATCTGTAAATGCGAAGTTTTACAAGAATAAAGTTCTTCGAAAATTGAAGAAAAATTTCAAAGAACGAAGACCCGCAACTGGTTTGGCCAATGTCAGATTGCTACATGACAATGCGTCATCGCACAAGGCCTTCATTGTGCAAGACTATCTGAAGCAGGAAAAGGTTTTTGAACTCCCTCACCCCCGTATTCCCCTGACCTTGCCCCGTGTGACTTTTTTTGGTTCCCGCAGCTGAAAAAATACCTTTCTGGTCGAAAATTTGTACAGCGCAAACACCTTGGTTCTGCAATATTCCAGTGCCTTCATAGTATACCTCGAAAAGACTACCAAAATGCATTCAATGATTGGATCAGAAGACTGAAAGTTTGTATATCTGTTAAAGGGGAATACTTTGAGGGGACAAAATAAATTTTTCATCGAATTCTATCACAGAATCATTTTTATGTGCTTAGTTGCATGAATATTTGAACAGTCCTCCTATTTTTGCTGAAAAAATATGAGCAGCTTTTGCTGCTTACATTTTTTCAGCAAAAATACTAAAATTTTAGATATTGTACTTGCTAGAACAGTTAACAATTTGACCACTAATGAGCTCACTAAGCTAACGATGCTTTGAACAACTGGCCCCAGAATAGTGTGGCTATAAATAACTTTTACCTGGATTTTCTGCAAACTTCAGTGGTCAATCACAAGGAGACTTCTTCCAAGATGCAAGTTTGTACCAGGTATGACAGGACCTTGTTATAACGACAGAATTTGTTCCCTATTATTATGCCGTTATAAAGAATTTGCCATTGTAAAGAATCCAAGTTAGGAGTTTGATATGTAATAAAAGGCCTTTTCCCCTCGGTGAGGCGATTCTAACAAATATCTATAACATTTGTTTCTTGAACTACTAGATTACAAGAATTTTTCATGACTATGGGCTCGATTTAGGCATTTCTAAGCAGAAGGAAGCCCAGGCCGCCTGGAATGGAGGCTAAGCCTTGAGCTAAGAATTCATTCCATTGAAATTGTCGTTCTAACCAGCTTTGCCGTTATAAGGAATGTGGGTATGAAGAGGGTTGACTGTATCATTAATTCTCTTATTGTTCTTAACCCTTGTCCTGCTGAATATTTAAATATGCCACACCCACTTCTTAATATCAACCAATCAGATTACTTGATGCAAATTATTGCAACAAATTCATAAACTGAATGACAAACAATGAAGATCCTGATCAGATGGCTTCTTCAGAAGCCATCTGATCTGGAGCTACATTGTTTGCAAGATGAGACATATCCGGGATCAGCAGGTATTAAGGTGAAAGTTTAGGGTGGTTGCAGATGTTTACGGATTGACAAACTGAGGAACCTATCAAAAACTGGACTCCTATATCCCGTCTTCCTTGAAGCAGGCATAACAAAAATCACCCGGACCTTGTTATAGCACGATTCGTTACAGCAGGAATTCGGATATAACACGGTTTTGGTTTGGACCCCATATTTTCCCCAACCAACATTAAATTTTATATTATCCAAGGATAAGGTACAGTACATGGTGATCAATAGTTTTCCAAACAAGATGATGTGCAGTCCGCACATCATCTTGTTTGGAAAACTATTGATCACCATGTCAGTGGTTGATCAGTGAGAAATATCGTCGGCGTTTATAACACGATTCGGTTAACTAACACGGTCCGTTGGTTGGACCCGGAGTTCCGTGTTATAACGAGGTTGAGGTGTAGTTCTTAAGATATGGACTTGAACATTAAGGTGAAAGTTTAGGGTGGTTGCAAAAGTTTACGACTTGACAAACACTCAAACCGATGGAAAAAACCACACTCCTACCTATATCGCGTCTTCTTTGAAACAAGCACAACAAAAATCAATTTCTAAGTGCACCGTGCCCAAATTACAACAAATACGGTAAGCTATGTTGAGCAGTGGATAAAGCAATAAAGATGTTACAGGCCCTGCTAATTTCTGGTCTTAGGTCTTCAGTGTCAATTTATTGATCACATTAGAAAATACAAGATTACGAATACGATGCCATTAATGATCATTAATGCTGCCTTATAAGGAATCGTAGACGAGAAGATTGCTCCACCATGGTTTTATCAGTGCAGAAAATTACAACTACCGTAATCTTTACGCAACGAGTTGTACACAGCTCCAGCAAATCAGTATAATTTTGGGATACTTTTGCTGATTTATCCATGGAAACACATGTTGTGGTTACTTGTTAGAATTGTCTCATAGAGGCAATTCTAACAAGTAACCATAACAACTGTTTCTATAGTGAAACAAGGAAAAATTATTTTTTTATAATCTTCCTTTCTCCTTACCTGGAACTAAGTCTTTCATAGACATTAACTTGTCATTAGCTTCCCATTAACCTTGGGAGCAGACCATGTATTTGAGTGGCTTCCCTGCAAAACAGGGCCGGAAGTTTCATTCAAACTGTCTACTTAGTTGGCCTTGACATTTTATTCAACTGCTTCTAATGGGATTGGTATATTATTCAAACTCTCACATTACAGAGCCTGGAATTGCATTCAGATTGTTTTCTTAGCAGAACTTGACATTCCATTCCAAATGTCTTCTTAACCCTTAAGACGCCGAGAAAAACTACATCTGAAAATGTTGTCTTTAATGTCGTCTGCAAAGTTTTTTTGTTTTTTTTTTGCAAATTTTAAAAAATATTTTGCATACAGGCAAACAGTGTGGACCAAAACAGACTGCTCCTGTAGGAGCAGTGAGATTTGGGTCCACACTGTTTGCAAAAAGAACCAGTAACCAGCAGACGTCAAAGCAGACGACAATTGTCGTGATTGGCATTTTATGGGTTAATCCTTGTCAGGGCTTGAAGAAGTAGATGGGCTGCTTGATGCTTCCACCCAGAGCTGAAACTGACCGCATACTAGTACTGGTAAACGCCTGCCCAGGCAAAGCGGTGCGAGTCGGACCGTCCATGCTTATAAACCCTATCGGTTTCTTTGGGATAGGGTTCTTCAGAAGCCATCTGATCAGGATCTTCATTGTTTGCCATTCAGTTTATGATTTTGTTACAATAATTTGCATCTTGTTATCTGATTGGTTGATAAACAGTAGTGGGCATGGCATATTAAAATATTGATTGGTTGATAAACAGTAGTGGGCATGGCATATTAAAATGATATTTTTAATGTAAAATTAATTTTAATTAATAATATACCTACCCATCACTACAATTATAGCCTTTTCACCAGACGCAGGTTTGGGTCAGTCTGACAAAAAAAAATCTAGCCAGAAATGCCACCGGCATGTCCCTTTTCCAGTGACCTCCCTAGTGTCGAGTCCTGATTGGTCGCTGATGTCACATGACCTATCAGACCAATAGGCAGACCATACAGGTCACGTGACTGCGGTTTTCGCACCGGGAGGTCATTATTTCTTTCAGGAAAAACAATTATTTCAGACGGGGCTGGGAGGCGGGACATGCCATTGTAGTGATGGGTAGGTATATTATTAATAGAAATTAATTTTACATTAAAAATATCAATTTAATATCAAATATAACTACCCATCACTACAATTATAGCCTGAATTCAAAGCAAGTGGAGGGTTGGATGAAAAATTAAAGTTATACATACCCAACTCCTCTGACCTTGGTTGTTTATACCCCTTTTTAAAACCATCCAATGATGGTAACGTAAGGGGGTATCCACCATGACTGCAAGGGATCCAAATCCAAAAATCACATAAGTGGAGAAGATAAATGGAAAGGAACCGGAGTCAAAATAGAAGGTTCACACCTATTCAAACAGGCTAACAAACAACCAAGGAAAACAAAATCCCACATAAGTGCTGCTCAGTAATAGATTGAGAAGCTACTAAACTACCCAAGGAATGAGTACCACTATGAATGGGAACCAAGCTCCTTAGGTGAAGGGATGAAAAGTGGAATTGGAATGTCCTTACGCAGTAAGAAAAACATTCTGAAGAAAGAATGGAGTTCCAATATGCCCAAAATGTAGAAGGCTATAACCTCATGAGCCGATGTATTCTGGAATGATAATAGGGCAGAAGTGAAATAAGCATATAGAAGCTTTATCACTTTACAAATCCACTTTGCAATCAAGGATGGAGAAATATATCCAAAACCTCTTGATTGGAAAGAAAAATTCTCATGATAATCTCGAAAAGCTTTATACGTTCTGATGTACACAAAAAATTCTCATCAGCCTACGATCCACGAATCCTGGAAATGACAGGACAAATAACAGTTTCAGAGATAGCCGGAAGCTGATTTATAGTCTGAAAAAAAAAAAATAGGTTGAGTGAGAAGAGAAAAAGAAGTCATTGTTCTTCTCATACCTGAAAACAACCCTCTGCAATTGGCAACGCATGAATATCACTTCTACGAGCTGAAGCAAATGTCAAATGAAATACAGAATGACTATCAAATGAACAAAGGAGGCTGAATTCACAGGATCGTAAGGTGGTTTAGTAAAAGACCACAACACTCATGCAAGATTCCATTTGGATTCAAAGTCCTGGAAACCTGTCGGCATAGTGCAAAACCCTTTAATAAGCTGTGATGATAGGGTTTAATGAAATGTGTGAAGCCAACTAAAATTTTAACGTGTTTGAGATTACTGATCTGTACCCTTTTTTAGATGAAATAGAAAATAAAGGGTAGAGAACAGGCAGAAAAAGAATTCCAGTAAAAAACCTCTATAGAGGGATTGTCTGGATTAATTTCCCTTTCCCTACACCAACTATAAAATACCTTCCATCTTCCAGAGTAAAACTTGAGAGTGGAGCTCTTTCTATATTTGAAGATACACTCGGCAGAGAAACCAGAAAAGTGTCTACCTCTGACAACATCTGGATGTGTAGGTAAAGCATTTCTGGATTGAAATGGAATGCTTGACCTACACATTTTAGATACTAGATCCGGAACTACTAGAAGACGGATTGAAGGTCTTGAGACTAGGCTCAGAATTACTAAAAAACCAAGATCTCTGAGGCCATAGAGGCGTAATCAGAATGGCTCGGCTTTTTGGACGCTTGAATTTTTACCTAGAACTAGAGGAATTCAGTTGAATGGTGTAAACGCATATGTAAAAGATTCCCCCAATCTAGAGATATTAAATCATCTGCACGTTCCAAGTGATCTGAATATGGAGACACAATGGAAGTTGATTGAAGAACCGAGTTGTTTTGGACGTTTGATTAAAAAAAGTCCAACAAAGGTTCTCCCCATTTGGGAAAACGCCCTGTAGAGAATGGATGGCGAACTGGTCTATAGGGGCGATCCCAATGACATAATCTGCCCGGGAGGTGTCCGACAAGGATAGACATACCTTCCTGATGACACCAAGTTAGAATCTTCCATGCAAAAGCCAACAGGGAAGAGGAATGAGTCCCTCCCTGTTTACGGAGAAAAAACGACACTACAGTCAATTGTCTGGAGTAAAAATAATGAAACTGTTCCTCAGTTTGGAGCTAGAAAGAACTGAAAAACAAAGGAAAATTTGTCTGAAGTTTCAGAATGTTTATATATATATATATATATATATATATATATAGCGAAAAGCAACTAGGGAATAGACTCTAAAAAGAGGAGATCCCATTTGATAAACTGAGGGATTCATAAACAGTAGAGAGCAATCTGAAAACTCTGATAATGGAATTTATTTCTCCTATAGACCAGATGGTATTTCCAGTGATACAGTAGCCAAAAACTGGAAAGGTCTAAGATGAGGTTGTACAGGGGAACTGGATCCAATTACGAAGTTTCTAAAAAGGGTAACAAACCCCTGACATAACTCGTAAGTTTTTAGGACATGAAAAGAGGAGAAGAAGTATTTTTGAGATAGAATCAATTTCAACTTCTCCATAATATGGATGAAACCTAAATTCACAATAACCTGTACACGTTAGAAGGTATGATAAAAAGTAGTATCTGGAAAGATGATGACAAAACCCATCATCGAAACACTACACGAGATTGGGGCTTAATTCCTTGATGTGAGCTGCTTAATTTAATTTCTATTAAGTTGGTGAACAGGGAAAAAATGGATCCGTTGACAATTCCAAAAAGGAAAAAACAACGGAACTGATACACAAAACTCCATCCAAGGTGAAACAAAGGTATTTGCGGAATGACCTGTGGATGGAGATGTGAAGGTAAGCGTCTTTTAAAACTACGGAAATCGTCCACAAATTGGTAGAAATGACCTGAAGAATCGAGGACGAAGTTTCAATTTTGAAATGATCGACTCGCATCATCTTGTTTAGTGTGAGAAGTCGATGATGAGTCGATTTTCCCATTTTTCTTCTGGACCAGAAAGATCCGACTGTAGAAGCCTGGGGAAAGGAGAACTTTTACTACCTATACGGCTCCAATAAAAATTTCTTTTCTTGATACTATTCACCGGAAATAGTATTTGCATGTGAGAAAGGACAGGATTCCGAGCAAACACAATCCAGTAACCCTTTCTAAAAACGCATAAAACCCAAATATATTTGATAATAGAAGCCACGGCTTGATAAAACTGAAAAAGCTCGGCTCCTACTGGGAGAAAAGGAAGAGGAAGGGAAGGAAGAAAGTCATTTGTTAGACTTGGATCTTCCTCTATTGGGAGGTTTTGTTCCAGTCCGACCTCTGGAACGAAAGGACCGTGTACCCTGATCTGAGAATGATCTATTAGTAGATGTGAACTGATTGAGATCTTCTAGTGGAGGGTGTTAAGCACTTAAAAAGTCATCGGAAGTAGTCGAAGAGCATCTCTTGGTTGCGGTACCTGAACTTGATACGCTCTCCGAAGACTTCAAAAACAGACGAGTGCCGACGGTCTTTAAGCTTGATTCTGAAAACGTTTGGAAGACATGGTCCGGATATAGTTTTAGAATCAAGAGGCGCGGAGGCTCTAAGTTTTCATTTACTATGCTCAGTAAAAACTGAACAAGTTATCAAAAGCAGAGTTGCACCAAACATGCAACATGGTGGTAGATGGAACAAATGCTAATCCCCTATAACCATGGCATGTAAAAAATGACCGGGAAAAAACAAAAGCATTATTAGAATAGCAGCTCTATGGTCGGAATGCTCTTGTTTGAAGGCAGAGTGGGTACACTAGAATACCAGTCATAATGAGAACCCACTTAACAACTGTCCTGGTAAGAACTCCATCCGAGCTTCGAAACAGGAAGTAATGCCAATTTCCCTGACGTCATATATACAGAAACTGAATCTGGGTCGAATTTTGGAATTTCATAAGACCAAAAAATTGATGTTTTTTGTTGTTAGAAACAATGTTCAAAGATAACAACTGAAAGGAGGGTTGTTTCCTTAGAATCTTTAGATTAACTAAAAAATACTTAGATCTAAATATGTCCTTCTCAGAATTGCTAAATAATAAGGATGTAATAAAATCAACCTCTTGAGTATTGATATATCCTCAGAGGATAAAGCTCTAGGCCCAGATTCAGCTCTAGGGGCAAAACACTTGAGGATCAATTAAACTTCCCCAGTGTTTGACCCTTAATTGTGTATAGTGCACTGAACATGCGAAATTGCCGAATCAAAATTGAGCATTCAAGGAGTTTCCCTACACCCCTTGAGATGGAAATGACTGTCTTACAAACATAGCAGAAAGCATAATATTGTCCCGCCCTCGATGGCTTCAGTACAGGTAACAGATTGACGGGTTCGCAATCTTGCAATTTTATACCAGCTATAGTTACGGTATTCCAATAAACAATGCACAAACCAGTCTGTTTTTCAAGGGAGAACAATCCAATTTACTTCCGGTGTATAGGTAAACATAACTTCCGTTAATTTTATCCGGAACCCTTTTAGCCGGAATTTTGATGTCCTAAATCGTAAAGCGGAAATCAGACCTGAAAATCGGTATGATTCCGCAAAAATCAGAATGGTTGGCATATATGCCATATATAAATTACCCCGAGGAATAAAAATCCTTAACGGGAGAAAATTAATGATTATGATAACAAAAATTTACCATAATAAGAGGCCGGAAGCATATGACCAAGGTAAACTAAGTACCGAAGGTCCGGAAAGGCTACCGGATAAAAACCGGGATCGGAGCCGTACCAAAATTCGTATGTAACATGGATTCGGCAAAATTTTGGGCATAGGTTCCCCGCACCCCGGAGTCCCCGCAATTATGAGCAGGGGCTCTACAGGGTGGTCGACGAACCTATCCTAGTCAACCCAGGCCCAAATGGGAGGTGGGGACAGACTGGCTCATCTTGATTCGGCAATAGTGACCCACACGAATTGGATGGATTCTGTTTAGAAGATACTATAGAAAGGTCGCAAAGGGACCTGAATATTATCCATCTGCATCGTGGGATTTATAAGTGATAGACGAAGACGGGTCTTGCACATGTTTAAAAACTAAAATAATGCTGAGAATTTCTATTCAGCAATAACAACATCTCCCGATACCGGAAGGGGAAGGAACACGCACAAAATCCGTCCTCTTTTCTGGCAATTTAAGTTTCCACAACGCCGACTTCTACTAGAATATTACCAGGAATAATATGTGTGTATAACCTGGCACAGAACGTAGAAAGAAGTGTGATGCCTATCAAAAACAAAAAAAGGTTGGTTATATGATAAACAAAACTTCAGAGTGAAAATTCAAAATGGCAGACAACTAATACACGTGTAATGTCGGCAGAAACACACGAAATAAAGTCCACAAGAATTTCGGAAAAAACAATAAGCTTAAAAAGCCTAAGTACGTTGTGGAAACTCAAGGTAAGTGCAAAATCAAACCAGAGAGGGCCATTATTGGCCCCAGGGCTTTAATGTACATAATGTTGAGGGAGGTCTTAAAGGTGAAGCTTCATACCAAACATCAACAAAGGCTAAAATTTGAACAATCTTGTCAAAGGTCCACTAGATGAAGCTACACATCAAATATCAAAGACCTGGGCCTAGCGGTTTCAGAGAAGAAGATTTTTAAAGATTTTGCCTATATAAGCCTATGTAAAATCAAAGGGCCCCGGGACAGGGGCATTTTTTGCCCCAGCACTATAGTTTGAACAATCTTGGTAGGGGTCCACTAGATGAAGCTTCATACCAAATATCAAAGTTCTGGGCCTTGTGGTTTCAGAGAAGAAGATTTTTAAAGATTTTCCCTATATAAGCCTATGTAAAACCAAAGGGCCCCGTGGCAGGGGGGGATTTTTTGTCCCAGCACTATAATTTGAACAATCTTGGTAGGGGTCCACTAGACGAAGCTTCATACCAAATATCAAAGTCCTGGGCCTTGTGGTTTCAGAGAAGAAGATTTTTAAAGATTTTCCCTATATAAGCCTATGTAAAACCAAAGGGCCCCGGGGCAGGGGCATTTTTGGCCCCAGCACTAAAATTGGAACAATCTTGGTAGGGGTCCACTAGATGAAGCTTCATACCAAATATCAAAGTCCTGGGCCTTGTGGTTTTAGAGAAGAAAATTTTTAAAGATTTTCCCTATATAAGCCTATGTAAAACCAAAGGGCCCCGTGGCGGGGGCATTTTTGGCCCCAGCACTATAATTTGAACAATCTTGGTAGGGGTCCACTAGATGAAGCTTCATACCAAATATATAAGACCTGGGCCTTGTGGTTTCAGAGAAGAAGATTTTTAAAAATTTTCCCTATATAAGCCAATGTAAAAGCAAAGGGCCCCGTGGCGGGGGCATTTTTGTCCCAGCACTAAAATTTGAACAATCTTGGTAGGGGTCCACTAGATGAAGCTTCATACCAAATATCAAAGTCCTGGGCCTTGTGGTTTCAGAAAAGAAAATTTTTAAAGATTTTCCCTATATAAGCCCATGTAAAACCAAAGGGCCCCGTGGCGGGGGCATTTTTTGTCCCAGCACTAAAATTTGAACAATCTTGGTAGGGGTCCACTAGATGAAGCTTCATACCAAATATCAAAGACCTGGGCCTTGTGGTTTCAGAGAAGAAGATTTTTTAAGATTTTCCCTATATAAGCCTATGTAAAACCAAAGGGCCCCGGGGCGGGGGCATTTTTGGCCCCAGCACTGTAATTTGAACAATCTTGGTAGGGGTCAACTAGATGAAGCTTCATACCAAATATCAAAGACCTGGGCCTTGTGGTTTCAGAGAAGAAGATTTTTAAAGATTTTCCCTATATAAGCCAATGTAAAACCAAAGGGCCCCGTGGCGGGGGCATTTTTTGTCCCAGCACTATAATTTGAACAATCTTGGTAGGGGTCCACTAGATGAAGCTTCATACCAAATATCAAAGTCCTGGGCCTTGTGGTTTCAGAGTAGAAGATTTTTGAAGATTTTCCCTATATAAGCCTATGTAAAACCAAAGGGCCCTGGGGCGGGGGCATTTTTGGCCCCAGCACTATAATTTGAACAATCTTGGTAGGGGTCCACTAGATGAAGCTTCATACCAAATATCAAAGACCTGGGCCTTGTGGTTTCAGAGAAGAAGATTTTTAAAGATTTTCCCTATATAAGCCAATGTAAAACCAAAGGGCCCCGTGGCGGGGGCATTTTTCGTCCCAGCACTCAAATTTGAACAATCTTGGTAGGGGTCCACTAGATGAAGCTTCATACCAAATATCAAAGTCCTGGGCCTTGTGGTTTCAGAGAAGAAGATTTTTAAAGATTTTCCCTATATAAGCCTATGTAAAACCAAAGGGCCCCCGTGCGGGGGCATTTTTGGCCCCAGCACTATAATTTGAACAATCTTGGTAGGGGTCCACTAGATGAAGCTTCATACCAAATAACAAAGACCTGGGCCTTGTGGTTTCAGAGAAGAAGATTTTTTAAGTTTTTGGTGAAAAAAATCTGTTTTTGGCTCCTGTGACCTAGATGTGCAACGGACCGGAACCATTTGACCCATATTCAAACTTGACCGAGATATTGTCATGATGATCATTCTGAGCAAGTTTGATTAAGATTGGACCAAAATTGTGGCCCCTAGGGTGTTCACAAGGTTTTTATATGATTTGACCCGCTGACCTACTTTTTGACCCGACATGACCCATATTCAAACTTGACTGAGATATTGTCAGGATGATTATTCTGAGCAAGTTTGATGATGATTGGACCATAACTGTGCCCTCTAGAGTGTTCACAAGGTTTTTCTATGAATTGACCTACTGACCTACTTTTTGACCCGACATGACCCATATTCAAACTTGACCGAGATATTGTCACAATGATCATTCTGAGCAAGTTTGATGATAATTGAACCATAACTGTGCCCTCTAGAGTGTTCACAAGGACTATCTATGCTTTGACCTACTGACCTACTTTTTGACCCTACATGATCCATATTTGAACCTGACCGAGATATTGTCATGATAATTATTCTGAGCAAGTTTGATGATGATTGGACCAAAACTGTGCCCTCTAGAGTGTTCACAAGGTTTTTCTATGATTTGACCTACTGACCTACTTTTTCACCCGACATGACCCATATTCGAACTTGACCGAGATATTGTCATGATGATCATTCTGAGCAAGTTTGATGATGATTGGACCAAAACTGTGGCCTCTAGTTTGTTCACAAGAAAAAGTTTACGCACGACGGACGACGGACGACGCACGACGACGCCGGACATCTTACGGTCACAAAAGCTCACCATGACCTTCGGTCAGGTGAGCTAAAAAGAATAAAACACTTATCCGTTTATCCATTCTTCCATGGCATGTAGTTTTTTCTTTCTTTATCAAGAGCTCTGACCTCACGCGAGTCTGAAAAAATAATGACCTCCCGGCGCGAAAACCGCGGTCACGCGACCTGTATCGTCTGCCTATTGGTCTGATAGGTCATGTGACATCAGCGACCAATCAGGACTCAACACTAGGGAGGTCACGGGAAAAGGGACATGCCGGTGGCATTTCTGGCTAGATTTTTTTTGTCAGACTGACCCAGACCTGCGTCTGGTGAAAAGGCTATAATTGTAGTGATGGATAGTTATATTTGATATTAAAATGTTTAGCTGCTACTTCTTACAAACTTTTCGAACATTTTTTAGCATACAGGCACAGTGTAGACCCTGATCAGACTGCTCCTCTAGGAGCAGTCTGATCTGGGTCGACACTGTTTGGGAGAATGATTTTTAAAAGTAACCAGCAGACAACAAAGCAGACAAAAATTGTTGTGATTGGCATCTTATAGGTTAAGTCTACAGAGGCATAGAAGGGAATGTCAGGGAAACTGGTCTGACAACAAGAGTGGTTATGGAGGGCCTATTCAATTTTTTTTTCTTATTTATCAAAGAAAATAAAACTTGTTAATTACATATGAATCTGTTACTTTTTTGTCAGAACATTAAACAAGAGGGCCATGATGGCCCTGGATCGCTCACCTGATCCATAGTGTAACAAGTGGGCCCCAGAGAGGGCCATTATTGGCCCCAGGGCTTTAATGTACATAATGTTGAGGGAGGTCGTAAAGGTGAAGCTTCATACCAAACATCAACAAAGGCTAAAATTTGAACAATCTTGTCAAAGGTCCACTAGATGAAGCTACACATCAAATATCAAAGACCTGGGCCTAGCGGTTTCAGAGAAGAAGATTTTTAAAGATTTTGCCTATATAAGCCTATGTAAAATCAAAGGGCCCCGGGACAGGGGCATTTTTTGCCCCAGCACTATAGTTTGAACAATCTTGGTAGGGGTCCACTAGATGAAGCTTCATACCAAATATCAAAGTTCTGGGCCTTGTGGTTTCAGAGAAGAAGATTTTTAAAGATTTTCCCTATATAAGCCTATGTAAAACCAAAGGGCCCCGTGGCAGGGGGGGATTTTTTGTCCCAGCACTATAATTTGAACAATCTTGGTAGGGGTCCACTAGACGAAGCTTCATACCAAATATCAAAGTCCTGGGCCTTGTGGTTTCAGAGAAGAAGATTTTTAAAGATTTTCCCTATATAAGCCTATGTAAAACCAAAGGGCCCCGGGGCAGGGCATTTTTGGCCCCAGCACTAAAATTGGAACAATCTTGGTAGGGGTCCACTAGATGAAGCTTCATACCAAATATCAAAGTCCTGGGCCTTGTGGTTTTAGAGAAGAAAATTTTTAAAGATTTTCCCTATATAAGCCTATGTAAAACCAAAGGGCCCCGTGGCGGGGGCATTTTTGGCCCCAGCACTATAATTTGAACAATCTTGGTAGGGGTCCACTAGATGAAGCTTCATACCAAATATATAAGACCTGGGCCTTGTGGTTTCAGAGAAGAAGATTTTTAAAAATTTTCCCTATATAAGCCAATGTAAAAGCAAAGGGCCCCGTGGCGGGGGCATTTTTGTCCCAGCACTAAAATTTGAACAATCTTGGTAGGGGTCCACTAGATGAAGCTTCATACCAAATATCAAAGTCCTGGGCCTTGTGGTTTCAGAAAAGAAAATTTTTAAAGATTTTCCCTATATAAGCCCATGTAAAACCAAAGGGCCCCGTGGCGGGGGCATTTTTTGTCCCAGCACTAAAATTTGAACAATCTTGGTAGGGGTCCACTAGATGAAGCTTCATACCAAATATCAAAGACCTGGGCCTTGTGGTTTCAGAGAAGAAGATTTTTTAAGATTTTCCCTATATAAGCCTATGTAAAACCAAAGGGCCCCGGGGCGGGGGCATTTTTGGCCCCAGCACTGTAATTTGAACAATCTTGGTAGGGGTCAACTAGATGAAGCTTCATACCAAATATCAAAGACCTGGGCCTTGTGGTTTCAGAGAAGAAGATTTTTAAAGATTTTCCCTATATAAGCCAATGTAAAACCAAAGGGCCCCGTGGCGGGGGCATTTTTTGTCCCAGCACTATAATTTGAACAATCTTGGTAGGGGTCCACTAGATGAAGCTTCATACCAAATATCAAAGTCCTGGGCCTTGTGGTTTCAGAGTAGAAGAGTTTTGAAGATTTTCCCTATATAAGCCTATGTAAAACCAAAGGGCCCTGGGGCGGGGGCATTTTTGGCCCCAGCACTATAATTTGAACAATCTTGGTAGGGGTCCACTAGATGAAGCTTCATACCAAATATCAAAGACCTGGGCCTTGTGGTTTCAGAGAAGAAGATTTTTAAAGATTTTCCCTATATAAGCCAATGTAAAACCAAAGGGCCCCGTGGCGGGGGCATTTTTCGTCCCAGCACTCAAATTTGAACAATCTTGGTAGGGGTCCACTAGATGAAGCTTCATACCAAATATCAAAGTCCTGGGCCTTGTGGTTTCAGAGAAGAAGATTTTTAAAGATTTTCCCTATATAAGCCTATGTAAAACCAAAGGGCCCCCGTGCGGGGGCATTTTTGGCCCCAGCACTATAATTTGAACAATCTTGGTAGGGGTCCACTAGATGAAGCTTCATACCAAATAACAAAGACCTGGGCCTTGTGGTTTCAGAGAAGAAGATTTTTTAAGTTTTTGGTGAAAAAAATCTGTTTTTGGCTCCTGTGACCTAGATGTGCAACGGACCGGAACCATTTGACCCATATTCAAACTTGACCGAGATATTGTCATGATGATCATTCTGAGCAAGTTTGATTAAGATTGGACCAAAATTGTGGCCCCTAGGGTGTTCACAAGGTTTTTATATGATTTGACCCGCTGACCTACTTTTTAACCCGATATGACCCATATTCGAACTGGACTGAAATATTGTCACAATGGTCATTCTGAGCAAGTTTCATGATAATTGGACCAAAACAGTGGCCTTCAGAGTGTTCACAAGGTTTTTCTATGATTTGACCTACTGACCTACTTTTTGACCCGACATGACCCATATTCGAACTTGACCAAGATATTGTCACAATGATCATTCTGAGCAAGTTTGATGATAATTGAACCATAACTGTGCCCTCTAGAGTGTTCACAAGGACTATCTATGGTTTGACCTACTGACCTACTTTTTGACCCTACATGATCCATATTCGAACCTGACAGAGATATTGTCATGATAATTATTCTGAGCAAGTTTGATGATGATTGGACCAAAACTGTGCCCTCTAGAGTGTTCACAAGGTTTTTCTATGATTTGACCTACTGACCTACTTTTTCACCCGACATGACCCATATTCGAACTTGACCGAGATATTGTCATGATGATCATTCTGAGCAAGTTTGATGATGATTGGACCAAAACTGTGGCCTCTAGTTTGTTCACAAGAAAAAGTTTACGCACGACGGACGACGGACGACGGACGACGCACGACGACGCCGGACATCTTACGGTCACAAAAGCTCACCATGACCTTCGGTCAGGTGAGCTAAAAAAGAAATATGTTGTCATCTGCTCTTGGCACTTTGAAGGTTAAAATATTGGAGTTTTTTTTTTTCTGAGCGACATGTGTGTGTGTGATTTCGGGTTTAACGTCGCTTTCAACAATTTTTCAGTCATATCACGACGGTGTCTGGTTGCGACAGGGAGCTCAATGGTCACTTTTATAGTGCTGCCTCACTGAAGTATCATGCCCCAGACACATTACATGATACCACACCCAGTCACAATATCCTGACACTGGGTCGACCAGTCCTAGCTCTACCCCGTAAATCTGAGTGCCAAGCGAGGAGCAGCTAGTACCATTTTTAACGACTTTGGTATGTCGCGGCCTGGGATCAAACCCGTGACCTCCCGTTCCCCGGAGCGGACACTCTACCAACTGAGCTATCGGGGCCGGTCTCTGAGCGACATGGGCAGTAACAGATCAGAAATATGGTAAAACTCCTTTTTTCCATCTACAGTAATGAAACGGGAGGAAAGTGGCAATGAAGATCTATTTGAGATTACGTGTATAAAGGAGAGATAGGAGACAAGGAAAAAGAATAAAGAGGAAACACAGAAGAAATAAAAGAAAACATTTCCCTTGGAGACATCAGGTAACCTTTTTTGTGTAATCTGTTTATTTAGTCTCCTCAGCAGTCTGCCATCAGTTTCACTGAAACTGTACAGCCATCTGAAAACCAGCGAGCAATCTGCTGTGTCACACCTGTGTTTGTAGTTCTTGACTAGGGCTGGCTAATCGGAGGTGAAAAGATAATCGATTATCAGTCCTGTCATTGCGATCGATAATCGATTAGTAATCGCTACGGTTTTTATCATTATTTTACCTGTCTGACTTTCTGTCTGAGCATGACTCTTACCATATGTTGCACTTTACCATAAGTATATTTGAACAGACAGGCCTGAGCAAACAGTGTAGACCCAGATGAGACGCCGCACAATGCGGCGTCTCATCAGGGTCTGCACTGTTTACTACTCATCCAGCTATTTTAGACATAACTTTGGGTAACTTGGTACCTATCAAGTAATCGATTAAAAGCAAATCAGATCTGATAATCATTTTGGTGGAATGTATCGATCGAGTAATCGATTAATGCAGGTTGACCTTTATATTTATGCAAAAAGTATAAGAGTTCACAAGAAGAAAAATCTGCCCATAACAAATATAAGCTTTCGCACAAAAAAAGAGGCCCACGGGCTGAGCTCTGCCACAGACTTGCTATCACTTTTGTACAAGCCCATATTTGCTGTCATATTTGTTCAGGCTTATACAATACAGTAGAATTTCCATGGCTCAAACACCGATGGCTTGTTCACCATGGATGTGTCGAACCCATTCTTGAGCCCCTAGCGAAATCCTCTACATAAGAAATTGTTGGGGATAATTAAGGAGATTTTAGTCTTTTATCTTGCAAATGTATGCTGTAAGTACTCATTAGAATCGCCTCGATGAGGCGATTCTAATGAGTACACACAGCATGCATTTTCATTATAGAACACCGAAAAGATGTCTAAAAGTATCTCGTTATGCCTCCTGACAGTAACCCTCAGTGGCTCGAACTACCCCTGTCTCGAACAGATTTTCGAGGTTCCAAAGGTGTTCGAGCCATTGAAATTTGACTGTATACATCTTCAAACTTTCGACCATGACGGACCACTGCCTTTCCAAATGCTCCTCAGGAGCCTTCGGCTATGGTAAGCTAAAAAGAAACTTGCCTAACTGTTAGCAAAATGTTTGGGTTAATCTTCAATTAGTCCTCTATAAAGTGCAGGAAAGTTGTCTTCTTAACTTCTCCAACAGTTTTCAAGCATTCCATTTGATAAGATGTTACAAATGTATTAAAATTACACATGTGCCTTCTTAAAGATGAAAAAATACTTTTTGACAAAATTACAGCATTTTCAACTTTGAAATTTCAGACATTATACTTCAGCCGGCTGGATCCTTGGTGCAGACTGGCATTTAATATGCTATGCTATACATATAATATGTGCTAAGCGTAGACCTAGCTATTTGTAAAAGCGATAATAGGTTTAACCCATTTTGTACCAGAAACCCCGAAACAGGCACCTAAGCAAACAGTGCAGGCCCAGATCAGACAGTGCAGAACGCGGCTTCTGATCAGGGCCTTCACTGTTTGCAGACAGTTCAGCCATTTTCCAAATCAATTTTGAAAAAAAACACAACATGACACCCCTAAATTTAGAAATGGACTCCTATATACAAGGAGGAAGATTCCATTTGGTACAAAAAGGGTTAATGTCCCCATCAATACAGTATAGGTCATTTTGGAGACGTTGCTTCCAATTTTGTGGGTCTTTTACCCGACACTGAGATGAAATGATATATCAAGCCCTGCCGCCCCTCATACTGCTTTGCCTGGGCAGTCCAAGATCCTCTAAGTGGTTTACCAATACTCGTGTGAGGTTGGTTTCAGCTCTGCGTGGAAGCATTATGCAGCTCACCTATTTCTTGAAGCCCCGATGGGCAGGGGCCATCTTGACTAATGGACTTGAACATTTGGGTTGCCAGTAGGGCTGACGCAAATGTCTACAGTTTGACAGATGAAAGGATGGACAAACAAATGGACAGAAAACTGGACTTCTATTTCATGCCATGCTCAGGCATGATAAAAGCTAGAGAAAGCAACCAGTGGGTCACGTATACCCCTTGCCAGCGCCCCCCTCTGATATATCTTTCGAGCTTGAATGTAATATGAATGAAGAAGTCAAGAAGCTATAAGTATCTATAAATGTGCTTGTAAAAGCTAAACCAAACATAAAATTTCTAAATGGACCAAGGGAGTGAGGGCATCAAAGGTACTGAAGGGATGGGGGGCATCAATGTTACTGGAGCAGCACGGTGGGTATGCATCAATGAAATCTTTGGACCGGTATGCAACATCGATGCAAGTATCAATTGAATTTGTCTTAGGGTTTAGAACATACAGGCATCTATAAACTTTGTCATAAAACTTTAACCAAATGTAAAATTTCTAAGTCCATGACCTTAAGGTCAAGGTCACTGTGAGTGGGGGAAGGGACTTACATCACAAAATCTTTGGACTGGTATGCAACATTGATGCAAGTATCAACTGAATTTGTCTTAGAGTTTAGAACATACAGGCATCTATAAACTTTGTCAAAAAACTTTAACCAAATGTAAAATTTCTAAGTCAATGACCTTGACTTCAAGGTCACTGTGGGGGTGGGACATGCATCAACAAAATCTTTAGACCAGTATGTAAATTCAGTGTTCTATCAAAGGGTTCGGAAGATACAATCTCTTAGAAACTTTGACGCAAAACTTTAATCAAAATGTAAAAGGACGGACGGATGGATGGGAAGAAGGATGGACAGACAGACGGATGGACGAACGGCAGGACGAAAATTATATACCCCCATAGCATACTTCGTATGCCGGGGGTATAATCATGATTTTGTATCTGTAACAGAAAAATATACTGATCTGCTATGAGTCTGCCGGGGGTATAATCATTATTTTTTTATGTGTAACAGAAAAATATAAATATACTGATCTTATATGTGTAATGGGTTATGCAGAAATGAACAGACGGATGGATAGAAAGACGGATGGAGGGACAGACAGATGGATGGATGGACGAACGACAAGACGAAAACTATATACCCCCATTGCATACTTCATATGCCAGGGGTATAATCTTGATTTTTTTATGTGTAACAGAAAAATACACTGATCTTGTATGTGTATGCCGGGGGTATAATCATGATTTTTTTATGTGTAACAGAAAAATATACTGATCTTATATGTGTTATGGGTTATGCAGAAAAAAATCATGTGACTTTTGTCACAACTCTTTTGAGCATAACAAGACCAACTGTCACTTTTGAATTCATTTTTTTTTTTCTTTTTTTTTCTTTTTACGGTCCTTTCAAGACTATTTCACTACTGTCATTATTAACATACAAACTGAATATTCCGGGTTCGATACCTGCCAGGGTCAGCAACATTCTTTTGTGGAGATTGATCATGAAATCATTTCTACGGTCAATCTCTCCCTTCCACTGATTCAAGAAGGGCAGATATCAGTTTCTGGCGAAAGAATGTGCATTGTACTGGTTAACCTCTTACATATAAGCCTGCCCAGGAAAAGAGTGGATAAGAAAACTGACCAGCTCAAAAATGACCTAAATAGTGTTGACTGGGCCATTAAAATCCAATACAAACAAACAAACACAGAAATGTGATTTTTGTCACAACTCTTTAAAGCATGACAGGACCTTCTGTCACTTGTGACTACAATTTTTTTTTTTTTTGGGGGGGGGGGGGGGGGGGTTATGGCCCTTTCAAGACTATTTCACTACTGTCATTATCAACATACAAACTGAATATTCACATGGGTCAATATATAGTTCACTGCTCAATAACACTTCATGCTCATCACAACAGAAGTCAACAATGGTATGCATTACGATAACACACCTATACAAATACATTGTAACCTTTATCACCGAAAAAAAATAAAAAATTTTAAGATGAAAAATTGTGAAATATTTCTTATGTCTGCTCAAAATATAGATTGTGGGTACTTGTTAGAACCGCCTCTATGAGCGCGGTTCCAACAAGTACCCACAATCTATACTTTAGAGGAGAAATAAGGTTTACACCTGTAACCCGCATTTTTACTATATAAAAGTGGGGTTCGAGGGGGGTCATAATTATATAGCCATGTTTTCGTGATGGAATTCTTACTCACTTTTCTACTAGTAGTTCACCTTCTTCCATCTGTTTTCTAACTTTCTCATTCTGTTGAGCCTCTTCCTGAAGAGCACAGAAAAGACCATTCCTCTAGAAACAAGGGAGTATTAAGGATAATTTTGTGATACATATAGAGTCAAACTTGTCTTAGTGGCCACCTCTATTAAGCAACCAACCTGTCTTAAGCAATCAGGCATTCAGTTCCCAAAAAAGGAAAATGCATTAAAATTCACCTGTATTAAGCAAACACCTGTCTTAAGCAAGCACTTTTTGTATATCCCATAGGTGGTTGCTTAATACAGGTTGGACTGTACTTATTCCTCCATTAAAATGCATGTTGTTAGCACCCGTTAGAATAGACCCATAGCAACAGATAAGTAGTAGCAGAATGCAGTATCTGATCAGGGCCTACACTGTTTGCAAATATTCAGTCATTTTCCAAATAAATTTTGAAGAAAACACAACCTGACACCCCTAAATTTTGAAATGATTAAATGCTATCCTTAACCCATTTTGTACCCAAAAGGAGTATCTGGGAAACAGTGCAGGCCCAGATCAGATGCCACAGAATGCAACATCCGATCAGGACCTACACTGTTTGCAAAAAGTTCAGTCATCTTGGTGTATTAGAATTTTCTTGTCCTTTGGGATCATTGATTCCAATGTAGATTTTTGAAAATATTTGAGAGTCACTGATGAGGCCTAATTGGCCGAAACCAGCTGGTCTGGCCCAGAAACTTGTACACTCCATATGTTTCAGTTCTGCTGTGTATTCTTTGCTTCCGAAGGATAACCCTTTTATAGAACATATTAATGCTGCCTCGGACACGGATGGGAATGGGGAAGGACTGACGGACAGGGGAAACACTGTCAAATGGTGGGTGCATAAAAAATCTATATACAATTTCAGTTAATTCTGTCTCATCTCCACCAGTTTAAAGGCGAAAGAGCCCTTCATCAACAAAAATAAAAATAATGACATCTCCCTGTCCACTTCTTCTAAACAGTCAGTTTTTTTATATCAAAATTGTTTAAATCTAACAGGCGAAACAAGATCTTGCAACAGAGATTATTCACATTATTAACACTGTTTCCAGTGTTGTTCTGAAGAAATTGATGGGCTCCTTCCATGAAACACCCAATACAGTAACTTACACCACAACCTCGTTATAACACAATTTGTTATAACACAGTTTGGATATAACATGGTTTCAAGACAAACCCCAAAAATGTATAGATTAAATAGAACTAGAAATGTGTCAATACAACACAGATGCCCCCACTTAGGGACCTACCTCACCCCCCCCCCCCCCATCACCTTAAGGTCATGCGGCAGGGGCTGGGTTATGGCTGAATGAAACTTTTGACATGTATCTATCATCATTCCAAATATGTAGCAAATCCATCACATGGTTCAAGAAATATGAGCTCTCAAAATCTCAAAAAATATAATATAAACATAGCAACAAACATAAACAAGGCATGGCATGCGATACAAATCCCCTCGCACTAGACAACTTGCTTGAGATATTATCATAATATGCTACATTTGTGTAAAGTTTGTTTAAAAATCCATCAATAAATAAATGTACGTTCTAAAGTGATGACAATGTTTCTCTAAAAATAACCATAGTGACCTTGACTTGAGGCCGTGACCACGAAAGAAGATCTTGCTCAAGATATTATCATAAGCATCTTTTGTGTGAAGTTATATTAAAATCTGTTAATAAATGTAGGCGGTAGAGCGATGAAAAAGTTTTCTAAAAATAGCCACAGTGACCTTGACCTTGAGGTCATGACCTTGAAAGTCAAAGCAACTCAAGATATTATCATAAGAAACATTTGTGTGAAGTTCTATTAAAGCCATCAATAAATGTAGGCGCTAGAGAGATGACAAAGTTTTTTTAAAAATAGCCACAGTGACCTTGACCTTGAAAGTCAAAATAGCTCGAGATATTGTCATAAGGAGCATTTGTGTGAAGTTATATTGAAATTCGTGAAAAAATGTAAGTGTTAGAGCAATTGCAAATTTTTTCTAAAAATAGCCACAGTGACCTTGACCTTGAAAGTGGAACTCACTAGAGATATTGTCATAAGGAACATTTGTGTGAAGTTATATTGAAATCAGTGAAGAAATGTAGGCACTAGAGCGATGACAAAGTTTTTCTAAAAATAGCCATAGTGACCTTGACCTTGAAAGTCAAAATGGCTAGAGATATTGTCATAAGGAACATTTGTGTGAAGATATATTGAAATCGGTGAAGAAATGTAAGCGCTAGAGGGATGACAAAGTTTTTCTAAAACTAGCCACAGTGACCTTGATCTTGAAAGTGGAACTCGCTAGAGATATTGTCATAAGGAACATTTGTGTGAAGTTATATTGAAATTGGTCAAGAAATGTAAACCCTAGAGCGATGACAAAGTTTTTCTAAAAATAGCCACAGTGACCTTGACCTTGAGGCCATGACCTTGGAAGTCAAACACACTCGAGATATTTTTATAAGGAACATTTGTGTGAAGTTATATTGAAATTGGTGAAGAAATGTAGGCGCTAGAGCGATGACAAAGCTTTCTAAAAATAGCCACAGTGACCTTGACCTTGAGATGATGACCTTGAAAGTCAAACTCGCTCAAGATATTGTCATTAGGAACATTTGTGTGAAGTAATATTGAGATCAGTGAAGAAATATAGGCGCAAGAGTGATGACAAAGTTTTTCTAAAAATAGCCACAGTGACCTTGACCTTGAGGACATGACCTTGAAAGTCGAACTCGCTCGAGATATTTTTACAAGGAACATTTGTGTGAAGTTATATTGAAATTGGTATAGAAATGTAGGCGCTAGAGAGATGACAAAGTTTTCCTGAAAATAGCCACAGTGACATTGACCTTGAGGTCATGACCTTGAAAGTCGAACTCGCTCGAGATATTTTACAAGGAACATTTGTGTGAAGTTATATTGAAATTGGTATAGAAATGTAGGCGCTAGAGAGATGACAAAGTTTTCCTGAAAATAGCCACAGTGACATTGACCTTGAGGTCATGACCTTGAAAGTTGAACTCGCTCGAGATATTGTCATAAGGAACATTTGTGTGAAGTTATATTGAAATCTGTGAAGAAATGTAGGCGCTAGAGCATTGACAAAGTTTTTCTAAAAATAGCCACTGTGACCTTGACCTTGAGGGCATGACCTTAAAAGTCAAACTTGCACGAGATATTTTTATAAGGATCATTTGTGTGAAGTTATATTGAAATTGGTGGTACAAATACCTTAACCAAAGTCTTAAACATTAAACATTTTCTAACTCTGTGACCTTGACCTTGAGGTCATGGGTATGGGTGGGGGTATTGCTGAATAAACCATTGGACCTATATGTATCATCATAGTAAATATAAACCAAATCCATTGTATGGTTATGAAAATATGAGCTCAAGTTCTACCTGGTACAAATACCTTAACCTGGGTCTTAAACATTAAAAATTTCAAAGTCCACAACCTTGACCTTGAGTTCATGGGTATGGGTGGGGGTATTGCTGAATAAAACTTTGGACCTATATCTATCATCATACTAAATATAAACCAAATCCATTGTATGGTTTTGAAAATATGATCTCAAGTTCTACGTGGTACAAATACCTTAACCTGGGTCTTAAACGTTAGAAATTTCTAAGTTCGTTACCTTGACCTTGAGGTCATGGGTATGGGTGGGGGTATTGCTGAATAAAACTTTGGACCTATATCTATCATCATACTAAATATAAACCAAATCTATTATATGGTTTGGAAAATATGAGCTCAAGTTCTACCTTGTACAAAAACCTTAACCTGAGTCTAACAGGATTACGTACATATACGTACGTAAGTACACACTTTTGTACAGAAGGAAATACATTCGGACACCCGTACGCACGTACACACGTACCCACGGACGCACGTACGGAAAACCGAAAAACTCTATGCCCTCAGCATCATCCGATGCGGGGGCATAAAAATGACCATAAATGGTCATTTTTCTACATAAATATACATTTTTGTTTTGATATAACAAGGTTGTTTAACTAGCACGTTTTCTGCTTTGAACCCCAACAACAGTGTTATAAAGAGGTTTGCATGTATTTTGATTCTTGATGGTGAACATGGGATCACATTCCCCGCCTCAGAGCAATATTTGCCTGAGCCATTCGGCAGGGAATGTGATCTCATGTTTGATTCTTGCCCGAGCCATTAGGCAGGGAATGTGATCCCATGTTTAATTCTTGACAGGGAACATGGGATCACCTTCCCCGCCTGAGAGCAATATTTGCCCAAGCCATTAGGCAGGGAATGTGATCCCATGTTTGATTCTTGACGGGGAACATGGGATCACCTTCCCCACCGGGGAACAATATTTGCCCGAGCCGTTAGGCAGGGAATGTGATCCCATGTTTGATTCTTGACGGGGAACTTGGGATCACCTTCCCCACCTGAGAGCAATATTTGCCCGAGCCGTTAGGCAGGGAATGTGATCCCATGTTTGATTCTTGACGGGGAACTTGGGATCACCTTCCCCACCTGAGAGCAATATTTGCCCGAGCCGTTAGGCAGGGAATGTGATCCCATGTTTGATTCTTGACGGGGAACATGGGATCACCTTCCCCACCGGGGAACAATATTTGCCAAAGCCGTTAGGGAGGGAATGTGATCCCATGTTCCCCATCCAGAATCAAAATAACAAATTAGTTATACTGGAATGCTTTTTGACAACTTTTTTTACATTGTTTCAATGTTTTCCAAATAATTATTTTGTAGCTGATGTTATGTATACATGTGACTTCAACAAACTTGGTCTTCTGCACGCACTACGTTGATCACAGTGCAAAGGGGTAAAACATTTACGTCATGTTATAAGGGACAACAATGAAATAAAGTACCCAATTATTGAGAAAACAAACAAAAGTTTTATCTATTTATTTATTGGCTGGAAATTATTGTGGTTCATGAAATTATTTTGCTTTTATTTCTTATCAACTGTGCAGAAAATCCAAGATGACAGAAATCGCAATTCAGTGAAGGCAAGCACGAGAAGGAAATGTATTTTTGTTTACGGGGAATAATATGGAAAATAACTGCCCTCGCATTGTCCAGTCAAAAGTCTTTGCAGTATAACAAGCAAACAAAAGGTTTTTTATTTCTAATTCTGCTTTTCATCATTGTGCTTGAAGCCTTGTCATGTGAGTTCCGCTCTGGAGTCCCCTGGGAGGACCTGTATGCTGATGACCTTGTCATCATAGCTGAATCCCTTGAGGAATGTGTCAGGAGGCTCTTAACTTGGAAAGTGGCAATGGAGGCGAAAGGGCTGAGAGTGAATGCAGGAAAGACAAAGATCATGATCTGTGGCTCAGGTCTGGACCTCCTGCAGAGTACAGGCCAGTTCCCATGCGCTGTATGTCGCACTGGAGTGGGCAGCAACAGTAACTTTTGTAATGGCTGCAAGTTCTGGGTGCACAAGAAATGCTGTGGGCTCAAGCGCTTGATAGAGGACCCTGATTACAGGTGTACATGGTGCCAAGGAACTGCACGACCCTTAGATGGCAGACCACAGAGGGAAGTCCAAGTTGGATCCGACAAGCTGGAGGTTGTAGCTTCCTTTTGCTACCTAGGTGATATGCTCTTGCGACCTTTCAACCACATCACGTGTGAAAACAGCCTGGAAGAAATTCAAGGAGTTGCTACCAGTTCTCTCTTCCCGCCACCTCTTGTTCAAGACATGTGGCCGTGTGTACAGATCTTGTGTGCGGAGCGCAATGCTCCATACCAGTGAGACATGGCCATTGACAAAGCCAAACCTCCAACGTCTACAGCGAAATGACAGGGCAATGATCAGACAGATTTGCAATGTCAAGCCACAGGACACTATCACCATCAGGTCCAGTGAGTTACTTGAACGGCTTGGCATTGAGGACCTGGACCTCATCCTTAAAGAGAGAAGGCTCTGCTGGTATGGACATGTGGAATGCTCCAACGGGGCAGTCAAGACTGCCTGTGACATACAGGTAGGTGGAAAGCGGAGGCCTGGAAGGCCCAAGATGGCCTGGAAGCAGCTGAAAGAAAGAGAATGGAAGCTCTCTGCTATGGATCCTCATGATAGACAGGCCTGGAGATCTGGTGTAAGATCTGCCATGCGTGCAGCAAGCCAGCTATCTGGAAGGGGGCCCACATATGTGGACATTGCCCCTGTACCTGTACGTTAATAAAAAATCTGTTGATGTTGATGATGATTGCAGGCCCCTAGTCCATATTAATGACCTCCAAATTGCACCTAGTAACACTGATAATGTTAAACCTGTTGTTGAAGCTTATAGAATTACAGCACAGACATCCAGTTTCATAGCAATACATGAATAAAAGAAATGCAATAAGCAACGAATTTTGAATAAAAAGTCTTAACCCATAAAATGCCAATCACGACATATGTCGTCTGCTTTGACGTCTGCTGGAAAAGTCATTTTTTCAAACAGTGTGGACCAAAATCAGACTAGGAGCAGTCTGATCTGAGTCTACACTGTTTGCCTGTATACAAAATTATTTTTAAAAAGTTTGCAAACAAAGTTAGCAGACGACATAAGCAGACGACATTTTCAGATGTATTTTCCTGGCATCTTAAGGGTTAAGTTACCATTTCAAACTGTTCAAATAATTTTTGGGTATATATTATCCTTCCCTTGAAGCCCCTGTACCATCTTTGTATACACACAGCAGCAGTCTCTTCTAGTGTCATCTGTGGTTGGGCTCCCTGTAATGAATCAATTACAATTAGCTCCAGGTCTAAACCATATAAAGTGTTGTTCCTTATGATAAACAAAGATAATTATGGGATAATTTTTCTTATATTTTGTCGGAAGTATATGTTGTGGGTAATTGTAAGAACCACCCCGATGAAGCGATTCTAACAAGTACCTACAACATATGTTTTAATGAAAAAACAAGAGGTCCATGATGGACCTAATTCGCTCACCTGAGTCAAGTTGTATTATCTTTTGATGATGTTTTTATTTTTGTCTATGTGCTATTTGTTCAATGTAGCAGAACCATTTAAGAACTTAGGTGGAGATTTTGTAAAATTTTTCTTAAATTCAGTCACTGTGTTCAAAGGATGTGGATTCTCGGCATCAAAAACGCCTCAAGTGTGGAGAAGCTTGGGACTGAACCAATGAAACTTGGTTTATTAGGCAAGTAGTTTAACCATTTCACCATAGAACCTTCTAACACTAATTTTCTGATAACATGAAATTGTGTTAGTTTGCACTGGAGTTTTTTGTATTTGAATATAAATGACGTTAAAGTTTTGTTTTTGGAAATAATGACATTAGATTTTTGAGCATAAACACTTAAGTTCGTTATGAAGTCAGTTTTATTTTGGGAAACAATAGCATATTTCAAAGCACTGACAACACTGGTGGGTCAATTGTGTCGGAATGTAGGCTAGGAAAATGACCCTGAATTGCGGTATAGACTGTTTACATTTCGTTTATTACTTGTACATTTCTGTACTGTAAGCAAAATGTGTAAATTCCAATTTGGACGCCACATTCTGCAGCATATGACTCAAAATTTCCTACACTGTAAGTAACAAAGTAGACTTTGATCAGACAGAGGCCATATTCTGTGGCATCTGTTCTAGGTCTACTCTGTTTTGTCAACCTCAACTCCTAATATGGAAAATGGCAGAACCTTTTACAAACTAGAAATGGTGTTTGTAAAACACAATGCCCCCAACCTTTGCTTGTCCTTAGATGGCAAAATATTCAACAAATATTGTTAAAGACTCAAAAACATACAACAAGAATTCCCCCGAAGGCTATGTCGCGCCTGTGGAGGCGCAAAGTCACCAAACCATGAAATCTAGGTCAAGGTCAAACATGGATGCCTGCATAAAAATTTCACTCCTAGTTCCAAGCATGTACCAAGTATCATCAATGAAACTCTTAACGAGAATTCTATGTTTTTTAATTAAAGGGGAAATAATTCAAGAAGGGGAGATAATTTGGACAAGAAAAAAAATACGGGTCAACTATTTTTTCATGAGGAACTCATATATGAAATTTCAAAACACTAGCATACACGGTTCTGAAGATATGCTATGCACCAGAAAGCATCACAATTGAGTAGCAAAAAATTACAAAGGGCCATAACTCTAACAAAATTTTATCGAATTGGTTGAAAATTTAATCAGGTAGTCTCCTCCTTAGTCTCCCAATCACTATACCAAATATCAAGGCTGTAGCTCAAATACTTTTTGAGATATCTTGCTAACGAGAATTCTATGTTATTTAATTAAAGGGGAAATAATTCAAGAAGGGGAGATAATTTGGACAAGAAAAAAATACGGGTCAACTATTTTTTCATGAGGAACCCATATATGAAATTTCAAAACACTAGCATACACGGTTCTAAAGATATGCTATGCACCAGAAAGCAACACAATTGAGTGGCAAAAAATTACAAAGGGCCATAACTCTAACAAAATTTTATAGAATTGGTTGAAAATTTAATCAGGTAATCTCCTCCTTAGTCCCAATCACTATACCAAATATCAAGGCTGTAGCTCAAATACTTTTTGAGATATCTTGCTAACGAGAATTCTATGTTATTTAATTAAAGGGGAAATAATTCAAGAAGGGGAGATAATTTGGACAAGAAAAAAAATACGGGTCAACTATTTTTTCATGAGGAACCCATATATGAAATTTCAAAACACTAGCATACACGGTTCTAAAGATATGCTATGCACAAGAAAGCGTGACGTACGAACGGACTAACGGACGAACGGACGGACAAGCCAGAAGCAATATGCCCCCCAACTTTTTTAAAGTTGGGGGCATAACAATGTAGGCAGATCAGACGTCAAGTTCTGCAGCATCTGATCTGGGCCTTCACTGTTTGCCAATCCCGGGTTGCCAGTATCCCATTCTAAGTTTTCGACAAAAACTGGGTTAAAATGATGTAATTTATTCCTATAAATTCACAAACTGAATGTAAGTGTAAATCTTGATCAGATGGCTTCTTTAGAAGCCAAGAAGCCATCTGATCAGAATCTACATTGTTTGAAAGATAAGGCATATCCAAGCTCAGCAGGGCAAGGGTTAATTTGTTTGTTTGTGTTGAGCTTTACATCCATGTCAACACTATTTAGGCATGCCAATAGTTTATGCCAGCTTGATTCTTTTCTGTGCCTTGGCTCAGAATTCATTTACTAATACTGTAATTAAATCTCTATAAGTGTATCTTGCATCACTGTTGTGTCCAACTGATATTGGCTCACAGTTGGACAAGGCCTACTGTCCTTGCTGCAAGTATGAGTAGAGGGGGGAATGTTATTTATTCTGTTTCTATATACACTTCCTTCCATTCATTTGCCTCTTCTCCTCTGTCCCTCACTTTCATATCCTCTACTATCTCTCCTACCTCTTTTCTCCGTTTCCCTGAGAGGACACAAAATGACCCACAAGGGTTGACATGTCATTAAACTTAAAACAGTCAATCAGTCAAATCTTTAGTTCCTAGAGCTGTAGATATGGTGGGTATTTAGTGGTACATCAGCTAAAGTCTCCCTTATTTTTGATAAAAATGTATGGTGTGTATATATTCATTAAGAGCAAGGTGGTTCTAATAAATACCCACAACATGTATATTGATAAGTTACTTTAAAGTCATTATTGCAAACAGTGTGGATCCAGATCAGACTGGTCCTCTTATGCCCTTTTTGTTGAAATTGAGATTTAACGTCTCAGTCAACACTATTTAGGTCATTTGGAAGATGTTGTATTCAATTTTGTTGGAATTTTACCCAACACTGAGAAGACATCTCAAGCCCTGCCACCAAAAGAAACCAATATAGTTCATGTGCATAGATGGTCCAAATTGCACCACCTTGCCTGGGCAGGCTAGACCTAAAATAATAATATCTGTTAAACTTTTGTAATTCATACATGTACTTAACTAAGGGACATAATTCACTTTATATTAACTTCTAATAACTTCTCATACCTAGAGTTACTTCCCATTACATTATGATGTCATCAACGTCATGAAACCTTAGTGACGACGTCAGCCATTACAGTGTACATACAGTTATTTAAGTGTTGTCTATTAAATCTGTTTATTGGCACTAAGTGTTGTGCATGACTTTATCAATATCCAACAGCCATTGTGTTCAGCAAGGGAAACCATTTTAGCAGCTTTGATAAAAGGTCACCCAAGGAACATTTCAGTAAAATTATTTCGAAATCTAGCCACTGGCCTAGGAGAAGCTGTCATCTGAAGGGCTTTTCTATTTTTAACTCTGGTGGCCATTTTGTTCATTGGAATAAAACCATTTTAGCAAGTTTGGATGAGGGTCACCCTAGGCATATTTCTGCAAAAGTATGGCAACCATTTTGTTTAGCAAAGCAAAACCATTTAAGCAATTTTGGTAGAAGGACTGTCTCTGTGAAATTTTTTCAAAATCAGGCCATTGGCCTAGGAGGAGATGTTGTTTAAAGGTTTTCTATTTTTAGCTCTGGTGGCCATTTTGTTCAGCGGAGCAGAACCATTTTAGCAATTTTGGTAGAGGGTCACAAGAGGAACATTTCTGTGAAATGATATTGAAATCCGGCCATTTGCCTAGGAGAAGATTTCAATTTAAGGTTTTTCTATTTTTAGATGTGGCAGCCATTTTGTTCAGCAGAGCGAAACCATTTTAGCAATTTTGGTAGAGGGTCACCCAAGGAACATTTCTGTGAAATTATTTTGAAATCGGGACATTGGCCTAGGAGGAGATGTTGTTTAAAGGTTTTTCTATTTTTAGCTCTGGCAGCCATTTTGTTAAGCGAAGCAGAACCATTTTAGCAATTTTGGTAGAGGGTCACCAGATGAACATTTCTGTGAAATGATATTGAAATCCGGCCATTTGCCTGGGTGGAGATGTCGTTTTAAGGTTTTTCTATTTTTAGATGTGGCGGCCATTTTGTTCAGCATAGCGGAACCATTTTAGCAAATTTTCGTAGAGGATCACGAAAGGAACATTTCTGTGAAACTATTTTGAAATCGGGACATTGGCCTAGGAGGAGATGTCGTTTAAAGGTTTTTCTATTTTTAGCTCTGGCGGCCATTTTGTTCAGCGGAGCAGAACCATTTTAGCAATTTTGGTAGAGGGTCACCCAAGGAACATTTCTGTGAAATGATTTTGAAATCCGGCCATTGGCTTAGGAGGAGATGTCGTTTTAAGGTTTTTCTATTTTTAGATGTGGCGGCCATTTTGTTCAGCAGAGCGGAACCATTTTAGCAATTTTGGTAGAAGGTCACCCACGGAACATTTCTGTGAAATGATTTTGAAATCAGGACATTGGCCTAGGAGGAGATGTCGTTTGAAGGTTTTTCTATTTTTAGCTCTGGCAGCCATTTTGTTCAGCAGAGCAGAACCATTTTAGCAATTTCGGTAGAGGGTCACCAGAGGAACATTTCTGTGAAATGATTTTGAAATCCGGCCATTTGCCTAGGAGGAGATGTCATTTAAAGAAATTGTTGATGGACAGACGGACGGACGGACGGACGGACATGTTTACGAGAGGACATTTGTTGGGTACCTCCATGTTAATTTTCCCAATCAAAATTACCCAACAAGCGACAAAATACCCAACAGGCTACTGGCTACTTTTCTTGGACAACAACGGAATAAACGGCAAGTACCCAAGAAAGGCCTACCCAACAAGTGTCCTATCATCCGCCCGGACAGACGGACGACAGACACAAAGGGATCCTAATAGCTCACCTTGAGCACTTCGTGCTCAGGTGAGCTAATAAGAAAAATATCCCTTAATTATTCTTTAATTATCCTTTAATTATTCATGATATCCCTCCTTATACGGAGCTACAATTAAAATATGACTTTGGTCCATAAACTACATTTGTTAAGATACCATATTTTCTCAGTAAAGAGGGCAGATTGCAAAAACATCTTTGCTATCATAAATTCCAGCCCCCGCCCATCAGGGCTTGAAGAATTAAATGGGCTGCATGATGCTTCCACGCAGAGCTGAAACCGACCGCACACGAGTATTGGTAAACCGCTTAGAGGATCTAAGCCTGCCCTGGCAAAGTTGTGCATGTTGGACTGTCCATGCATATAAACCCTACTGGTTTCATTGGGCGGCAGGGCTTGAGATGTCATTTCATCTCAATGTCGGGTAAAAGTCCCACAAAATTGGAAGCAACATCTCCAAAATGGCCTGTATAGTGTTGATGAGGCATTAAACATCAAATCAAGTAAACAAACAAAACAAAGGCTATCATAAATTCAAATGCACATGAAGATATATCGCCATGTTCTATTGGATAACTTCAGAAAGCAATGGTATATTCTACGATATACTGTCAGAAATCTTAAATCATCATGTTACAATACCTTTCAATGGCTATGGAAGATGACTAAGCTTGCCATTTTGTGGAAATATTTTTTTGTCTTATTTCAGACAGACCAAGTGGATGGGTACATTTGAATGAGGATAACTGTTCCAAAAATTGTCATTTGGGGAAGTAACTGGTCAGTTTTACAGATGCAAAATTTGTTTAACTGCTCTTTGTAATGAAATTACCGACTGTAAAACAGACTACAGAAAACTTTGATGGCTTGAGACAACAATGGCTCGCTTACCAAGGCTGAGTCGAACCCAAGCTTGAGTCCCTAGGGAAATCCTCTACATAAGAAAAAGTGTGATTTTCGACTTTTATCTTGCAAATGTATGCTGTGTGTACTCATTAGAATCGCCTCAGTGAGGAGATTCTAATGAATACACACAGCATACAGTTTTATTATAGAACATCAAAAAGATGTCCCTAAAATACCCCGTTATGCTTCCTGGCAGTAACCCTCAGTGGCTCAAACTACTACTGTCTCAAACAGATTTTCGTGGTCCCAAATGTTCTACTGTATTTACCTACCAAAATGACAATAATTTCAGGGTTCGCGCTAGGATTTTTTTTTCTTTCGCCATCACTTTCGCCAATTTAATTTTTTTTGAGCCAAAATCTTAAAAACTTGAGCCAGTTGAAGAAACTTCTTCGCAAAATGCAGAACATGGATAAAAAAGATCTGCTCTACAATTTTCTTTGGCACTTAAAGGGTTGAAGCTTAAATGCACAGACTGTCCTTCTGTGGCCTTTATGGACGTGTGTAATGGGCTGTAGGTGCGCCTAAAGACCCCAGGTTTTTTTTTATCAAACCAACACAGTCACGCGTCAAACCAGTCATCTATGCTGTCTTACCGACAGATAGCTTAGCAAAATCCATAGACCAAAATCATTTAGATAGCTCGAGTTTTCCGACTTCCAGCGGCATTACCTTCTCTCCCTAAAATGCAACAAAACCTTGCTTAAATGCTTTTGTTTTTGCTCCAACAAGTAAGCGTTGTTAGGTCATGGAGGCTGCCATTTTGGTTGATCACATGATCACATTACCGTAAAAATTCGGCTATAAGACGAGGATTTTTCCCTCCAAAATGAGCCCCAAAAATGGCCCCGTCTTATAGCCGAGGTCATGGACTGCATGCTTTTTTCCGGCAATGTCCGGCCAAGACCAGACATATGGAAACAGCCGATCGGTGATTATTGAATTGATATAAAGCGCCGCCCACAAACCACCGCTACCATTTAGCTGCACAGGATTGGTAAATGTCGTCATCCGACACCAGCACCCCAACACGTATTTAATGTCATTGTGTGTATCTATTTCATTAAAAAAAAACGTCAGGAACAGGGTAGAAAATATTTTCTCGATAGCCAAACGGTTGTAAATAGAGGTGGATAGAAAACCAGCGCTTTGCACAGCTTCCGAATTATCCCCAGAAGGTCCGTGTCAATAACCAACAACAGCGTTTGACTTTTCCGGCTCAGCGTCTGCTATTTGGCGCCAAAACATAACCATACATGAGATCGCAGAAAAGTCCATTTTTATTACCGTTAGATGTAGCTAATTGTCTGAGGAGCGATTAAATCATTTTCACATTGATTGTGGATTAAATTTTATGATTGACATAACTTGACCATATTTTCACACCTTATCGACACGCACAGCAGGGTGGCAATTAAAAGGGATTAACAATAGTGTCATACTTGAACCGTAATAAATACACAAATGGTTTGTCTTTGAATTGACAGTGCAGCAATTATTGCGATTTACTTACTGGTATAGTTTTACCGTATTTAAGGAGTGACAGTTATTGACGACTTTTTTTGCACTTGTCTGACCGGGCGTCATAAGGTCAAAGTGCAGTTGCCCGGTCAGCCGGGAAATGGATTTGTCAGTCCTGTCGTCTATTAAATAGGTGGAAGAAAAGGTGTAAAATACGTGTTTCAGTAAACGGCTTAAGTCGGCAATAACCGGGATTGGACTTCTTTTTCTTTTTTATAGGTTTTTTTTTTTGCCACTAGTTTTCGCCAAATGACACAGCTTTGCGCCAGATTTATTTTCTTTTCGCATTTGGCGACTTTGGCGACCGCTAGTGCGAACCCTGAATTTATGAAGACAGTAAGTAAGGTTCATATTTATAAAGATATTATTAGTTATTTAGATTCTTGACAGTGAACATGGGATTACATTGCCCACCTGACAGCAATATCTGTCCGAGCCATTTGGCAAAGAAAAATATCACTTTCTGGCTGGTTTTTGTTTGATTTGAGGTATAACATCCCCGTCAACACTGTAAAGGTCATTTTGGAGACGTTGCTTCCAATTTCGTGGGACTTTTACCCAACATTGAGATGAAATGACATCTCAAGTCCTGTCGCCTAATGAAACCAATAGGGTTTATAAGCATGGATGGTCCGACTCGCACCGCTTTACCTGGGCAGGCTTAGATCCTTTAAGCGGTTTACCAGTACTCGTGTGCGGGTAAGTTTCAGCTCTGCATGGAAGCATCATGCAGCCCATCTATTTCTTCAAGCCCTGATGGGTTGGGGCCCCAATCTTGAGGGTAAGGGAATAATGACAGTAAAATTCCTTTCTTGTTGGCTGGGAATGTGATCCCTTGTTCCCCGTAAAAGGGTCAGTAAAACGAACTTGTTACACTGCAAAGCTTTTTCATGACATTTTGTACATTGTTGCAATGCTCGCCAAAGAATGCTTCTGTAGCAGACATCATGAGAAGTACATGTTTACATGTGATGTCATCAATCGCATCCTTCTACATGCACTTTGTTCATAGTGCTCATTTGAAAAGCATGGTGCATTATGTTATAATTAGGGGATAACTGTATTCAAAATTTTGATCAGGGGAGCCGTAAAACGTAATTTGCTACCGTAAAACAGACAATTTACCTCCACAAATCACAATTTTGCAATACAGTTATCCCCATTCTAATGCACTTAAACAGTTGTTTGTTAAAAACTGAATTATTTTGCATAGAACGGCTAGCGCTGTATGCTGCTTAAAACCAAATTCCAGCCAATGAAAAGCAACGTTACGCGATGACGTTGGGTTTCCGACAGTATATTGCAGAATATACTGTCGCAAATTTTTATATAAGCAAGTGCATTAGAATGTATATTACTGCGGCGTCTGATCAGGGCCTACACTGTTTGCAAAAAGTTCAGCCATTTTCTAGATACATTTTGAAGAAAACACAACCTGACAACCCTAAATTTTGAAATGGACTTATGCTGTATATATGGTGGAAGATTCCATTTGGTATGAAATTGGGTTAAATTGCCAATACAGGTGAAGTATGTTAGAATGTATATTTTCACACCATGTTGAATTCTGAGAGTTTCAAAAAGGAAAATGTTGAGTTAAAATTCTAATACACCCATTATATAGGCAGATCAGATGCGGCAAAACGCCACGACTGATCAGGATCTTCACTGTTTGCAAAAAGTTCAGCCAATTTTTAATTAATTTCTAAAACCATTAACCTGGTATCCCTAAGTTACAAAATGGACTCTTTTAATATCTGAGGTGAAAGATTCCACCATTCAGAACAAAATGGGATAAACATTCTGATGGAACAAAAGAATGAAAACCCACACAAGCTACAAACCTTGTAATCTTCATGCAGAACTTGAGCTGCAACAGCTGGGCTCACTGCCTGAAATACAAACATTTTTGTTTTTTTATCAGACTGCCTCTATATGAGCAATGAGGCTAATAAGGTTTTCTATTTTGGTTTCACAGCCCTTCCAAGATTATTCTACTTATTTATAGCCGATCTTTAATCAGAGGTCAACAAAAACTGGAGTACCCAGAGACACAACCACCTGACCCTCCATTGCTGAACTTGGTAACTCACATGTGGCCTGAGTGAGGCACAAACCATAGCCATGAGAGACCTAATGATTAAGAGTCAGCACTCTTACCCATTAGACCTCAAAGGCCCGTTCGAGGATAAGGAATAATTCATCTTTTGTTGTTTTAGTAACCTATCTTGTTGGTACTCTTTAGAATTGCCTCAATGAGGTGATTTCAACAAATACCATCAACACAGGTTTTGGTCTGTTTGTTTGAATTGAGGTTTAACATTCCCGTCAACACTATTTAGGTCATTATAGAGACGTTGCTTCCAATTTTGTGGGACTTTTACCCGACATTGAGACAAAATGACATCTCAATCCCTGCCACCCTAACAAACCAAAAGGGTTAATAGGGACGGTTGACTCGCATCACTTTGCCTGGGCAGGCTTAGACCCTTAAGTGGTTTACCAGTACTGATGTGCGGCCAGTATCAGCTCTGCGTGGAAGCATCATGCTTCCCAATCTACTTCATCAAGCCCCGATGGGCGCGGGCTACAACAACACAGGTTTTTAAGCACAGATAAGAAAAATATCCTTTAACTGTTTCTCTAAAGCTATGATTATCTCCCTTGAACCATAATCTTGAATAAATGTTCATTTCACTAGGAGTTTAAAGGTGCATTATTGAGCTATTGAGCTACCGGGTCTCAATTTTTTTTTTCTGGTTTTTATCTTCATTGCATACTCCTTTGTCATGTGTACACTTTTGGAGCCAAATACAGCTTCAGAACTTTGTGAAAATGGTCGTTTTCTCTCGTGTTTACCCTTCGCTCTGAACATGTGTTCAGAATTTCTGTTCTAAAAATAAATCTGTCACTTTACACATACATGGCGACAGTATTGTCTCTGAGTGTCGTTACTTATGATATGGTATTTAGCGTCATATTTCTTCCGATTCAGGCATGGCCTAAGCAAACAAGGCCAAAAATGAACGTCACATAACGTCATATATGGGGAATCTATTTTTGTCACAAACTAAAAATAGATCTAACTTGTGTGCGAAACCTAGGTAGGGAATCCCTCTCAAACTTGTTTACCTGTCATCATAATTGTTCGCATTTTTGCATAAAATGCATTCATTTGTATTGTTTTAAAGAAAAATACCGGCTATATGTATTTTATTTTTGGAAGCATTTTTTCCATATAGATCAATAATGCAACTTTAAGGCCACCCAGGAAAAGTGTAGTTAGGTAAAATGACTGGCTGGATATGACCGTAAAAGTGTTGACTTGGCTGTTAACCCTTCTCTTGCTGAATATTCATTAAGCCACACCCATTTCTGTCTATCAACCAATCAAATTACTTAATGTAATTTATTTGTACAAATTCATAAACTGAAGAAGCCACCTGATCTGGATCTGCACTGTTTGCAAATATAGGGGTTGTCGTGAACAGCAAGATAAGGGTTAAAGTCTAAAAACAAACCAAAGCAAAAAAAATGAGATTTTTGAAGTATGGTGAGATGTTTTTTTCTTGCACACCAGACAAGGAAATCCATGAATTTACTCTGGGATAGAAATTTATGTTCTGACCCTGGTGTTCCGACCCAAAATCGAAAATAATCTTGTGTTTGATAAATGCACTGGTTGATTACGACCGCGTATGCGCCGTCGTTAAGGTTGACGCCACAGCACGTTACGTGAAGTCAGTAAACATTCCTGCAGTGTCAACAGAATATGGCGGACGCTGGTAACCGAAATGACTGCAGCATTAAAAATCTGCGCTAAGAAATGGAAGGTATGCAAGAAAAGAGAATCCAATATGGGTGTGAGGGGTGGACAGAAAAATCCGTCCCTCTGGATCACTGTCCGGCATCACGAGGCAAGCCTCCTGATGCCGGACAGTGTCCCTCGGGATGGATTTTTCCATCCACCCCTCACATCCATATAAGATTCTTATATTTCCAGGTAATTGTATTGATTCCTCCCAGCAGGCACATGACGTACATGTAATTGTGACGTCACACCAAAGTCCGTGCAACTTCATGACGTTTATTCACATCTCATCAAGTACCCACAATTTATAGAAACAGATATTGTGGGTACTGATTAGAATCACCTTGATGAGGTGATTCCTACAAATATTGTAGATACTTCTTAGAATTGCCTCGATAAGGTGATTCTAACAAGTACCCACAGTGTTTGTTTGTACTGAGGTTTTTCATCCCAGTCAACACTATTTATGTCATTTTGCATCCAATTTTGTGGGACTTTTACCCAACATTGAGCTGAAATGACATCTCAAGCCCTGATGCTGAAACTAAAGGGTTTATATGTAGGGACTGTCTATCTCGCATCTATTTGCCTTGGCAGGATTAGATATTCTAAGCAGTTTACCAGTATTCAGTGACGGTCGGTTTCAGCTCAGCGTGGAAGCATCATGCAGCGCAATCTATTTCTCCAAGCCCCAACAGGCAGGGGCCCCTGAGTACCCATAATGAAAGATTTTATAGAGAAATAAGAAAAATTATCCCAAAATTATCCTTGTTTCTCCACCTTATCTGGGTCTATGTTCTACCTGCATAACGGCCTTGTTTCTCTCCAGTCTGTCATGTCTCAGCTGCTCTAGATCTGGTTGCTCTAAGGTTATGTCACTCTCAGTGTTCAGTCTGGGGAAGTCATGATCCCCACCCTCCATGCTTGGTCCTTAACCAGTGAATAACATGAAGCGTCGCCTTGTTATACCTAAAAAGACAGACATATTAATATACTAGACAAAGTTGCTGTTTAGCTCTTAACCCACCCCAGAACGGGTACAATGGCAAAATGTGCAGACCCAGATCAGATGCTGCAGAAAGCAGTCTTATCAGGGCCTTCACTGTTTGAGAAAAGTTCAACAATTTTCTAAAAATATTTTAGAAAATAACTCAACCTGACACCAGTCCCCCTATATTATTCCATTCAGTACAAAGTGGGCTAACAAACCTGGTAGGGCCTGTGTCCCCAGTGCTGCATACCAAGTTTCAAGGTCATCAGCCATTTTGTTCCTGAGAAAGGCAAGTTACAACAGTACGTGTGCAAATTACAATGACAGACGTCTGATCTGTGCCTGCACTGTTTTCCAGGGTACCCGTTTTGGGGTTTCCGGTACAAAATGGGTTAAGTTACTTAGCATAAAAAGTCAGGCAGTATAATTGAGCATTTAAGACAAAGGGTAAGAGAAGGATCTTTTTATTTCAAGATGAGAAATGTGCCCTTTTAGCACTGTCACATTTTCTGGAATAAAGTTTTGCATGTGAATGTGCCCTTTTTACATGGATGTGTGCAGTTAACCCATTTAGTACCGGAAACCCCAAAACGGGTACCCTGGCAAACGGTGCAGGCCCAGATTAGAGGCCGCATAACACGGTGTCTGATCAGGGCCTTCACTGTTTGCAAAAAGTTCAGTCATTTTCCAAATAAATTTTGATGAAAACACAACCTGACACCCCTAAATTTTGAAATGGACTCCTGCTATATATAAGGTGGAAGATTCCATTTGGTAAAAAAAGGGTAAAGTGCCTTGTTTTTCAATCGACCCAAATATAAAGGATACAATGTAGAATATGAATCAGTTCTGTTGTCCATGTGACCTTTCCCTGATTTGGGGAAACCCAAAGATTATGGTTATTAACGGAAAATAGTTGAACTATTTTTATCAATGTTACATTCATGTAGGTCAGAGTGTTGCATTTGACAAAAACTGTATACCCAGATCAGACACTGAAATGTGGTGTCAGGGTCAACACTGTTTGCTTAAAATACTAGTATTTAAGGTATAAGTCTCAGTTCAAATCATTGCTGTCAATTTAATGGTATTTTCCTTTTCTAAAATCAAAAGAGAGTACTGTTTTGATGATTGTCTTGATTTCAGTTTGGAACTAGAGCTGTCAGTGAAACTGACTAGGGCCCCGGCAGCGCTATCAGAGGAGCAGGAAAATTTGTGGACGGACAGACGGACAGACAGACAGACAGAAGGACAGAGTGATTACTATAGGGCACCCACACTTTCAGTGCGGGCCCTAATAATTCAGTGTTTGAAATAGATGACAAGATGACAGTATTCCTACATAGAATGTACAATCTACATGTACAGTTTCAAATTATCCTTTTCGATTCACTTAAAAATTGAATAGAACTAGAGGCAATGATCAGGAATCGATACAATTAACCCACAGCTCCCATCAGAGACACCAAAGGGAGAGAAACACAAACATGAAGCAACAGACCCCAAGGGAAACACCAACAGCAGAAAGCCAAAAGGACAGTTACTTTCCCACAAAATGGCCAAAAGGCTATCCAAAATGAAATAACATAGCCTAAGCGACACAAACACCCAAAGACAAACCATAACAAAAATTAACCGCGACAGAAGAAACGCCTTGGAACGGTAAGTGGAAACGAATTCCACTGGGGGGCTTAAATCGATTACCGGTATACATGGCCACAATCCTCTCCCTTACTTCCGTAACGATTAAGAAAATTCAGTGAAAACATCTCTGTAAACACAAAAATCAAACAATCTACAATCCTTAATTCCGTGTTGATCCTGAAGCGATGGCTCTGAGCCATCTTATCGGGATATATATTGCTTACCATTCAGCTAGACGCCATAAAGGCACTGACAGCACCAATTGGCCGATTGTCTTTAAGTGCAGTCTGGGAACATGGACTTGAACTCTTTTGGTATATCCTTTACCCATTTAGTACCAGAATCCCCAAAATGGGTACCCTGGCAAACAGTGCATACCCAGATCAGATGCCGCAGAATGCTGCATCTGATCAGGGCCTACACTGTTTGCAAAAGGTTCAGCCATTCTCCAAATGAATTTTAAAGAAAACACAACCTAACACCCCTAAAATTCGAAATGGACTCCTGCCATATATAAGGAGCCCATGACAAAACCTACAATAAAACCGGTGCGACCAGTATAGACTAAAATCAACCTGCACACCAATCCACTATGACAAGACCTTTTGCCTATGTCTCTTTGCATAGATATTAGCCTATAGTAGGTACATGTGATCAGCGAAGACTCTGATCAGACTGCACTAATGTGCAGGCTGGTCTGAGTATTCACTGGTCGCTCAAGCCTTCTTGTTGATTGTGTCATGCGCTGGCTCAATTAACTTTGTCGCATCCATTTCCGACTATCAACCAATCAGATTACTTGATACAATGTATTCATTCAAATTAGCAAACTGAATGACAAACACTGTAGATCCTGTTCAGATGGCTTCTTCAGAAGTCATCTGATATAGTTCTACACTGTATTTTTAGTCTTATGTGAGATGCAAAGTTCTGCAGCTGACAGGCAGGTGAGTTTCCCTGGGTACTCTGGTTTTCTTCCATCTCTGATTAACTATCAGCTCGCAATAAGTCAAATGATCTTGAAAGTGTTGAAAACCAAAACAAGAGGCCCATGGGCCACTACGCTCACCAGAGGTCATGTGGTTTATACCATATACAGGCAAGGTGCCCATCTTGATCATGTGACAACAATACCACGGATAATGTTTAATTGCCTCATCCCCATAGAGGCTTTTCATGTAATTTGGTTTCAATCAGCACAACTCTTTTACTGGAGAAGAAGATAAAAATACTGAAACTGAGCCATCCAAGACAAAGGTCAATAATGACAATGACCTAATAAACTTCCATTCAGCTAACTGCAAATATCATTTTTGATGTCACAGCCTACCAGGCAATCAGAAATATCCACTACTTTGCCATTTTTCTATACAAATTTGACCTTGACATATAACAGGTCAAGGTCAACCAAAGGGCATAATTTGAACAAACTTGGTAGGGCCAGAGTCCCTGATGCTGCATACCATGTTTCAAGATCATCGGCCATTCGGTTCTTGAGAAGAAGATTTTTTTAAAGGTTTTTACCATATATGGGGATGGCGGCCAGATTGGTCATGTGACCCAGTCCTCACAACAAACTTTCGTTCCCTCATTCCATAGAGGTTCCACATGTAATTTGGTTTCAATTGGCCAAGTAGTCTAAGTGAAGAAGAAGATAAAAATACTGAATCTGAGCCGTCCTGGACAAAGGTCAGTAAATGACCTTGACCTTTGGAACTGATAAACTTCCATTCAGCTGATTGTAAGTACCATTTCTGATGCCACTAGCTAACATACAATCAGAAAAAACCACTGTTTTGCCATTTTTCCATACAAATGTCTAAGTGACCAAATTTGACCTTGACGTTAAACAGGTCAAGGTCAACAAAAGGTCATCATTTGAACAAACTTGGTAGGGCCAGAGTCCCTGATGCTGCATACAATGTTTCAAGATCATCGGCCATTCGGTTCTTGAGAAGAAGATTTTCAAAGGTTTTTACCATATATGGGCATAGCGGCCATATTGGTCATGTGACCCAGTCCTCACGAACAAACATTCGTTCCCCCATTCCACAGAGGCTCCACATGTAATTTGGTTTCAATTGGCCAAGAACTTTAAGTGAAGAAGATAAATATACTGAATCTGAGCCGTCCTGGACAAAGGTCGGTAAATGACCTTGACCTCTGAAACTGATAAACTTCCATTCGGCTGATTGCAAATACCATTTCTGATGCCACTAGCTAACATACAATCAGAAAAATCCACTGTTTTGCCGTTTTTCCATACAAATGTCTAAGTGACCAAATTTGACCTTGACGTAAAACAGGTCAAGGTCCACCAAAGGTCATCATTTGAACAAACTTGGTAGGGGCCGGGTCCCTGATGCTGCATACCAAGTTTCAAGATCATCAGCTATTCGGTTCTTGAGAAGAAGATTTTTAAAGGTTTTTACCATATATGGGCATGGCGGCCATACTGGTCATGTAACCAAGTCTTTCCGAGCAAACTTTCGTTCCCCCTTCCCATAGAGGCTCCACATGTAATTTGGTTTCAATTGGCCAAGTAGTTTCAGAGGAGATGTTGTTTGAAAATGTTGACGACGCAAACACAGACACAGACGACGATGACAATGGACCAATGCCTATACTGTAAGCTCCTCCGGAGCCTTCGGCTCTGGTGAGCTAAAAATCTGCACTGTTTGCAAAGGTATGGGTTATCATGTTCATCAGCATAAGTGTTAACCCACATAAAATGCCAATCACGACAATTGTCGTCTGCTTTGTCATCTACTGGTTACATTAAAAGTCATTTTTTGCAAACAGTGTGGGCCCAAATCAGACTGCTCCTCTTTGGGTCCACGCTGTTTGCCTGTAAGCAAAAATATTTTTACAACATTTGCAAAAAATTCAGCAGACGACATAAGCAGACGACATTTTCAGTTGTTGCTTTTTTCGGCATCATAAGGGTTAAATTTTATTGTTTTGATTTGAGGTATTTAACTCATTTAGTACCAAAATCCCCCAAACAAATAAAAACATCAAGAACCTTTGTGATACCTTTTGTGACAACTGTCAGTTCTGTGTGTGGAATAGGCAATGAATTTGACAGTGTAGATTGCCTTTTTGGGGTGGTACCAATACCGTATTTTACCCTAAATATTCAAATGCTTTTTAACCCATTGTATGCTAGTAGACTCTTCCATTGCTATATTGGACAAGTCCATTTGTCATATACAGTAAAACTCTGATGGCTCGAACACCGATGGCTTGTTTACCATGGCTGGGTCGAACCAGTTCTTGTGTCCCAAGGGAATTTCTCCACATAACAAAAAGTGAGGGTAATTAAGGAAAAGTTCTCCTATTCTCTTGTAAATGTATGCTCTGTGCACTCATTAGAATCGCCTCTATGAGGCGCTTCTAATGAGTACACACAGCATACATTTTTATTATAGAACACCGAAAAGATGTCCCAAAATTAACCCCGTTATGCCTCCTGGCAGTTACCTCAGTGGCTCGAACTACCCTTGTCTGGAACAGATTTTCTTGGTCCCAAAGGTGTTTGAGCCATTGAAGTTCAACTGTAATGGGTTTCAGGCTTATTTTTTTCTTTTTATTCTATTTTTGATGGAAAATTCTGTTAGCAAATAGTGCAGACCCTGATCAGACGCCTTGTTCGGCGGCTTCTGATCTAGGCCTGCACTGTTTGCCAAGGTACCCCTTTAGGTGTTTCCAGCATACAATGGGTTAATGAGTGTTAAATTATCATAAACTATTTACTTCATGTTTTGGCCACAACTTCTTACTTCAGCGGCAAACAGACAGAAGGAGATGCCATTTAAAGGTTTTTTCTAAGGTTTTTCTATTTTTAGCTCTGGTGACCATTTTGTTCAGTGGAGCAGAACTATTTTAGCAATTTTCACCCAAGGAACATTCCTGTGAAATTATTTTGAAATCAGACCAACGGGCTCAGGAGGCAATGTTGTTTATAGGTTTTTGTATTTTTAGCTCTTGCCACACTTTGTTCAGCTGAGCGGAACCATTAAGCAATTTTGGTAGAGGTCACCCTAGAAATATTCCTGTAAAATGATTTTGAAATAGCACCATTACCCTAGGAGGAGATGTTTTTTCTAAGGTTTTTCTATTTTAGCTCTGGTGACTATTTTGTTCATTGGAGTGGAACTATTTTAGCAATTTTGATATAGGGTCACCCAAGGAACATTCCTGTGAAATTATTTTGAAATTGGGCCATTAGCCTAGGAGGAGATGTTGTATAAAAAATCTTCAATTTTTAGCTCAGGTGGCCTTTTGTTAAGTGGAGCGGAACCATTTTAGAAATTTTGGTGGAATATTCCTGTGAAATTATTTCAAAATTGGCACTGTGGTTTCGGAGGAGATGTTATTTGAAGAAATTGTTGATGGCTGGATGACGGACAAAAAGTGACCACAATAGCTCACCATGAGCACTTTGTGCTCAGGTGAGCTTTGTTTGTTTGTTTGATTTGATGCTTAACATCCCCGTCAACACTATGAAGGTCATTTTGGAGACGTTGCTTCCAATTTTGTGGGACTTTTACCCAACATTGAGATAAAATGACATCTCAAGCCCTGTCACCCAATGAAACCAATAGGGTTTATAAGCATGGACTGTCCGACTCGCACCGCATTGCCTGGGCAGGCTTAGATCCTCTAAGTGGTTTACCAGTACTCGTGTGCGGGCCCGATTCAGCTATGCATGGAAGCATCATGTAGCCCATTTATTTCTTCAAGCCCCAATGGGTGGGGGCCATCTCAGGTTAGCTCAGGTGAGCTAAAAACTTAGTTTAGGTCTCCAACACCAAAGGTGCATACAAGCCATTTTTGGCCCAAAAATGACAATCATCTGGAGCCTGTGACCTTAAACGAGAATTCCGCTGTAGGCTATGTCCCACCAGTGATAGTGCAAAGTCAATGAACCATGAAATATACCGTATTCAGCCTATTTACCGCACTGTGGGCTTAGTTTTTTCAAAATTGTATGAAAATATTGTGGTGAAAAATCTACCTAATAAGCGCACACTCAATACGAAAAAATACGAAAAAAAACTTCCGATATGATTATTTTATAGAGTTGAATTTCAGCACAGGGGTTCACCACATATACATACACGTATGTTGTCTGGGTCAAAGATGCAGCAAAACTCAATATAAATTTGTTGGGAGGTTACTGTAAAGTGTGCGCTTGTGTATTTTTTCAAGAAAAAGCTTAGGTGTGCACTTATAGGAGCATGTGCGGTAAACAGGTCGAATACAGTAGGTCAAGGTCCAACCTGGATGCATGTATCAAAGTTGTCATCCCTAGAAGAAACTTTGTAACAAGTATCATTAAAGAAGCTCTAATAGTCCTTTAGAAATGGACGTGACCATTAGGATGAACGCCAGGGTTGACACAATAGTTCACAAAGTCAGTTTACCACAAAATATAGGTCAAGGTCAAAAATGGATGACTGCATTAAAATTGTCACCCCTAGATGCAAGTCTATTATAGTTGTAGTTGTTTAAGAAATGGACTTGAAAATAAGGGTGAAGGCTAGGGTGATCAGCATAGTTTTCCAAAGTCAGGGAACCATGAAATGCAGGTCAAGGTCAAATATGGATGCCTGCTTTAAAGCTGCTAACCCCTAGATGCAAGTCTGTACCAAGTGTCATTAATGATGCTCTTTTAGTTATTGAGAAATGGACTTGAACATTAGGATGAAAACTAGAGCGGTCGCAATAATTTCCAAAGTCAGGGTGAATGCTAGGGTGGTCGCCATAGATTTCTAAAGTAGGTGAACCATGAAATGTAGGTTAAGGTCAAATATGGATGTTTGTGTTTAAGTTGCTATCCCTAGATGCAGGTCCATACCAATTATCATTAATGATGCTCTTAAAGTTCTTGAGATATAGACTTGTACATTAGGGTGAATGCTAGGGTGGTCGCAAATGTTGACGGATGAATTGACCAATGACAAATAGACAGCCAGAAAATTCAACATCTATATCGCCCCCTGCTTAGAGCAGGTGCAACAAAAATGGTCAAGATCACCAAATTCTAATCAAATCTTTTGCATGTTGCAACCTACATGTATATTGTACTCAGGTTGACCAACACTCATGGATTCTTAAATGAAAAAAGGTGCAGACAAGTCATTATTTGTCCCAAAATTGATAATTTTTGGGAACCTGTGACCTTGAAAATATAGTCAAGGTCATCAAAATCTAAACAAATCTTTGGTAGGTAGCAATAATATATTGTACCAAATTTGACCAAATTTCATTGATTCTTTCATGAGATTGGTGCAGACATGCCAAAACTGAGTTTTGGGGGGCTTGTGCCCTTAAAATTAAGGTCAAGGTCACCAAAATCTAATCAAATCTTTGGTAGGTTGCAATGACATATTGTATCTGTATCTCAAGTTTTACCAAATTTCATTGATGCTCTCATGAGATAGGGTGCAGACCAGCCAAAATAAAGTTTTTTGGGCATGTGCCCTTGAAAATAAGGTCAAGGTCACCAATTCTAAATAAATTCTTTGGTAGGTTGCAATGATATATTGTACCAATTTTGATCAAATTTCATCCATTTGTTCACGGGACAGGGTGAACACATATCAAAATTGACAGTTTTTGGGGCATAAGTCCTGGAAAATAAGATCAAGGTCACCAAAATCTAATCAAAACTTTGGTGGGCTGCAATGATATATTGTACAAAGTCTGACCAATTTCATCACTTTGTTCATTGATTGCCATTGAATATAAGGTCAAGGTCACCAAAATCTAATCAATTTGTTTGTTTGATTTGAGGTTTAACATCCCTGTCAATACTGTATACATGTAGGTCATTTTGGAGACGTTGCTTCCAATTTTGTGGGACATTTACCTGACATTGAAATGAAATGACTCCTCAAGCCCTGCCACCCAATGAAACGGTACCAATAGGATCTATGTGCATGGATGGTCTGACTCACACCACTTTTCCTGGGCAGGCTTAGAACCTCTAAGTAGTTTACTAGTATATGTACTTATGTGCAGACGGTTTCAGCTCTGCGTGGAAGCACCATGCCACCCAATCTATTTCTTCAAGCCTCGATTGGCGAGGGCCAACAAAATCTCATCAAATATTTGATAGGTTGAAATGATATATTGTAACAAGTTGGACCAAATTTCATTGATTCTTCCATCTGATAGAATGCAGACAAGCCAAAACTGACAGTTTTTGGGAGGCAAAGCCCCTGGAAATTATGGTCAAGGTCACTAAAATTTAAACGAATCTTCGATTGGTTGCAGTGATATATTGTACCAAGTTTGACGAAATTTCACCAATTCGTTCATGAGAAAGGGTGCAGACAAGACATGTATGGTCCAAAATTGACGGTTTTGGGGGGCAAGTGTCCTTGAAAATAAGGTCAAATCCATCAAAACTTAATGGCTATTTTCCCCCATCCTAGAGATGTAATCATGCAATGTTCAGGAGATATAGAGCTTCAAACAGGCTATGCCAATGCCGACACCGATGCAAATGGGATCCGTACCAAAAACAATATATATGTGCCCATCACCTTGGTATAATAAACAGAATCTCAAACTCGTGGTCTATCACATGAAATTTTTGGAACTCGCCAAAGCTTGTTCCATGAATTTCAAATGAAAAGTAAACTCATGTGAGATCATCTTTTTATTTTAAGAGGCTCATATAAAAGTCATGTCAGGCCAAAGCCTCTTTCCTGCTCTGAGTAGCTTTGAAACCATAACCACAGTTATCACAATCAGATCTAGAGCCTGCCTGGTCTTGCCAATGTGCCTCGAGATCAAAGATTCAATCCTTCGGCCTGGAATTGCTATTCCATAAAGACTGATTATATTACATAACGTCTTTATAACACTATTGTTGGGGTCCAAAGCAGAAACTCTGCGAGTTAAACAACTGTGATACACTGTTCAACTTACTCCCATACAAAAATTTATAGATTATATAGAAAAATGACCATTTATGGTCATTTTTCTATATAATCTATACATTTTTGGGATACATCTTGTGTTATATGTAAATCAGTGTATTAAAAAGGCTAGGTGTATTTTATGCTCATCTTCTTCCTTCTGTTGACTATAAAAGGGCAGTGGCAATTCAACATTGAAACAAGAGGCCCATGGGCCACTTTACTCACCAGAGCTCAGGTGGGCACTGCCCAATGGCAGCCATGTGTTTTAACATGATATGTTTTTAATCTATCAATTATAAAGTCGCCCAAATGAACCCCCATACCCAATATCCAAAACTGTGATATAACGAACCGCGTTATAATACAATGAGGTTGTGGTGGGTGTAGGCATCAAAAAGTGTCATTCCAGCAGCAGGCATCCCAGAGATTAATCCATTCAAGTGCTAAGCATCTGTTGCCGAAATCGTTTTCGGTGTATTTTTTCTGATTTTCAATTAAAATAAGGCTTGACATTACATGTGGTGAATCATCTGCTGAACAGACATTTCACATGAAATGCAAAGCCTTATTTTTGCAGAAAATTACAGCCCCCGCCCATTGGGGCTTGAAGAAATAGATGGGCTGCATGATGCTTCCACGCAGAGCTGAAACCGACCCGCACACGAGAACTGGTAAACCGCTCAGAGGATTTAAGCCTGCCCAGGCAAAGTGGTGTGAGTCGGCCCACCCATATATATATAGGTAAATTCAGAAAACTGTCCCGAAACAAGTAAATTATACGTAAAAATAAACAACATCAGCGCATGGAAGTCATTTATTTTAATTATTACCGACCGGTTTAAAAATCTTCAGGGTAACAATTAATATGGCGTTAAAATCTGTGGCGTTGCTATGTGACGTCGCTACGCAACTTTGTGTACACATGAGTACGCAAAATACATAGATATTGTTACGTCATCAATTAGTGTTTAGTTTTGGTGAAAAAACATCAATAAAGTGACGCTCTTTGGCTAACCCATCTGAAACTATTATAGTTTAGGGGTGGGGATCTGAATGGTTTCTGAGATATATGGCATTTTATGAAGTGGAAAGGTGGGACATGGCTCCAGCACACCCAGGAAGACCCCAAGGTCGGTATCACTGAATGTTTCTTATCATGTGGAACAAGAATATAAATGGTTTAGGAGTGCGGATCTGAATGGTTTCTGAGATATTGGGCCTTTTAAAAGTGGAGGGGGAGGGGCATGGCCCGGGCACATCACAGGGGACCCCCAGGTTGGTGTCACTGAATGTGTCTTATCATGTGGAACAAGAATATATATGGTTTAGGGGTGGGGATCTGAACGGTTTCTGAGATATTGGGCCTTTTACAAAGTGAATGGGGTGGGGCATGGCCCCGACACATCCCAGGGGACCCCCAGGTTGGTGTCACTGAATGCGTCTTATCATAAGAAACAAGAATATATATACTTCAGGGGTGGGAATCTGAATGGTTTCTGAGATAAATGGCCTTTTATGCACTGGAGGGGGTGGGGCATGGCCCCAGCACACACTGGGGGACTCCCAGGTTGGCATGAAAGCATATGGCTAAAAGAAGTTCACACAAGAAATATTTCTATAAAAGTTTTGTCAAAATATCTGCAAAGGCTTGGCAGTAAATGTCATTTTTCAATTTTCCCCATTATAAGTCTGTTGCCATAGCAACCAAACTAATATGCCGATTTTCATAAAAAAACACAAACTTTCAATGCCCAAGCCCAAGGATGCTACAAATAAAATTTGGGCCCAATCGGCTCAGTGGCTTCAGAAGAGATGTCGTTTGAAAGTGTTGACGACAGACGACGACGCAGACGACGGACAACTGCCTATCCTATAAGCTCTCCCGGAGCATTTGGCTCTGGTGAGCTAAAAAATAAGCATAAGGTGGTAATGTTGTGGGGCTATACTAGAATGACAACGACGGACAACTGCCTATGCTATAAGTCTCTAGTGAGCTAAAAATGAGTCGGCACATTAGAAAAGAGGATTTATTGTGCAGGCAACCAGCAAAGACTGGGATTAGCCTGGAGATATCTTGCCACAGCCTATGCTGATCACAGACACAAAGATAGATTTTGGGTGCTCCTTGGCCAAAAAATGTCATCTTTCTGAGAATGTATTAGAGAAATTTTGGGGTGGGTAGGTAGGCAATCTTTCTATTTTACTCATTTTTTTATTTATATATACCAAAAGCATAAAATCTTAAAAATATCCTAAAAATAGATGAAAAATTTCTCGGATGTCTCAAAAAATGTTGGGGCAGGCCCCCAAAAAGTAGGGTCGGTAGGGTTTCCGGAAACAAGACTTTTTTGACTAAGGGTCCCACTTGTGTCAATTCAAATGTACACCAAGGTCTGGTCCCAAGTTTTTACCACTTTTTTAATGCTCTATTCAATTTAAGCATGAACTTCGTAATGCTTGTAGAAATCAAAATACAAATAAGTCAGGCTATTTTTTAACAGAGAATGGCATGACATTGTGAGCAGGACAAATTTAACCCACAACAACCCCTATCTTTGCAAACAGTGTAGATCCAGATCAGATGGCTTCTGAAGAAGCCATCTGATCAGGATCTACACTGTTTGGCATTCAGTTTATGAATTTGTAGCAATAAATTACATCAAGTAATTTGATTGGTTGATAGAGAGAAATGGGTGTGGCATATATGAATATTCAGCAGAGAAGGGTTAAAATGAGTTCAGCATGAAAAAAGTTTAATAACCTTGAGCTCTGGTTATAGCTGGATCAGGAAAAAGAGTTGTTAGTGTTACTACTGTATATGTACCGGCTGATAAAGGACAGAATTCATTGACAAAGGACAGACATGTAGGACTGCAGATAATGAAGAAATAAATAAGTGGGTGAGTGTTTCAGTTTTACATCCCACCAACAGCTAAGGACATATGGAGATGGGACCTCGGTTTAAAGACGTATCCAAAAAGTCTGAAGAAATAAACAAATAAGGTTTCTACAGTTAGCTTTAATGATTCAAACAATGATGGCTACCATGGCTGGTTTAGAAGCCTCTGTGGTGTAGAGGGATGAGTGAGTGTTTCAGTTTCATGTCCCACCAACAGCTAAGGTCATACGGAGACGGGACATCAGTTTAAAGACTCATCCAAAAGTCTGGAGAAGCCCGGGATCGATCCTGCGACCCCTGGTTTACAAGGCAAGTAGCGTAACCACTACACCACAGAGGCTTCTCTGTGGTGTAGAGGTTACGTAACTTGCCTCATTTACCAGGGGCTGTGGGTTTGATCCCATGCTCCTTCAGACTTTCAAATGTGTCCCGTCTCCGTATGACCTTAGTTTTGGTGAGCTGTAGAACTCAAACACACACCATGGCGAATTTGAACTGGTTCTTGAGCGCCATATGGAAGTTTTCCCATACAATGGTGTATTTTGTTATAAATGAAGGATAGTTTTCCTTATTTTCCCATACAAACCTATGTTGTTGGTATTCATTAGAACCGCCTCGCTGAGGCGGTTCTAATGAATACCCACAACATAGGTTTTTATCGAGAATTGTCAAAAACTATCCTTCAATTATCACAAAATACTTACCTTTTCTGTTGCTATGAATGCAGCTGCAGACCAGACAACAAATATTTAACCCTTTTTCTACCAAATGGAATATTCCACCTTATATATATAGCAGGAGTCCATTTCGAAATTTAGGTGTGTCAGGTTGTGTTTCCTCAAAATTAATTAGGAAAATGGCTTAACGTATTGCAAACAGTGTAGGCCCTGCTCTGGGCCTGCATTGTTTGCCAACTACCCCAGGGTTCTCATTTACTCAAAATTTGGAGTAATTTACCCCAACCTTTCAATTCTGATTCCAAACTTTTTGGAAAGTCTCAATAGAAAAATATGGTAAAACTCCAACTGTTTCTGGAAGGCAGTATTTTTACGCAAAGTTTCAAAATCCTAGTTTTGTATTCAGTATTGTACTTAACCCATTGTATACTGGTGGACTCTTCCATTGCTTTATGTTGGACAAGTCCATTTGTTATATAAGGGGTGTCAGGCCTATTTTTTCCTTTTTATTCTATTTTTGATGGAAAATTCTGTTAACAAATAGTGCAGGCCTTGATCAGACGCTGTATTCTGTGGCGTCTGATCTGGGCATGAACTGTTTGCCAGGGTACCCGTTTAGGGGATTCCCTGCATGCAATGCGTTACATTAATTAACTCAAACACTCAATTTCAAAACACTGTTTATATATGACTTCTAAGAGTTAATTAACTCACTTTTAGAAGTCATAACAGTGTTTTGAAAACAAGCATAATTGACACAAATTAAAGGATTGAAGTGTGAAAGTGTGCCTGACCAGTGTCACATCAGTGTTGGTGTGTATTAGAAAATGGTTCTTGCTTCCAATTTTGAGGGACTTTTACCCCACCTTGAGATGAAATGACATCTCAAGCCCTGTCGACCAATGAAACCAATAGGGTTTATCAGCATGGATGGTCCGCCTCGCACCGCGGTTCCTGGACAGGCTTAGATACTCTAAGCGGCTTACCAGTACTAGTGTGTGGGCCGGATTCAGCTCTGCATGGAAGCATCGTGCAGCCCATATATTTCTTCAAGCCCCTATTGGTGGGGGCCCATATACAGATCTTAGTATTCTGCTTGGGTACAAAATTAAAGCTTCTTGTCACCAATGATGAATGTGACATCTCTTTACTTGGAATAAAAAACAGGTAGTACAGTAAAATTTCGCTATTAAGACCACCTAAAATTAAGACTAATTCTGCTATAAAAATGTTATTTAGAAGGGTGCAGTTATTCTTTCTTTATATTTTAGGGACCACCTTTATGACTGTTCAAAAGTGGTCTTTCAGACCACTTTTGAACAGTTCTAAAGAAGGTCTAAATAAAGGAATTTTACTGTATATAATTTAACTTTGAAGACAAATGGTAAGAGTTGAGAGATGTGCCCTTTAAGCATGTCATATTTTCTAGAAGTGCCCTCTCAACAAGGTAGAATGTATGAATGTGCCCTCCTTATATATTCCTGTGCATTGAAAGTGCACCTTTTCCTGACCAGCACCATTTTTGGGGCAGCTGGGTAAAGCAATATAAATGTGCCAGCGGCTTAGTCCTTAAAAAGTTATCCAATCAGGTAATACCCCTGTGTTTCCACTGCAATGGGACGGCGTTGTTTAATTTTCCAGAACGCTGCGAGATCGCAAGAAACATGGGATATTTTTCGTGAACATGGTCCTATCGTGGCGTCATTACAGCGACCAAGACGTTGCTACGGAGCTTACATGGCGATCCTGCGGCGTTCTTGATGGCGATTGTATGCGCTCTCAATGGGTGTACTGCGCTTTTACTGCGCTCACACTGCACTGAAGACGTTTGTTTGCATTAAATAGCAAAGTGTAAACCGACATCTTCATCAGTCAAACAGTTTTGTTTGATTTGAGGTTTAACATCCCCATCAACACAGTATAGGTCATTTGAGGGAGACGTTGCTTCCAATTTTGTGGGACTTTTACCCGACATTGAGATGAAATGACATCTCAATCCCTGTCGCCCAAAGAAACCAATATGGTTAATAAGCATGGATGGTCCGACTCGCATCCCTTTGCCTGGGCTCGCCGCTCGCATAGATCCCCTAAGCGGTTTACCAGTACTAGTGTGCCATCGGAAGCAAGTCCACTGCCATCACCGAAAGCAGGAGCAAGTCCACCACCATTACCCTACCAACCCCGGGAGGAGTCACCACAGAAGACGGTACTCAATCAAACTTTATGTTCCACAGTCTACTCTAGCCACTGTTACACAAGCGGGCAACAGGGCTTGAGATGTCATTTCATCTCAATGTCGGGTAAAAGTCCCACAAAATTGGAAGCAACGTCTCCAAAATGACCTTTACAGTGTTGACAGGGACGTTAAACCTCAACTCAAACAAACAAACAAATACACAAGCGGGCGCCTCCCGCCCATCGGGACCAGAAGAAATAGATGGACTGCATGATGCTTCCATGGAGAGTTGAAACCTTAGCAAATGAGTACAGGTAAACTGCTTAGAGGATCTAAGCCTGCCCAGGCAAAGCAGTGCGAGACGGACCGTCCATGCTTATAAACTCTATTGATTTCATTGGACGACAGGGCTTGAGATGTCATTTCATCTCAAAGGTGGGTAAAAGTCCCACAAATTTGGAGGCAACATCTCAAAAATGACCTATAGTGTTGACGGGGACGTATAACCTCAAATCAATCAACCAATTAATCAATTATACAAGCGTTGTAGGAGACCTCTTTGCGAGCCTGCCGAGCTCCTGTAGCGTTGTTGGAGACCTTACAGCGCTGTTGTGACAAACTTACGGCGACCTCACTGCGCTCTTATCAGAACGCCGAGCGACGGTGTTTGTTTTGAGCATGCTCAAAATGAGCGCCGTACCTTGGCATTCTATGCGATCCCAAAGCGCCTACTGGAAATGCCATAGCATTGCTACGACGATGTTTGCGATCGTACTGCACGCACCTCGGCGTTCTGCATTTTTCTTGGAAGCCGTGAAAATGCGGCCCTGGTGTGACAGGGGTTTAAACAAGTCATGCAATGATTATTACTCCAAACCCCTTTATACAGAGGAAAGTGGGGTTTACAGGGGTATACATTTTGTCTCTACATTGTATTTCAACTCCTATACATAGACTGTGGATACCGGTACTCATTAGAACCACCTCATGGAAGCAATTCCAATGAGTACCCTCAACGTACGTTTGGAGTAAAAATTAGAACAAGAGTGCCCAGAGGGCCCTGGTTCGCTCACCTGTGTGTCACTGTCTCAAGTGCATTCTATGTTTAGCTCTTGTGGCCATCTTGTTCATCAGCAGAGTGATTTTAGCTTATTTGGTAGGGAGTAACCTAGGCAACATTCCTGGGAACTTTGAATCAAATTGGCCTTAGGGTTTGAGGGAGTTTCCGTTTGAATCAAATTTACAATATTTTTCTAGTTTTACCTTTGGTGGCCATTTTGTTCCGAGTGGGATTGTTTTAGCCTTTTTGGTAGAGGATAATCTAGGCAGACTTGCCTACCCTTACGATTTGGTCGTAAGGCTTACTATTTTCATGTTCAAATTACGACCTTACGACCACGGCCGAATTCCATATGATTTTCGATGTTTGTAAAAAAATTGGTAAATCTGCGCAATTATTTCGGTTCGGTTCGGGTAAGCACCGGAAGAAGACAATATTTGTTGTTCCTGGATTATTCTCGTTACGAAATTAAATTAAATTTCATTGGCTAATGATAGGGAAATGATCCAGTCACAGTTCCGTTAACAAATATGTTTCGGTATGAGCGGCAAGATGGATGCCTTTATAAAGAAAAAAAAAACACGAGAAAAAAGAAAAGCTGAATTTGGCCGATTTATTGCAAAAAAAAAAAAAAAAAAAAACTTGAGGAAATGGTCTTAATTTGACTTCGCATCGGATACCTTAAAACCCTTACGAATAAAATTTGAATTTTACGATTTTTTGGGGTGGATCTTACTATTTTCTGTCTCAAGGGGTAGGCAAGTCTGTCTAAGCAACATTGTCGCAAGGAACCTACATGCTAAATATGAAGGCTGTATCTCAAATGCTTTAAAAGTTATGACTAAGTAGGTCAAAGGTCAAGGTCATGGGTCAAAAGTTTTGAATTTTGAATGGCTGAGAAAACCTTGTCACAAGGAAAATGCATGCCAAATATGAAGGCTCTATCTCATATGGTTCAAAAGGTATGATAAAGTAGGTCACAGGTCAAGGTCAAAGGTCAAATCTTTATAAGTGGATAGCCCTTGTCAGAAGGAACCTACATGTCAAATTTGAAGGCTCTATCTCAAACGGTTCAAAAGTTATGACAAAATAACCTACTGATCTACTTTTTGATTTGACATGACCCATATTCGAACTTAACTGAGATATTGTCCAGATGATCATTCTGAGCAAGTTTTATGATGATTTGACTGAAACTGTGGCCTCTAAGAGTGTTCAAAACGTTTTTCTATTATTTGATCTGCTGACCTACTTTTTGACCCGATATAACCCATATTCAAACTTGACACAGATATTGTCAAGATGATCATTCTCAGCAAGTTCGATATTCGGACCAAAACTTGGGCCTCTAGTGTGTTCACAAGGTTTTTCAACAATCTGACCTACATATTGACCAGACATGACCCATATTTGAAATTAACCGAGATATTGTCAAATGATCATTTTGAGCAAGTTTGATGATGATCGGACCAAAACTGTAGCCACCAGTGTGTTCAGAGGGTTTTTCTATGATTTGACCTACTGACCTACTTTTTCACCCAACATGACCCATATCTGAACTTGACTGAGATATTGTCAAGATGATCATTCTGGGCAAGTTTGATGATGATCGGACCAAAACTGTGGCCTGTAGTGTGTTCATAAGCTTTTTCTATGATTTGACCTACTGACCTACTTTTGACCTGACATGACCCGTATTCAAACTTGACCCGGATATTGTCAATCTGAGCAAGTCTGATGATGACCGGACCAAAACTGTGGCCTCTCATGTGTTCATAAGGTTTTTCTCTGATTTGACCTACTGGTCTACTTTTTGACCCTACATGACCCATATTCGAACTTGCCCGAGAAATTGTCAAGATAATCATTTGGAGCAAGTTTCATGATGATCAGACAAAAACTGTGGCCTCTAGTGTATTCACAAGGTATTTCTAAGATTTGACCTACTGACCTACTTTGTGATCCAACATAACCCATATTCGAACTTGACCGAGATATTGTCAAAATAATCATTCTGGGCAAGTCTGATGATGATCGGACCAAAACTGTGGCCTCTAGTGTGTTCACAAGGTTAATCTACGATTTGACCTACTGACCTACTTTTTGACCCGACATGACCCGTATTCAAACTTGACCAAGATATTGTCAAGATGATCATTCTGGGCAGGTTTGATAATGATTGGACCAAAACTGCGGCCTCTAGTGTATTCACAAGGTTTTTCTATGATTTGACCTACTGACCTACTTCTTGACCTGGCATGTCTCATATTCGAATGTGACCAAGATATTATCAAGATAATCATTCTGAGCAAGTTTGATGATAATTGGACATAAATTGTGGCCTCTAGTGTGTTCAGAAGGTTTTTCTATGATTTGACCTACTGACCTACTTTTTGACCCGACAACACTCATATTCAAACTTGACTGAGATATTGTCAAGATGATCATTCTGGGCAAGTTTGATGATGATCGGACCAAAACTGTAGCCTCCCATGTCTTCACAAGGTTTTTTTTCTGATTTGACCTACTGACCTACTTTTTGACCCGACATGACCCATATTCGAACTTGACCGAGATTTTGTGGTGGTACAAATTGTGTGAAAGTTAAGTTAAAATCAAATCATAAATGAAACATCTATTATGCAGACAAGACCAAAATAGACAATTTTTGCCTTTCAGGGGCCGTAACTCCATAACACACGATGGGATATGGCTGGTTCAAGAAAGGAACCCAGATCTCATAGTGGTTTAAGTTGTGTGTAAGTCTGGTTAAAATCAAATCATAAATGAAGATGCTATCATGCGGACAAGACCAAAATAGGCAATTTTTGCCCTTTCAGGGGCTGTAACTCCGTAACACATGATGGGATATGGCTGGTTCAAGAAAGGAACCTAGATCTCATGGTGGTACAAGTTGTGTGCAAGTCTGGTTAAAATCAAATCATAAATGCAGACAAGAAATTGTTTACGCGCGCACGGGCGGACAAAATGTGATCACATAAGCTCTCCTTGTCACAATGTGACAGGTGAGCTAAAAATATCACAAATTTTCAACAGGAAACACCTGTTTTTGAGAACATAATGGCATAGCAGGGGGGAGGCTCCTGATGGGACAACACTGTTTGCTGCCTAGTAGATGCCTTTTGCTATCTACTTTCAGACCAGGTAAAAGCCAGCTGATCTTCAATGTTCGTCAACTGAATGAATACATTATATTAAGAAATTTGAATGGTTGATATTCAGAAACAGGTATAACTAAATTAATTTAATCAACAGGATAACATTTGATTTTTAACACTGTCTGATATCAGGAACTGCCCAAAATATTATTTTAAACAAGAGTTGTCAGAAGACAACATAGCTCGCCTTTGAGGGCCTAAGCTGGATGGGGGCAAGTTACCCAAAAATAAATTTTTCTTCTACAAAACAGCCCAACAGACTGCAGCAATTAACCCATTTTGTACCAGAAACACCAAAACGGGTAACCTTGCAAACAGAATGTGGCATCTGATCAAGGCCTACACTGTTTGCAAAAAGTTCAGCCATTTTCCGAATAAATTTTGAAGTAAACTCAACCCTACACCCCTGAATTTTGAAATGGACTCCTGCTATACATGTATATGTATATGAAGAGGAAGATTCCACTTGGTACAAAAAGGGTTATAATAGAACCAGATGGTACCCCTTAGAACCACTGAGGAAGAAATATTGTTTCAAGTGTTTTTATTTGAAAAAAAAAAAAAAACAATTCCAGTTTTACAGGTTTTGCCAAAACAAAAGTCTTACGTAAAAGAGCTAAACAGACTGCAGCAAATGAAAGAGAACCAGTTATGCAAAGCCACAGTGACCCTGAGCCTGGTCCCTTAAGGTCAAACTTGCTTGAGATATTATCAAACGCAACATTTATATGACTTAAAAATACATAAATACGTAAATGTGATGACAAAGTTTTCCAATAATAGCCACAGTGACCTTGACGCCAGCATCCTAAAAGTCAAACTCGCTCGAGATTTTATGATATGCAACATTTGTGTGTAGTTACATTAAGATCCATCAATAAATGTAGGCACTAGAGCGATGACAAATGTTTTCACAAAACAGCCACAGTGACCTTGAGCCATGGACACTAAAAGTCCAACTAGCTAGAGATATCATCATACCCAACATGTGTGTGAAGTTATATTAAAACCTATCAATAAATGCAGGGGTTAGAGTAATGGCAAAGTTTTTCTAAAAATAGCCACAGTGACCTTGACCTTCAGCCCCGGAACCTGAAAGTCGAACTGGCTTCAGATATCATCATACTCAGACTTGCCTACCCCTCGAGACAGAAAATAGTAAGATCCCATGAAAAAAATCGTAAGATTTCAATTTTGTTCGTAAGGGTTTCAAGGTATTCGATGCATGGTCAAAATCAGTTGACATATAATTATGTTTATTGTAATACTTCAAACCGATGCAGCTTTTCTTTTTCCCATGTGTTTTTCCTTTGCAGAGGCATCCATCTTGCCGCTGATACAAAAAATTATATGTTAAATGACCCGTGGTTGGATGCCTTACCTAATGTTAGCCAATGAAATTTAACTTTTCATTCCGCCGCGAGAGTAAGCCAAGTACGGGAACTCTTATCTTGTTCCTGTATAAGAGCCTGCTTTACTGAAACGAACCGCAAAAATATGCTGAACTACCGATTTTTTTAAACCACCGAAAATCGTACGGAATTAGTCTGGGATCGTAAGGTTGTAATTTAGACATACAAGTAGTAAGCCTTACGATCAAATCGTAAGGGTAGGCAAGTCTGCATACTCAACATTTGTGTGAAGTTATATTAAAATCCATCAATAAATGTAGGCACTTGAGCCATGACAAAGTTTTTCTAAAAATAGCCACAGTGACCTTGACCTTCCATCCTCAGACCATAAAAGTTTGAGATATCATTAAACCCAACCTTTGAGTGAAGTAAATTAAAATCCAATAATACATGTAAGCGCTAGAGCGATGACAAGATTTTCTAAAAATAGCCATAGTGACCTTGACCCCCAGACCCTGAAAGTCAAAGTCTCTCGAGATAACATATCATCATACCCAACATTTGTGTGAAGTTATATTAAAATTTTATTTCAGAGTACTGAGCTGTAACCACTACACTGCACAGAGCTTGCAGGTAAACTTTAACATAGGAAATAAAGAAGGTAATACAGAGCAAATAATTAACATCTAAAAAAGGACAATTTAAGCCAAAAAAACTGTAAAATGAAGTATAATGATAATGTTAAATAATGTTTTTTTACCAATTGTTAACTATATATTCAAAATAAACTTGTAAAACATCACATATAAGAGCTTGCAGGTAAATTTTAACCAAATGCGGATGCCGACGACGGACGCCTGGGGGGGGGGTATGGCAACAGCCCCCCCCCCCCCTACTTTTGTTTGTTTGGTTTGAGGTTTAACATCCCCGTCAACACTGTAAAGGACATTTTGAAGACTTTGCTCCCAATTTTGTGGGACTTTTCATGACATTGAGATGAAATGACATCTCAAGCCATGTCGTCCAATAAAACCAATAGGGTTTATAAGCATGGATAGTCTGACTCGCACCGCTTTGCCTGGGCAAACTTACATCCTCTAAGCAGTTTACCAGTACTCATGTGCGGGTCTGTTAAAAAACTCAGCTTCAGCTCTGCATGGAAGCATCATGCAGCCCATCTGTTTTGCGAGCTAAAAAGTTGTATAAAAAGACCACAACTGACTGGATTAATTAATGTATATCATGATTTTTCTGTCTGTATGTTTTTCCCGGAATGAGACCTTAAGAAACTACAGTTTTGTCAATTTGAAAGCTGCATTTTGTGAACAGCTGTTTTCATCTATCAGTTTAGAACTGTTCCACATCATAATCATCCAAGTTTATGTCATCAAATCCATCCAGTAAAGGATCCAGAGATTGGAAGTCCACCTGGTATCGAAGCAACCCACCAATCCCTCCAAAACCATTCACAAACTGGGCGCCTTCTTGTGATCTGTCTGTGACAATCTCTAGACTGGCACCAAAGCTCTTATAGTTATTAGCAAACCACTCCAACAAAGGCATAGAATCTACCAGTTCAAGCTCAACACCAGTGTCTTTGTCCATAAAATGTGTTCTGTCTTTTTCTTGGTTTGGTCGTAATAATAAGGTTTTTTCTATGTTTTCTGTATGATTTTTGAGAACAAATCTAGTAACATCCAGATTTTCCCAGACAATTAGAGTTTCTACAGCACCCATTTCTAAAGCTTTTAAGGTGTCATCTATACCAAAACAGTACCTGCCTGTATCTTGTGAGACTTCATCAAAATACTGACCAATCAGCTTCTTTTCTTGAATGAATTTGATATTAGCCAGAGCATCAGCAGCCAACTCAATTGCCTGATTGAATCCATTCTCTCCACCATAGGATATATCAACAATTTTTATGATTTTTGCCTGCAGTCTACCATCAAACATTGCTGATTGACTGAGATTTGTCTTGAAATCTGCAGAACCACCCAAAACAAGTCCTGCAATGTTTGCTTTGTCATTAGTGATAAACATCTGTACAGCTACCTCAGCTACTTTGTGTATGTAGTTATGCCGCTTTTCTTCCCTTATTCTTGCAAAACGTGGTGCTGACTGACCACCTCTACCATGTTTCTTGGGTAAGTCTACACTAAATTTATGCAGCACTTCTCTTGTATTCCCTGACAATGTGCCAAAGAGAGCCCCATTCCCATCCATTATGATGAATCCATACTTTTTGTCATCAGCCAGTAATGCTGATAAAGCTTCAGTGTGGAATTTATTATCACACAAATATAATGACCTATTGATTGGTAGAAAAGGCTCAAAGTCTATATTCACTTTCTTTTCTTTACCTTCATCTGTAATTATTGTCCCACAGTAGATAACAAGTCCATTTGGGGGTACTTTATTGTATAGTTTAAGTCTCTGCTGGACAGCAGTAATGGCACTTAGCACTGATAATCTATTTACCCGGCTCTTAATGTGTGCTGCAGTCCCAAATTCTTCTGTCAACATACCAGCAGTTCTTGATATCTGACCTTTCTGTGGAATGATCAGCGAGATCATACTAGTTCCATTTCCTCTCGCAGATTCTAGGTTTTTAATCAGCTTCTTTATTTTCCAAATTTCCACACTTTCAAGGTTTCGATCTGCACCATTCTCAGTGCTAAAACCGTTAGTGGCCATTTCGGTGACTGATTAACAATGTGTTGTTTTATGGTTTATGGTTTTATGGTAACCGTAAGAGGAATGATTTATGAAATTACAAGAACTTTGTTGTTTCTGAAATTCTGTCCAGATGAATTCCTTGATGTCAGACTCACAAACATTTACTGATGAAAAAAAAAGGTATCAGCAATAGCTATAGAGTTTAACAGCTTCTACTTTGGACTTTGAGACATGAAATGGGGGGCAAACAACAAAAGAACTGTTCATAAACAAACCAAAACTGAATTTCTGTAAGATTGTGCAATATTTTCTACTCACGTCACAAACCGGAAGTGTAAACAAACTGTGGTACTCCTTTAAAAATTACTTTGCGGGATGCAATTGTGCCTCACTGTGGGGCTCGATCAGCCTGCTTATTTTCTTTTTTTTTTTTTTTTTGGGGGGGGGGGGGATGTTGTTTTTGCCCCCCCCCCACCCCCCCCCCCCCCTGCTGTAATTTCCCCTCAATGATGAGGAACCTCTTCTTGAGTAAAACGTATTTACAGTCTTGTATGGTAGTTGTATAAAATGTACAGGCACATCACCGTAGCACATGCAGTTTTTACGTATATACAATGTTTATAAAATGATTCTTTAAAAACTTGATAAAATCTTAGTGCACCCGTGGGCGCTGACCGTTGCGCTTCTTCAAGGCTGAATGATTCAGCAAGAGTTTATGCCTTTCAGTATGTAATACAAAGCACAATCTTCTGGCGTGCAGTTCAACACTGTCCATCACTGCGACATCACAATCGCCAACAATCTGGATAAGGTTAGTTGCGTCGAGTAGTATAGCAATTCTATGTTCTGGAGTAAAGTCTGTGAGAGTTTTAACACCCGCCTCTGTGAGGCAGTCGTCTATGTCCTGTAGAATCAGATCCCGAACTGTGCTCAGAATACTACATTCAAGGAGGAAATGTTGTAAATCCTCTTCCTCATCTTTACACAAGAGACAGGTACTGCTCACCGAATGAGACGAAAATTTCGCACGGACAGATTGTACAATATAAGTTCCAGTAACGAGTTTAACTTTCACTGAGATTCTTCTGACTTCACGAATGTTATTAGATTGAGTTTTTACTATAGGGTGTACCGATCCAGGTTTACAGCTGTACAAATTCAGGTTATGGAGTTGATCATAAAGACTTGACTGTTGCAGATTCTGGTTCTTCCAGTAGGTATGGACAGTCTCTTTCACTAAACGTTTCCATTTCAGCTTTTCAACAGGGTTTACCAGAAGTGCACGTGCACTAGGAAGTTCATATTTCAACAAGATTCGGTTGACATTAATAAACCAGCTAAAACTTGTGTGATCTTTCACTGATAGCTGCCTAATGGCTAACTGTTTCTCGATAGCAGTGTCTTCTTGTAGACATATACCATTATACATGCACTGGTCTAGTTTCGGCGATGAACGTTAGTTCGGTGCCTTATTTGGGTTATGCCTCACTGTGGGGCTCGGTCGGCCTGCTTTTTTTTTTTTTTTTTTTTTGTGTGTGTCTGGCGCCTGGCTGGTGTTGGGGGTGGAATTTGTCCGGGAATGGTTGGGGTAGAAGTGGAGGTGTTTTTTTTTTTTTTTCCTTCCCTTCCAACAACTTGAATCGAGGGGAGATGTATGTTGGAGACTGGAGGAACGTATGTGGGGTCTAGGGGGCGTGACTGACACCTGTGGCAGTAGATTTGCGTGTCAGGCGAATAGTGATGGCCCTGATTAGTTGCCACATTGTGTTATTACTGGTCGTGGTTATCATGGTTTGCCTGACCGCATCCCGATGGTGGGATGCTGTACTTAACTTGTGCCTTATTTAATTGTTTTTGACTAATCAGAATCAAGCTTTAGTTGTTTTACAGTATTTACAGAGTTTATTTTGAGTTGTTGCTTTATTATTATAAATTGTGATTAATATGCTGCCACATGGTGGCCCATGATTGGAAATAAACTTTATTCTATTCTATTCTATTCTATTCTATTCGTCGCTATTAGGGATAGATTGGTTCCCCTTCGTTATTACCTCCCCTTCGGTACGCACATATGTTGTAGCCACCTAGCGGAGACATTTACGACAAGGGAACCAATCTATATTAGGGAACAAGACAATTCACCGACAAGACAACTCACCGACACGGTTTTTGGAGACAGTTCACCGGTGACAGGACATCTCGGCCCCTAACAAACTCGGCCCCTAGCAAACTCGGCCCCTAGAAACTCGGCCCGGGCAAACTCGGCCCCCAAATTAGAACATGTATATATTAATGTTGGAAATGACTTATAACAAACTATTACACATATTTTAATGTACATATGCCTAATTTCTTTTTTAACTGATTTTGATGAAATTATGAGTAACCCATCTCACAAAATTAGCCATGAGTTAAATGAACATAATTCCGTTAATTGAACCAGTGTATTAGACGCTGCTCTGGGTCCTCTGTCACTCACTGTCCAATGTAATTAATAAACTAATGGATTAATTGGCGTGTAATTACATCTCTGCCACTTAAATGCAAGTGAAATATTGTCAGTGTTACTCACCTTCACTCACTCTCCAATCTAATCAGGTCACATCACAACAGGATACCTCAATATTGTTAGAAATGACAAACTTCGAGACATTCTTTCAAAAGGCCCAAAATACAGGGAACCAAATCGTTTACTTGGAAACAGAATTCCAACTTAATTTTTTATTCTGTTGAAGAGTATGCACGGCGCTTGGCTAGGAAAGAAGATGCGGAGGTTGACACCCTCTCCGAACGGGTTAAATCAGTAATGGCCTTGATAAACAGACGTATATCAGTACTCAACAGAACCATGCCTCGCCAACATTATTCGGTGTTTGATGATCCAGATGTTGCTGCTGAGTTAGCTGAAATCCATCAAAAGTTTGTCATTGTTCCAGCTAACAAGGCATCTAACAATATTTTGTTTGTTTGTAAAACACGTTGTATAAACTGCTTAAAAGAAGAGATTGGTTTGACAGGCAGCCCAACATATAATCTTTCTTCTTTGTCTAAAGATGAAATTCTGCGAAACCACCAATGGGTGATGCTTTCGTTTGGAATTTCCCTCCCAGAGTAAGATTTATGGAACTTCCAAAGTTTACAGGATTCCTAAGCTTAACAAGAATCCGTACAAGCAGAGATATATCGCGGATTCAGCTAAGTGCTCAACCAAGCCTCTTTCACAGATCCAAAGACAAATTCTTACTGCAGTTAAAGATGGCCCTCAGAAATATTGTGACACTGCATATGCCAGGAATGGTGTGAATCAGATGTGGATCTTGAAAAAACTCCAAAGAGCTTCTAGAACATCTTCAGTCACAGTCTTTTCTTTCAGTAAACAGCATAAAATCTTTCAATTTCTCAACACTCTACACAACTATTCCTCATGATAAATTGAAATCTAAACTCAAGGAAATCATAAATCAATGTTTCTTCCACAAGAATGGTAACCGTCGCTACCAGTATGTTGTCCATGGCTACAAAGACACATTCTTCGTTCAAGATCACTCCGATGCACAACAAAAGTACACTGATGCAGATGTCATAAAGATACTGGAATATCTAATTGACAATATTTTTGTGGAGCTCAGTGGCAGACTATTTCAGCAAACAATTTGTGCACCGTTGCTTGCCGACTTGTTTGTGGTTGTTTGATTATTTGTGTTCACGGAGATGTTGCACTAATGAGTCAGGAGGCCATCATGCGGGCTGGACAAATTATTTGTCTAAATCGCGACGGAAGTAAGGGCGAGGATTGTAGCCACGTAAAATTGATTTAAGCCACCCAGTGGAATTCGTTTCCGCTGACCGTTCCAATGCGGTTCTTCTGTCGCGATTTATTTTTGTTATGGTTTGTCTTTGAGTGTTTGTGTCGCTTATATTATTTTATTTTGGATAGCCTTTTGGCTATTTTGCGGGAAAGTAACTGCCCTTTTGGCTTTCCGCTGTTGGTGTTTCCGTTGGGGTCTGTTGCTTCATGTTTGTGTTTCTTTCCCTTTGGTGTCTCTGATGGGAGCTGTGGGTTAATTGTATCGATTCCTGATCATTGCCTCTACTTCTATTTTGTTCTTGTACTCGTATGAGGCGGAGTTTGTACATGGTCTCCTCAAAGCAGGCAAGAAACGCCTTGCACAACAATTCAATTTCACCTACAGATATATAGATGATTTATTGTCTCTGAAAAATGCTAAATTCGCAGAGTACTTGGAATTCATCTATCCACGTGAACTTGAAATAAAGGAAGTAACAGAGACTGCAGCCTCCTCCCCATACTTGGATTGTTATCTCTATATTGACAACGGGAAGCTTACTACAAGGCTGTACGATAAACGAGATGACTTCAATTTCCCAATTGTTAACTTTCCATTCCTGAGCAGTAATATCCCGTCTGCAACAGCATACGGAGTTTACGTCTCACAGTTAATCCGTTATGCTAGAGCCTGTTCCAAGTATCAGGACTTTATGGAAAGTTGGAAGGTGCTCACTGCCAGGTTGTTATGCCACGGGTATCAAAAAACCCAAACTGGTATCAACACTAAAGAAGTTCTATGGGAGGCATCATGATCATGTTGATCCGTACAATGTGGCCATTTCCAGAATTATTTCTGATGTGTTTGCTAATGGAAAGCCATAGGAAGACTTCCAAAATCTCGGACATACCATTCTCGGCATTTACTCCTTTTCTTCGTTCAGGCCGATAGGCATGGTGGGCGAAGCTTGCTTACCTAGTAATGCTTAGTATCATGGGACGCATGATGACACTCTTATGGAATCCATGTCTGTTGGTCTGAACATTCATATTTGCCATTTGTCTATGGATTAGTGATTTTGGATTAACGCTTTGGTACTACGACCTAAACTACTACTTAGCTAATTAATTGGCGCGTAATTACACCTCGGCCACTTAAATGCAAGTGAACTGTTGTCGGTGTCAGCTTCTGCCACAATTTGCTCAAAATACATGCAATGTATAAATAACTTGCCATTTTCCCCTCGGTATGCAAACATGGCGGACCCAACTGACCCACTTACAATCTCATAGGAATACGGCGTCCTAAGTCGACGAGAGCACCACTTTTTCATAAACTAAGAAGGCAAATGCGGATAAGGGGATTGACCTGGTTTCTGCATCCTCCGCGGTAGAAGTAACCCACAATACACTCTGACTAACTAAATTAACTACAAACTAAATGAAAGAAGCAACACACAAAACAATAAAGACATGGCATTCTAACACAACGCAGCTTTGATAGAGTAGCTTATGACATTACCAAGAACACCCTCGTAGGGGGTTCGGGGGCATAATGTATATGCGTGTATTCGGGATGGTAGAGCACGGGTTCTAGGACATTTTGCAATAGCCGAAATTGGCTGGTCTAATAGTAACCCTTCCTGGCTCACTTTTGGCCGCTGTTCAAAATTCCAAATTTCATGCATTATCACCCTTTAACAAGCACCGTGCCCGACGGTGTTTTCTCTACCATGACAGGGGTGGGTTAGAGTCTAACGGAAGCCAAACCTGATAATACATGCACGCTTTTTCCAAGGCCAGACAAAGGTCCGTGTACTGGCACATTTTGCAGCCGGAATTGGCAACGTGTCAACACATTCTAGAGCCCGACCATTGGTCCGTATCTGCATTCAGAATTCAAAAATCGCCAGAGAACTGCTCAATTTATAGGACAAACGCTTTATATTGGGTGCGATTTGTGCCTTCATGGAATCTTGAGCGGGGGAAAGGAAGGCGGGATTGACCTGCTTTCCACATCCTCCGCGAAAGAGGTCACGTCACTCCCCAACGGCTAGCTGATAACTGTCAAATTGGCAGGAGTCAGCACATTGGCAGCCAAGGGAAAAGAGCAGTACCAATAACTAATCCCAGTCGGCGATCTGGGGGTAGCCCCTGTGTGCTCTTAGCGCCCGATTACCTTAAAAACAAAAACATTCATTCATTTCTGAAATACGTTCATTGACTGATGTGGATATCTCGTGTATTTCTTGCAGAGAAGTGGTTTCCGGGAAGTGGCATGCCCTACATGCCCTACTCTTGTCCATCATCCGTTTCGATTTCAAAACTTTGGGGTTTAGACACACTGATGAAGATTAAATATCAGAAAGGCCTCTGTGTCACTAAATTTGGTATAGTTACACCTTAATTGCAACCGCTAGGTCGGTATCTCTGCTGGTGGATGATTCGTTCGTCCCCGAGGGTATCATCAGCTCAGTATCAGTTCCTTAGTGCTGAGGCTGATACTGCGGTGTTAGCGTTAGCACTCAAGTAATGGTTTAAATAACTATATTATATCTTTAATTTTTGCAGTATAAAATTCTAACTTTTCTAAAACTAAGACTGACTTATCAGGTGAGACATGTATCTTAGCGGATTTGGTTGCCACGTTTTGTTATAGTTTAAACATTGCAAGTCTCGCTACTTTGGACATCTCCTTCCTGATGCCCGGGACTTCCGTGGAGCGTGGGCCATGCTTGCTAATGTTGGCTCGGTGGGGGACGCCTATCTGGATCGGGCGTCTCTTGCCTGGTGCCTCCAGCTGACATGTCTCATGAGCTACGTCGGTCGGTGTGTGCTCGGAGGCGGATGTCTTGTGTTTGCCGGGTCTTGTCCCTCATCCGTTTCGATTTCAAAACTTTGGGGTTTAGACACACTGATGAAGATAAAATATCAGAAAGGCCTCTGTGTAACTAAATTTGGTATAGTTACACCTTAACTACGGGTGTGCTAGATGGCAGCACCCACTGTGTGGGACAGGTATGGTTTGTTTTATTTATTTATTTATTTATTTATTTATTTTCAAATTTGTTTATTTGCGAATGGCAGGTGTTTATCTATCAGTCTATGTATTTTACTTATTTAATCATTTATTTTCGTATTTATTTATGGCAGAATATGACTATACGCCAATTAAACCAGCTTTATTTATTTATTTTTTTTAATTTATTAATTTATCTATTAAAATATATGAGCCTACAAAGAGGCTTGAGCGACCAGCGAAGACTCAGATCAGCCTGCGCATTCACGCAGTATGATCAGAGTCTTCGCTGATCACATGTAGACTATAGGCTACGATCTATGCAAAGAGACTTAAGGAACATTTCTTGTCATAGTAGGTAGGTGCGCAGGTTGATTTTAGTCTCTGCTGTCGCACCGGTCTTATTTTAGGCTTTGTCATGCGCCGGCCCAATGGAGCCTGCTATGATATCCCGCTATTTGAGATAATTATTTCTATCTAGTTAATTTTATGTTTCTTTTCAGATTCGATTCATCACGAAAACACGCCTATATAATTTTGACCCCCTTGAACCCCACTTTTATATAGTAAAACTGGGGTTTCCGGGGGTATACCTTATTTTCCTTATTTCTGCTCTAAAATATAGATTGTGGGTACTCGTTAGAACCACCTCAATGAGGCGGTTCTAACGAGTGCCCACAATCTATATTTGGAGCAGAAATTAGAAAAATATCACAATTTTTCATCATAAAATTTTCATTTTTTCGGCGATAAAGGTGACAATGTATTTGTATAGGCGTGTTTGCGTAATGACATGTAAAAATACGCACCCCGCTAATCGGGGCTTGGAAAATTAGATTGGGCTGCATGAACTGAAACCGATCGAACTTTAGTACTGGTAAACCGCTTAGGTGGTCTTAGTCTGCCCAGGAAAAGTATCGGACTACTCATCTGACGATATTTGTGGACAAAAAAGTTTTAGATGTCACATCATTTCAATGTCGAGTAAAAGTGCCATAGTCGGAAGCAACGAGTCCGAACTGAGAATAATAGTGTTGGCAGGAACGTAAAACCTAAAAACAAACAAAGAAACCGGTAATTATTCTCATATACGGGCTCTTAAAGGTCAAACGTATATATGTATCTTTGGTTTAACTGTCAGGTGTTGATCTAAAGACCTACAGACTCATGACGAAGAAGCAGCGAGATGGTACACAGCTGACATGGCTTTGTTCCGCGTGTGATAAACCTTGCAACTCACAGGTAATGTTTACGGTCTACTTAACAGCTGAGGTCATATGAGGTCATTAACTTTCCCATTTAAGCTGCTCTTGAGAGCCACCGTAAAATAAGGTTTCTTTCCAGTATGAGTGCTATAACGCGTAAATGCGGAAAATAAGGTTTCTTTCCAGTATGATTACTGTAAAAAGTTAAACGCTAAATTAACTGGTTAAAAGATTTGTAAACAAAGTTGTTTTTAAGGGGAATGGGAACACCTTCAATGGAGGCAACTCCTGCAAAAGTATTTAATCTCCCATGTCAATAGGGGTCAACTCTTAAAGGAAAGAATTTGCTCCTAAGGAGCAAATTCTTTCCTTAAAGTGTAGACCCATTTTTTCTGCAGGACAGGGCTTATAGAAAAGCAAACAGGAAGTCCCAAAAGTTGTCTCCCTTTGAAAAATGGCGGAAAAACTACCAGATGTTCCCATTCACCTTAATCCACTGGGAATCAAGATCGTGCTTGATCATTAAAAGAGACTGGTAGTATGTTCTGTTGCTCCCTTACAAAAACTGAACCATTTTGTTTTTATTATCATTTGCAGGGTTTGACCATTCCACAGCCATTAGCCGGCCCCATTGGGGCTTAAAGATATAAATGGACTGCATGATGCTTCCACGCAGAGCTGAATCGGACCGCACACAAGTACTGGTAAACTGCTTAGAGGATCTAAGCCTGCCCAGGCATAGCGGTGCGAGTCAAGCAGTGTATGATGATTTGTCAATGCTTATAAACTCTTTTGGTTTCACTGGGCGACAGGGCTTGAGATGTCATTTCATCTCAGTGTCGTGTAAAAGTCCCACAAAATTGGAAGCAACGTCTCCAAAATGACCTATATAGTGTTGACGGGGACGTTAAACATCCAATCAAACAAAACAAACACAGCCATTAGCTGAAATTGAAGATGCGGAATCACTGGTTGAGATGGTACACAGAGAGGCAGCAGCTGAACAGCCCACAAGTGGAAGGATTTGTCATGGACTTTGTGAAAGGTAAACTATTTTAAATTTGTTTGTTTGTATTGGGGTTTAATGGCCCAGTCAACACTAACCGTAGAAAAAAATTTCATGATCAATCTCCACGAAAGAATGTTGCCGACCCAGCCAGGTATCGAACCCGCGTTCTCCTGATCACCAGTCAGACGCGCAGCCGACTGAGCTAACTATTTTTAAGAACATAATGATCCTCCCTCAATAAATTTTGTTATTTTGTCGTTTTGGCTTAGCGCCTGTGGCGTTTTTATTGTAGTGAGGTTAATTCATCACGAAAACACGCCTATAAAATTTTGACCCCCTTGAACTCCACTTTTATATAGTAAAACTGGGGTTTCCGGGGGTATACCTTAATTTTCTTATTTCTGCTCTAAAATATAGATTTTAAAATGAGGCGGTTCTAAAGGGTGCCCACAATCTATATTTTGAGCAGAAATAAGAAAAATATCAAGAATTGTCATCATAAAATTTTCATTTTTTTCGGCGATAAAGGTGACAATGTATTTGTATACGCGTGTTTTCGTAATGATGTATGATGACTTGTCTTTCTTTATGATGTCTTGGATAGGAGGCGAGATGTACTTTAATCGATTCCTGTTCATTGTGTTCATTTCTATTTTATCTCAACAATATTTGGAGCCAATCGATAATCAGAGTTAAGGGGCGAAAACCGGATTATCCTGGGAAAACACATTACATTCCGTTGGTGCAACTCCAGTAAGGCTCGAACAGCAGCATTGAAAGACATCCGTAACAGTACTCGTTACAGCAGGAAAACACGCCTATATACTTTATAGCACAAGCTCAGCAAACCTCCTTGAGCCAAGGTTACTAATCAAAGTACTGAAAGTACTGAGGAAAGTTGATTTATGAGGTATATTCACCATGATAAAATGGTAGTGGTAGATTAAACAGTTCTCTAAGTATCTTTTTGACAAGGTTGAAAAAGGAGTTTAAACAGGTTCGACTAAGAAAAAATCCCTGTTTCTTTATATTGCCCTCGTGACAATCACTGACCATCTGACTGGCGCCGACCCTGAACAAAATCCAGGTATTGGTAATTGATAGGACCCCTAAGATGTCAGAGCGGAACGTCAGAAGAAAATTCTGGACTGTGCTTGTTTGTTTGTTTGTATGTTTGTTTGCTTGTTTTGAGGTTTAACATCCCCGTCAACACTGACTAGGTCATTTAGAGACGTTGCTTCCAATTTTGTGAGACTTTTACCCCAACACTAAAATGAAATGACAATTATCAAGCCTGTCGCGCAATGAAACCAAATAGGCTTGTGGCATGGACGGTCCGATTCGCACCACTTTGCCTGGGCAGGCTAAGATCCTCTAAGCGGTTTACCAGTACTTGTGCGGTCGATAACAGCTCGGCGTGCAAGTATCTTGCAGTCCGTCTATTTCTTCAAGCCCTGTTGGGCGGTAGGACTGTGCTCGTGCATTTGGCCATTGGCAAATAGAACCTTCATAATCAGACGCCACATAATGCGGTGTCCGATCAGATCTCATGACTATTCTCCAAACAATCGATTCACCAGTTCTCTCAGCACTTTGATTAATTGAGTATTTACGCAAATACGCTGTTTATCTGGAGCACTGGAGGGGAGTGAACTTTAAAAGCTATTGCTTTCTTTCGGCGAGTCATGGGTCTCCAAAAATGAAGTGTGCATTGCTTTCGGAGACGTTACAGCAGAGCCCTTTAATTTCTACATTTTAAACAGTGGAGACGCTTCGACTTAGATTCGTCTTCCCAAGTGTTTATAAAACGAGTGCATATGCACCCAAAAATGCAAAGCTTCCTTTTATAACACTGAAGGGTCTGACTCGAGGTCACAGAATGGGGTGTCTGATCAGTGGCTTCTGAATTTGCTTAACCAATATATGACAATGGAATCTTCCAACAAATAAGTTCGGAACAGGATTGTCAGATTTGTTTTCTTAAAGGTAGGTTTTGCAAGAATATATGTTTTTTAGCAATCAATGCAGACTCAGATCAGACGCCAAGTTGTGCTGCGTCTGATCTGGGCCTACAATACTTACATGCCATAAAAAGTGACGCTAGTCAAATATGGGCTAATGTCCAGTTCGGAAACTGAGGGGTGAAAGGGAAGGAACCTGTGGAATCAAGTCCGCCTTGATATAAAAGGATACACCGAGTATCAAAGCTGGAAAAGTCCAGTTTGGCAACTGAGGGGTGAAAGGGAAGGAACACCTGTGGAATCAAGTCCACCTTCAGCGCAAATGTTAAGAAATCAATGCGCTGGAAAAGGAAATCAGGGAAGTGCTTAATTTGGACTATTTTATGCAGCGAGCGAACAGCGGAAGTGTAGTAACGCGGTCCAGTACCGGAAGTAGAAATGCAATGACATATAAACTTGATACAAGTATCAACTTTCAAAAATAGCTCAGAGACATACCTGTGGTGACTCATTCTGCTGGTCTGTGTAGTTTGAGCTATAAAGTATATAAAGTTTAACCCCCTTAATCCTCATTTTATATATAGTAAAACTGTGGTTTACAGGGTACCCATTATTTTTTTTCTGGTCCATAGATTGTGAGTACTCGTTAGAGCCGCCTCAGCAAGGCGGATTTTACGAATTCCTTCAATCTAGGTTTGAAGCAAAAATGTGAAACATATCGGACTTTTTAATCTGAAAAGTTTCATTTTTGGTGGTAAAATTTTCCAATTTATTTGAATAGGCGTGTTTTCGTATTGAAAAATAGAGCATTGTTTTATTAAAAATATAATTATGCATATGGGTCCCGTCAAGCGATTTTGGTACTTATCGCCTATGCGAGCAGCGAAGGTTCAGGCGAGCCTGCGCATCCACGCAGTCTCGCCAGAACCTTCGCTGCTCGCCCATACAAGCAGTGAATCAAGAGGAGCCTTCAGACAGAAAGCCATATCCCTGTCCCCTCTGAATGGCTGGGCATACGCAGTTAAAATGTGTCATGACGGACTGCTCGAAGACACAAATTCGCTTGGCGGGGCTCATGTGATGTTTAATTCGTATCTTTACTCTTGTAAGCCCCCGCCCTTAGGGGCTTGAAGAAATATATGGGCTGCATGATGCTTCCTCGCAGGGCTGAATCCGGCCCGCACACTAGTACTGGTAAACCGCTTAGAGGATCTAAGCCTGTCCAGGAACCGCGGTGCGAGGCGGACCGTCCATGCTAATAAACCCTATTGGTTTCATTGGGCGACAGGTCTTGAGATGTCATTTCATCTCAATGTCGGGTAAAAGTCCCACAAAAATGGAAGCAACGTCTCCAAAATGACCTTTACAGTGTTGACGGGGACGTTAAACCTCAATTCAAACAAACAAACAAACAAAATCTTTACTCTTTTGCAGGTGCTTGGAAAGCTGTGCGTGAGGTATACCCGTTCACGACGATCAAGGGATGCGCCTTCCACTTTTCACAGGCCATCTGCATGAAAACCCAGGAACTTGGACTAACAACAACATACACTGAAAGAGGAGCTGAGTACAAGTATATCAGGTCCCTGTTTGCGCTGCCATTTCTTCCACAGACCGACATAGAAAGAGCCTTCGAACAACTAGAGCAACGCGCCAACTCCATGGAACTGTAACAACTAACGCGATACATGCGGAAAACGTGGCTGGAGAACCCTATCTGGTCGCCGAGGACGAAGTCTGTCTTCAAGCATCGGGATTAGAACGAACGACGTCGTGGGATGGCACACACGACTCATAGCCAACGCTTGACGAGCGAACCTGACATTCTATTTGCTTGTGCCACTAATGCGACGAGAAGCCGACCTCGTGAACATCCATTACGAGAACACGCCTATATAATTTCAACCCCCTCATACCCCACTTTTATATAGTAAAACTGAGGTTTAAGGGGGTATACATTATTTTCCTGGTTTCTGCTCACAAACATAGATTGTGGGTACTCGATAGAACCGCCTCGTCGAGGCGGTTCTATCATGGCGAGTCCCCGCAATCTCTGTTTTGAGCAGAAACAAGAAAAATATCACAATGTTTCATCTTAAAATTTCTAATTTTTGGCCAAAAAATAGGCCATATATTTGTATAGGCGTGTTTTCGTAATGTCACCCAACGCCTAGTGACAGAAGAACAAATACTTCGCATCCAAAGAAACAAGTATGGACGTTTCCAACAACAACTTCAGGACCTGTGGGAGAGGTATGCCAGCGACCACTTGTCTGCTTCCCAGCTACTAAAGGAGTGTGCTTAATTCTATGGACCTCAACAGTATGTGATATACCAGAAGTTGAACTGCGATATTAGAGGAAATAGTTTAGCCTCGTCATGTGAAAAGAAATAGTTGCAAAAGTCTGCATCCATGTTGTCAATCGTCTTTAGTGCGATCAGGTCAAGACTAAAACTGCAATGCGATCGGTTCAAGACTAAAACCAGCCTATTGTGGGTACTCGTTAGAGCCACCTCGTGGAGGCGGTTCTAACGAGTGCCTACAATCCATGTTGTGAGCCACCTCGTGCAGGCGGTTCTAACGAGTGCCTACAATCCATGTTGTGTGAGCAGAAATATGAAAATTTTCATCGGAATATTTTCATTTTTGAAACATAGTTATTGCTTATTCTTGAAATAAATGCATAAATCAAGGATTGTTTTTTTTTTCTACTAATACCAATGATTTTGATTGTTTGACGTCCCCGTCAACATTGTGTAAGTCATTTTGGAGAAGTTGCTTCCAATTTTGTCGGACTTTTAACCGACCAAAACCCATGAGGTACTGGTGTGTTCATTTAAGAAATGAATTTAATTTTTCTGCTGTTCATGAAAGTATGAAAGCAAAGTAACTTGGCCCCGAAGGGGTTCATGTAAACCTTGCTAGCGCTACTCTGTCATTCATACTATCATGAACGGCAGAAAAAATAAGTTTCTTTCTTAAAACTGGGGTATACAGGGGTAAACATTATTTTTCTAATATCTGCTCAAAAAACAGATTGTGAGCGCGGTTCTATCGAGCCCCCGTAATCTATGTTTCGAGCAAAAATAAGAAAAATATCACAATTTATCATCTTAAAATTGCCATTTTTGGCCAAAATAAAATGACAATATATTTGTATAGGAGTGTTTTCGTAATGATGTCCATAAATCCATAAACTGCGCTGATGAGTTAGGAGGCCTTCATGCGGACTGAACAAATTATTTTTGAAAGAGGAGCTGAGTACAAGTATATCAGGTCCCTGCTTGCGCTGCCATTTCTTCCACACACAGACATAGAAAGAGCCTTCGAACAACTAGAGCAACGCGCCAACTCCATGCAACTGCAACAGCTAACGCGATACATGCGGACAACGTGGGTGGAGAACCCTATCTGGTCGCCAATTTGCAATAAACCGTTTGCACTCAAGGTTGGTGTCATTGAATGTGTCTTATCATAAGGAACAAGAATATATATGGTTAAGGGGTGGGGATCTTAATTGTTTCTGAAATATATGGCCTTTTTATGAAGTCGAGGGGGTGGGGCAGGGCCCCGGCGCATCCCTGCACCCCCCCCCCCCAAGGTTGGTGTCACTGAATGTGTCTTATCATAAGGAACAAGAATATATATGGTTTAGGGTGGGGATCTGTGAGGTTTCCGAGATATTGGGCCCTTTATGAAAAGGAGAGAGTGGGGCAAAGCCCCAGCGCATCCCCAGGGCCCTCAGGTTGGTGTCACTGAATGTATCTTATCATAAGGAACAAGAATATATATGGTTTAGGGGTAAGGGACTGTAAGGTTTCGGAGGTATTGGACCTTTTATAAAGTTGAGGGGGTTGGGCAAGGCCCTGGCGCGACCCGGTGGCCCCCAGGTTGGTGTCAGTGAATGCGTCTTTTCGCAAGGAACAAGAATATATATGGTTTAGGGGTGGGGATCTGAATGGTTTCTGAGATATATGGCCTTTTATGAAGTGGAGAGGGTGGGACAGGGCCCCAGCACAACCCCGAGACCCTCAGGTTGGCAAAAACGCATATGGCTGAGAGAAGTTTACTCAAGAAACATTTCTATAAAAGTTTCGTCAAAATATCTTTCAATGCTTGGTAGTAAATGCCATTTTCCATTTTTCCCCATTATAAGTCTATGGAAACTCTAAGTTGCCATAGCAACCAAACTAATGAGCCGAATTTCATAAAAAAACACAATCTTTCAATCTCCCAACCCAAGGATGCTACAGATGAAATTTGGGCAAAATCGGCCCAGCGGCTTCAGAGAAGATGTCGTTTGAATGTGTTGACCACGACGACGCAGACACAGACGCAGACGACGACGACGGACAATGTCCATCGTATAAGCTCCCCCGGAGCCTTCGGCTCTGATGAGCTAAAACTACAAGCGATACACATACTCAAAGAGAAATCATAACAAAAATACATCGCGACAGAAGAACCGCCTTGGAACGGTCAGTGAAACGATTTCCACTGCGGCGCTTAAATCGATTTTACACGGCCGCAATCCTCGCCCTTACTTCCGTCGCGGTTTAGACAATTTGTTCAGTCTGAATGAATGCCTCCTAACTTAATTTAATTGTCCATCCTTGTGTTTGCTGTTTCTATGAAAGAGCCTAAATGTTCCTCGTGTTGGGTATGGGCTTTAGCAAGGTTAGTTGCCAATTTGTTAAGTTTGTTCATGAGATGCTAACATGTAAACACAATCTATTGTTGCAGTATTAAATAGTTCCTTAGGTGAAGCTCCTATAAAAGGTAACAGAGAGCGTTTAGATCTGGATTTATGAATGTGGGCTTGGGGAATTGTCTGTTCAATGAACTGATTTGTTAAATTTATTTTTAATGACAGATTCACTCTGTCATTTCTAGCTATCCTGCGTGTTGTAAAGTAGTTCCGGCTTTCTTACGACTTTCTTCCGGCTTTGACCGCCAAAGAAATATGAGTCCGCACAAAAATGTAGTCCGGTTTGGCGCAGTTATCAAAATTGTACATTCTATAATCGCAATACAAACTTTTGAAGCAGACGACTTGACGATTTTATCTTACCTTTCAGAGAATAGATTCAGCATTTCATATGAATCAGCTGCATCATGCGAGACTGTATACCCAAATCAATGCGGCGCCTGCTCAGACGTCTGCTCAGGTTTTACACTGTTCTCTAACAGTGCTGTCAATATTTAATCCTTAAAGACCAGCCGGTCAGCTGCAGACCAGAATATTAATGGGTTTTCCGACATTCGAGGTCAAGTCTAGGTCAGTTACAACTAGGTGTATATCAGACTTTGCGAGAAAGGCTTTCCCTTTCAACCCTTGAATATGGTACAGATACCTATGCAAACAGTGTAGGTCCTGTGATATAATTCTAGGTGCCATATATTTAGCAGAATGGACGAGCCCAACTACAGTGATGGAAGAGTACACTCCAGAAACTCAAGGCAGTGAATAAAAGCACTGACAACACTCATACCGATGGTCTCTAAATGCAGGCTGGTCATGAACGAGGACTTGGACTGATCCGTTTAAACTTAACGGATGTTAGTAGCTGATGCAAAAAAATGTAGAACAAGATTAGCACCGTGTTCTGTGGCGTTTGATCTTAGTCTACATTGTTTGCCAGATCGAACATTTTATTCAAGTGCAGATTTTACAGATAACACTTACATGTACCCAAGACTGACAAACGACCCGGCTATGTTTGGGTTGATTGTTTGGTAAGACTGAAGAGGGTCATCCTGGAATCATAGGGTGAGTTCGGCAAACAGGGTAGACCAAGATCAGACGCTGCAGAACGCGCTTCTAATCAAAATCTTCACTATTTGTTTGGAATTTCAGAGTTAAATTAAACAGTTTAATCTCAGCCCAGGACTTTTACCCCAACCTACATCCCACCAACACTTTCGGTGCTTTGATTTTGAAACCAAACGATTGCATGATTACAACACGCTTAGGCGTCATGCCCTTAAGCTAAAAAGGTTAAATCAATCAACCGTGACGTATGGCTACCAGTCCGGCCACGATCCTGTGTTTTGTTTTGTTTGATTTGAGGTTTAACGTCCCCGTCAACACTGTATATGTCATTTTGGAGACGTTGCTTCCAATTTTGTGGGACTTTTACCCGACATTGAGATGAAATGACATCTCAAGCCCTGCCGCCCAATGAAACCAATAGGGTTTATATGCATGGACGGTCCGACTCGCACCTCTTTGCCTGGGCAGGCTTAGATCCTTTAAGCAGATTACCAGTACTCGTGTGCGGGTCGGTTTCAGCTCTGCTTGGAAGCATCATGCAGCCCATCTATTTCTTTAAGCCCCGATGGGCGGGGGCCAACGATCCTGTGTACCACCTTCACACCAGCACTGATAGAAACCACATGTTCAGGATCAAACTTTTGGTGTGTGATGTAAGATCGTGCCTAGAAAAGAAGAAATTGTATTTTGTTCTAAAAACGCATCAAGTGAGAACGTATTGCAACATTTTTCATTAAACCCTGGACAGTTAGAGTGAGTGAGTGAGTGTTTGAGTTTTACGTCCCACCAACAGCTAAGGTCATACGGAGACGATACCTCGGTTTAAAGACACATCCGAAAGTCTGGAGAAGTCCGGGATCGATCCTGCGATCCCTGGTTTACAAGGCGAGTAGCATAACCACTACACCAAGGAGGCTTTAAATGGACAGTTAGAAGCTGGTCGGAAAGCGGATGGCGTTGACTCTGATTTTGGGTGCCACATGTGTGCGATCTATTTGTCTGTTGGAGCGACATCTTACTATCAACAGAAGACGCTAGTGGACGTCGACGTAGCGGAAGACCGACGTCAGTACGTCAAGATCGATTCATCCGACAGACGCATATGCGAAGCAAATTTCCGCCGGCATCTGCTACACTGTACCTGTAGATAAACAAAGGGTTTCAACTACCGACTAATAAGCACTGACACTGTTCGTCGCCCTTATGCGATGCACTTTTGAGAGCTAGACGTCCCTGACGTGACCAAAATTAAGACGTCGACACAGTACGGAACACCTACGCTGGTGCTTGAAATACGTACATGTATATTGGCGTCTAAGCGACTCGCGTGATATGCGTTTCAGTGACACATCGCACTTCAGCGTGAATCACGCCGATTGTCGTTTCGGGATGTTTCGACATATAGGTGTAAGGTATGCCGAGGTATAGAGCATAACATATCGGATGGAATAAGCGAAATGGTATGTCGAGCTATTGCATGTAGCTAGCGACATTAAGAACATTCAAGATCATGGCTGAGACGTTAACTGAACAGCGAGACGTTACATCAATCAAGTGCGTCGGCCTCACGTGGTTCCATTTATTTGTTTACGCTCAGAATCCGGGATATCTAATGCAGCAGGTTTATAGTGCTGTTCTTATTCAAAAATGTCTTCAAGCCAATGGAATTCATGTACTGGACTGACCAGCCTTTCTCCTCCGATCTCTTTGTGAAAAATAGAGTATCTTTTGTGGGGAGGTATCCACAACCGACCAGACAAAAATGTTACTAATTGACAGTAGCATTGTTAAAACTTGAATTTTAATGTTTGGTTTTGAAAACGTAAATAGTTTCTTTCCAAAGAAACATCGAATGGCATTTCATGATACCACCGGTGTATAGACATCTGCAAACATATCATACAATGGAATTTGCAGAACTACTTTTCTAAATTTAAAGATCTTTTTAAAAAGGTTGTCTGTTCACAGTGTTTTGATTTTCTCATAGAATCTGTCATTTCAGTGCCTTTGGCGCTTTGATTCTAATAGTTCCTGCTCTGACGCTTTCCATCTGAGCTCAGAAGTGTGATAACATTTTACATGCACTATTGTCCTTTTTACATGTCGCTAGCCTAGGTACTGACAGTTTATTAGGTAAAGGTAGTTCAAAGGTATGACACCAAAAAGTCTCTTGCGATTATCACTTTCTCTTTTTTTGAAAGATCACACCATAGTTTAATCATTTGTATAGTTCCGAATTCTCACAAGGTCTAATAAGACGAACCAACACCAACGCGCCAAGTATCCACGAGCCCATAGAGAATCCTGGAAGGGAGAAAAGAGTGTAAGAATGGCAGTTAGGAATCCAGAAGGAAGTGAGATAGCACTAAAAGCACAACTAAGTTGTCTCTTGAATTACTGCCATTCTATCTCAGAAGTGATAGGAAAGATAGAATAAGTTGCCGGCTAAGGATTCTTCTTGGGACTTATGAAAACAAGGCTGCCATGAGAGATTAGTCGTGAAATAGTTTGGGTTTCCTTTTTCGACCAACTTTGATGTAAACTTTGATGTAATGTCTTAGGTATGCATTTATATCTTGTATTGGAACATTTCTTCATACTCCCAACCCCTTGGACCATCTGACCATTATTACAGTAACGCTGTTTTCCACCTTTTCTGCTGGCATGTATGATGCGAATGATGCTAATATCTTTTCCAGTATCAGGAGGATGTGTTTGCATCAGTATTTTGTGGTTGCTTATTCTCGACCACAACTGGCGGTCTATCTATCACAGGCTGGTGTGCACCATTCTGTGCTGGTGGGATATTTGGAGGTGTTTGAACATTAGCCCCGGGAAGATCTGTGCAAGTTATATAAAATGGCTGGTCATTTTGAGCTTTGTCTCTGATGACAAGAGACTTCATATGGTGTTTCTGTCTTCACAGTTCCTGAGTTTGAATGTGAAGTGTGGACCTATTCCAATGATTTCATATAGTCCTTCGAATTTACCAGACAGCTTAACTGAGGGACCGAAAGGCACCTTCTCCATTTTCAGTAGCACCTGGCTCCGACTAGATAGATAGGCTCCATGGCTTTAACATCATGTTGCTCTTTAGCTTTATTTTACGCAATTTGCATGTTAGAATGTGCCAGCACCTTAAAATTTCTACCCCTGTCTGAGACTATGCAGCGTGCGGCAATATACCTTGTGAATGTTTCGTTGTACAAGATGTCGGCCACTTCCTTTACATCCTGAGTTTTCAAAGGAAAGGCTTCTGTCCATTTTGAGAAGCTATCAACCACTAGTAGTACATATTGATATCCCTCTTTTGTTTTTTGGAAGATAGCACACTATGTCAATATGAATTCTTGAGAATACATCTTCGATTGGCAATGGATTAAGAGGAGCAGGGTGGCCTGTTCTCGATACCTATGTTTTCTGACAGACATCGCAAGTGGTGATATAATCCTTTTTGTTGATACATTTTGGACCACCAGTACATCTGTTTTATGGCCGCAAAAGTTCTTTTCATCCCAAAATGCCCCACCACCCACTGCCTTACAGTCATGATACGAGGCCAGAAAAGATTCACATTTACAACTTGGTAATGCAACTTGTGGCGATTTATTTATGTTGTTGTTTGTTACTTACTGTGTGTATCACTTATGTCTTTTAACTTTGGATGGCCATATGGCCATTTTGTGGGAAAGTAACTGTCCTTATGGCCTTCCTTTGTTTAGGTTTCCATTATGGTCTGGTCGCTTAATGTTTGTATTTCTTTCCCTTTGGTGTCTTTGATGGGTGGAGTAAGTTAATTGTATCGATTCCTGATCTTTGTTTTACTTCTACTTTGCAAGATAAGGTGTTCAGGATTTTATTCTCAAGTCTTTTTTGTTCTTAGGGTGTAAATATGATGGAGTACATTATCATCAAGTACATATTAATCTTCTGCAACAACAGTTACCAAGTTTGCTAAGTTTTTGTCTCCAGCGAGAATGATTGGCCCTTAGTAATTTATGATATGGTTGAAGTCATCACATTGTCTATGGAGAATGGAAATGTCAGAAGAATCGGCTTCCCTGGCTTCTTGTTCTACAGCACCCAGTGTTGATATGTTTGTATATTCAGAAGAAAATTCGATGATTTCCTTTTGTTGATCGAACTGAACGGTATTCACGTGAACAGAAGAAGAAGAGTCCTCAAGGTTGTTTGTGTAGTGATTAGTTTTTGCCTGATGGATGCTCAAACGATTGTTGTGTATGAGCGGTTTCACTTATGGCTGAGATTGTGGTCAACAATGACCTATTTGCCAAAGTGTTTGAATTTGCTAATCTGGAGTAGTCAATTCTGGAACTCAGCCGAATGTGCGTCTGCCTGGTGATCAGGAGGACGCGGGTTCGATTCCTGCTGGGGTCGGCAACTTTCTTTCGTGGAGATTGATCAGGAAATCTTTTCTACGGTCATTCTCTCCCTTCCGCTGATTCAAGAAGGGTAATTGTCAGTTTATGGCGAAATAATGTGCACTGTACTGGTTAACCGCTTATATTTAAGCCTGCCCGGGAAAAGTGTTGGTAGGTGAACTGACCGGCTCAAAAATGACCTAAAATAGTTTTGAATGGGCCGTTAAGACTTCAATACAAACAAACAAGTCAATTCTGGAAATAGCATCTGCGTTTTGATTCGGAGTTCCTTTTCTATGTTCTATTGTAAAATTTTAGCTCTGAATTTTCATTATCCACCTGGCAAATTTGCTTGAGTTCTTTCTTCTCCATAAGCCATTTCACGACAGAGTTGTCAGTATTTATGGTGAAATGTTTCTGAGGTAGGTAGCGTGTGTAAGCCTCAATGCCAGGTATAATTGCTAAACAATCAAGTACATTGCTATGCCATTGCTGTTCTTCAGGATGTAAGCATACACATACATCCTTAACAACGTCTCCTTTCCTATGATGGAATAATGACATTTTTTTAAACAAGAGGGTGCAGAGGGCCCCAATTCATTCACCTGAGTGTAACTGTCTCCAGTACGTCCTATTTTTATGTCCCCGGTAGCGATAGCGGGGACATATTGTTTTGCTCTGTCTGTTTGTTGGTTTGTTTGTTTGTACATGGACAACTTATAAAGGGACATCACTGGGGTCTACAGGTATTTGTCTATAAGCTCGTTTTAGGTCTCGCTTATATAGCAAACAGCCTTTACCATACTTCTTAACTAGCTCGACTAAATCATCGACCCGAGGAAATACCAGACTAACCTGCGAATCCAGATAAGTATTTTTGGGAATTCCGTCGTTTATCGCGGACCCTTCAGGAAAGCTGAGGTCAAGAATTACCCTCCTTTCATCGGAGTCTTTCTTACTGACTGTATTGAGGGGGGAAACGCGAAATTCCTCTGAGAATGGTATCTGCTTGAAGGGACCCAAGACTGCCCCGTACGATTTTTCTTTTAATAGATACTCATGAACCTCCAGAGGAAACTCTGTAACCCCTTTGTGATTCCTAATTTTGGGAGGACGATCTTCCAGACGACCCAAATACCCTATGGGAAACCCAAACTCGAGGTATTCACAGACCTCCTTGTCATCATAATTTGACAACATGAATCTGAAAAAGGAGATATTGAGATTCGTAATTAAGGGGATACGGCAACCTTCAAAGTTATACCTCCCGGAATCCCTGACCTTACTACATAGGGCTAAAAACTCATCATCGCTCTGAGTCATAGGTGGCGATGGCTGAATTTTATGTGGATATGCTTGAAGGTTGTTACAACCTTCAGAAGTACCTGATTTCGCGACGGAGTCTGAATTAATACCTAATTTAACTTTAACGCGACATGTATTTTCAAGAAAATTTTGTCCCAAATTTTTTCTAGGTATATCATTTTCTTCTAATATAAAGAGATCGGCCGTCACGTGGTTGTCAAATGGTAGTCACTTTCTATAAGGGCAAGCTGAAGATGTTTTTGGATGTTCCAGCTGTTTCTTGTCCATCCTATAACAAGCACTACAAAAGTGCTTCACAGTTCTCACCTGGTTCTTGATAGTCTTTTGATGTATTGAAGAACCAGCCGAGCACTGCTGCTTGTTATAGTCCGGACACCAGCATGATTGGTCCTGATCCTTAGTGGACGAACCCTTAACCTGTGAGTATGGACCTTTACTCTTGGTAAGAGTGTATCTTGCCAGCATTGGAGTTTCTATGTCACTTGGATCATCGGCCCATTTGCACAATCCAACCTCTATTCTACGAACCCATGCTGCATAGAACCGCAGCAAGGCAGGCCACTCATAAATGCTGGCAAAATACATCATCTTTTTCAACATTTTCAGGCGTCCCATCCTTTCAGATGAAGGAGTCCGACTGGCAATAATTATTTCCGTCTCATCGGCAGCAAACATAGACATACTCAGGGACATGAAATCTACAGAGTCCGAAACATATTCAAATTGAAGGGCTGAATGGGGCCAAATTTGTGGATACAAAACAAAATCAGAATACTTCTTATACAGTCCCGATTTGCACTTTTTTGACTTAGAACTAGGTTTAGACCGACCTGACACAGGCCATAAAGACGCTGCATCTAAATCTGCATTGTCCACCTGCTCCTCACTTTCCTCTGAATCAGAGGACTGAACCAAACCGAGGGACACCAGTTTTTTATTTACTGTCGTGTTTAACTCTGGTTTCAGTCTCAAATCACATAAACTGATCTCTTGTGCATTGTCAGAACTCATATTAGGAGGGTTCAGTTCTTTTGCCAGTAAAGATTTCCCCAAGGAAACAGAGTTTTGTTTGTCTGTCACACGTTTTCGCGACATCTCACCTTCTACAGCTGCTGTTCTGCTGTGAAAAGCTCTCGTCGCAGTCTGGCCACTCTGTCCGAACGTTCCCTTCGCTCCTTCCGCAATGAAGCTTCCTTCAAACGGGATTTAACTTGCACAATCGAAGTTTCTAACTCGTCGATTTCCCGATCAAGATCCAAAATCTCTTTGGTTGTCAAATTGGAAGCCCCGGATGTAACTTGGCTGCTCTTTCTCGCAACGTCCTCCTTTTCCGGCCCCTCGGGTAACACGAGGAGCGGAGGCATAGGTGTTTTGGGCCGAGCACCCATCTCATCATCAACGGACGTCTCTTTGCCCTGATTCATCTTTTTATAATCCTTTTTTTCGACCCTCTCGAAGCGAGTAGGATCTCGGATTAGCGCCCTGGCCGGCTTCGTCACTCATCAACTTTGATGTTGCTGTTTGATGTTCAACGTTCGCACCAATGTCCGAGAAGGTTATGTGGCAAATTCACACTAAAACAATGACATATTGTATTCCAAGGACTGAAAAGTTCTTCATAGAACTTGAAATCAAAACATAAAAAACATTGAATATATTTCAAGGTCCATTTTTCATAATGGTGGTCCTTCAGCTAGTAGCCTAATAATGACAAAGGATGGAATAATTTCGGCATTTGGCGCGTGAGACGAGCAAAGCCAATCAAATTACTTCGATTATGATGGTTTTCCAACAAGCCACCAATGAAATACGTTATAAGAGATTCATAATGACGTCAGAAGGCGCGATTGTGTAATAATTGGCCAATCAATGGGTTCATAAAAATAACCCAGTACAGGATTCCATGACAGAACCGAACAGAACGAATAAGACAGAACAGCGGGGAATAAGACAGTTCGCGGAACCCTCAACTTAATTATCAGTTATGTAACATAACTCCACCTTTAACGTTGGAAATAACTTTTGAACCGTATGAGATAGAGCATTCATATTTGGCATGAAGTTCCTTGTGACAAGAGCTTCACATTCATGCCAAAAAATTTGACCTGTGACCATGACCTACTTAAAAGAAAAAAATAACATTGGTCCTAACTTTTTAACCGCTTGAGATACGGCCTTCATATTTGGCATGTATATTCCATGTGACAAAAGCTTTACATTCATACAAAAATTTTGACCTGTGACCTTGACCTACTTAAAATAAAAAAAAAATAACATTTTGGTCATATCTTTTGAACCGTTTGAGATATAGCCTTCATAGTTTACATGTAGGTTCCTTGTGACAAGAGTTTTACATTCACACAATTTTTTTTTACCTGTGACCTTGACCTTTATGAAGAAAAAGTTAACATAAGTCACAACTTTTGAACCGTCTGAGATACAGCCTTCATATTTGGCATGTAGGTTCCTTGTGACAAGAGTTGACGCGTCTTTTAACGCGAAATCATCATCATCATCAACCTTGTGACAAGAGCTTTACATTCATACAAAAACTTTTGACCTGTAATCTTGACCTACTTAAAAGAAAAATTTAACATTTTGGTCATAACTTTCGAACTGTATGGGATAGAGCCTTCATATTTGGCATGTAGGTTCCCTGTGATAAGAGCTTTACATTCATGTAAAAACATTTGACCATGACCTTGACCTTTGACCAACTTAAAATAAAAAAAAATAAAAGTGTTCATAACCTTTTGACCATTTAAGATAGAGCCTTCATATTTGGCATATAGGTTCCTTGTGACAAGAGCTTTACTTTCATGCAAACTTTTTTGACCTGTGACCTTGACCTACTTTAAAGATTTTTTTTATTGGTCATAACTTTTGAACCGTTTAAGATAGAGCTTTCATATTTGGCATGCAAGTTCCTTGTGTCAAGAGCTTCCCACTCAAACAAAGAATCTTGACCTTTGACCTTGACCTTGAACTGTGACCAAATTAAAAAAAAAAGACCATGCCCGGGGACATGTTTGTGTTTCACATCTTGTCAGCTCTGGCAGCCATCTTGTTCATCAGAATGGAACCATTTTAGCTATTTTGGTAGGGGGTCACCTGACCTGAGCAACATTCTTGTGAAGTTTGAATCAAATTGACCCAAGGAGTGGAGTGTTTGTTTTTTACGTCTCGCCAACAGCTAAGGTCATACGGAGACGGGACCTTTGTTTAAAGACTCATCCCAAAGTCTGGAGAAGCCCGAGAACGATCCTGCGACCCCCGGTTTACAAGGCGAGTAGTGTAACCACTACACCACGGAGGCTTCTAATTGACCCAAGGATTTAGGAGGAAATCTCATTTGAAGCAAATTTACAATTTTTTGGTATTTTTAGCTCTGGCAGCGCCAACTTGTTCATCAGAGCAGAACGACTTTAGGATGCCATCAAGGCAACATTCCTGTGAAGTTTGAATAAAATTGGCCCAATGGTTTAGGAGGAATTCACATTTGCAGCAAATTTACTATGTTTTACTATTTTTAACTCTGGTGGCCATTTTGCTCCTTTTGGCAGAACCGTTTTAGCCAGTTTGGTAGAGGATCATCTAAGCGGTGAGGACTCGACAGCAAGAAACCACTGAAATGCTGGAGCAAAAGAAAACCAACAGTTAGACTCCAAGTTTGTATCAAATTGGTCAAGGGTTTAGGAGGAGTTTGCATTTAAAGCAAATTGTTGATGATGCATGACACACAACATTGACTGATCCCAATAGCTCACCATGAGCACTTCATGCTCATGTGAGCTAAATAAAAATTGCGAATAAAATGCGATTTAAATGTCATATAAATAGAATCTTGCATTCATGCTCATGTCCTATTAAATTTATTAAACTCATTGAGGAAATAGATAAAATGCGAGGATTATTGAGGAAATGGATAAAATGCTCGGCAAAGCATCACATTTTGTCCCTTTACCTGAACTTGTTTAATAAATTCAATAATACATGAACTCTGATGTAAGATCCTCTATATGACAAGAAAGCAGTCTGAAGGACAGCCAAATTCCCCGCCGCACTTTGTATCAATATGTTCTATAAAAGGGTTATCCTTTGGAAGCAAGGAATACACCACAGAACTGAAAAATATGGAGTGTACATGTTTTCTGGGCCAGACTAGCTAGTTTCGGCCAATTAGGCCTCACCAGTGACCCTCAGATATTTTCAAGATTCCACAATGGAATCAATGACCCCAAAGGACAAGAAAATATAATCTACACTATGATGCAGGGCAGGGAGACGTTTTACCACCGCCACACATTCCCACACACCAGCTGTAGTGAAGTTAAATATGTTCTATAAAAGGGTTATCCTTTGGATGCAAGGAATACACCACAGAACTGAAAAATATGGAGTGTACATGTTTTCTGGGCCAGACTAGCTAGTTTCGGCCAATTAGGCCTCACCAGTGACCCTCAGATATTTTCAAAATTCCACAATGGAATCAATGACCCCAAAGGACAAGAAAATATGCTCAACCTTGTGACCTTCACCTGTGACCTTGAGTTGGCATTGTGTATATATAGGTTCTGCACATCAGCTCACAGAGGGGGATATTTCACCAAAGTTTAATAAAATTCCTTCCAGAGGTAAAGGAGATATGGAATGGACACAAAATTCAGTTTCAAACTTGTGATCTTCACCTTTGACCTGGACCTTGAATCGGCATGGTTTATTTATGGGTTCTGCACATCAGCTCACGGATGGGGATATTTGACCAAAGTTTAATGAAAACCCTTTGAAGGGTAAAGAAGATATGGAACGGACACAAAATTCAAAGTTTCAAACACGTGTGCTTCACGAATCACCTGTGACCTTGACCGGCACGGTTTATTTATGGGTTCTGCACATCAGCTCACTGAGAAGAATATTTGACCAAAGTTTAATGAAAATCTGTCGAAAGGTTCAGAAGATACGGAGCGGACAAGAAAGTGTTACGGACAGAGAGATGGATGGACACACAGACAAAGGCCGTTCCTAAAATCCCTGCTCCGCTTCGCGGCGGGGGATTAATAAAGAATTTAAATGGAAAATATAGGGTTGTCAGCATGATCTGCATCATGTTATATAATCAGGCCTCATACTGACCACAATTTTCCATGCCTGAAAGGCCCGATTTCGCAGCTTCAACCCTTATCCTGCTGACAAAGACACGACTATTACCTTTGCAAACAATGTAGATCCAGATCAGATGGCTTCTGAATAAGCCATCTGATCAGGATCTACCCTGTTTGTAATGCAGTCTGTGAAAATATCAAGTAATTTGGTTGACTTATAGTCAGAAATGGGTGTTGGTTAATAAATTTATTCAGCAGGATAAGGGTTAAATATTTAATTAACAGACTAAAGGCACAAAAAATCAAAATCTAAAAGCCTGAAATCAAGAAAAATATCAAGCTCTAAAAGCCTGAAATCCTGCAAATGCCTGAAAAATATGAGGCCTGTATAATGTGGTTATATATTTACTACATGATCTTATCCACTAGATGATTTTGTTTGGAGTTTAACAGCCTAGTCAACACTTTTTAGGTCTTGTTGAGCTTGTCAGGTTGAACAGTTAAGTACAAATTCTTTCTCAAGAAACTGTTACCTGCCCTTCTTGGATCAATGACAGTAGAAAAGATTTCATGATCAACCACCACCACAGAATTTTGCCAACCAGACAGGTATTGAACCTGTGACCTCATCACCAGTACTATGAGCATCAGACTGAGCTACCAAGGCCACTTTTTTATCATGCGATTAAGACAGTGGACATACAATATTTACCATAAAAATCCTAAACATACAGACACAATGAGAACTTGCTGTTTTGTTTGTTTGATTTGTGGTTTTATGTCCCCGTCAACACTGTAAAGGTCATTTTGGAGACGTTGCTTCCAATTCTGTGGGACTTTTACCCGACCTTGAGATGAACTGACATCTCAAGCCCTGCCGCCCAATGAAACCAATAGGGTTTATTAGCATGGACGGGCCGACTCGCACCGCTTTGCCTGGGCAGGCTTAGATCCCCTAAGCGGTTTACCAGTACTTGTGTGCGGGTCGGTTTCAGCTCTGCGTGGAAGCATCATGCAGCCCATCTATTTGTTCAAGCCCTTGCTGTATTTCTCTTAAAACTTTAAATAAAAATGAACCTGCAAGGGTCCCAAGAAGGTGCAAACAGAATAGCAAATGTTGTAGACCCTGATCAGACTGCTCCTTCTGGGTCTGCACCATTTGCCGTGGCCTATCTGTCCCAAAAATTAGGATCATTATGGTACCCTAAATATTCGGCCATCTCAACTCCTACCTGGGTTAGCCCACTAAATGATAAGATAAATATAGATATACCACAACCTCTTTATAACACTTGATGGAGTCCAAAGCAGAAACTGTGTTAGTTAAACAACCGTGTTATATCCAAACAAAATTGTAGAAGCCTCTGTGGTGAAGTGGTTACGCTACTCGCCTTGTAAACCAGGGGTCGCAGGATCGATCCAAGGCTTCTCCAGACTTTCGGATGAGTCTGTAAACCGAGGTCCCATCTCCGTATGACCTTAGCTGTTGTTGGGATGTAAAACTCAAACACTCACTCAAACACAAATGTATAAATATATGGTCATTTTTCTATATAATCTATACATTTTTGGGATCCATCTTGAAACCATGTTATATCCAAACCGTGTTATGATGAACCGTGTTATAACGAGATTGTGGTGTAACAGGTAAAATTATAAAAGACAAACTCAATATGTATTAAAATATTTTATTTCCTTGTTTGGAACTTTGATCTTTTTTTTTTCAACATCTGAGCCAACAGCAAGATTACCAAACTCACACGAGCTCAGGCGAGCCAAGAACATAGGGAAACTTACAAAATGCCTTGTGTAAACGTAAGAGAATGGATGAGCATTTAGGCTAAGAAACATTTTCACAAATGGAAACTTGAATCAGAACTAGCTACTAGTCTGATCATTTTTGGTATTTTTTTTTATTATATTAAAAGCTTATCAACTTGTTCGTAAAGGCAAAACTATTTGGTAGAGTCCCCAAGCTTAGGATTATTAGGATTAATTGAAATTGAGCCAGAGAGACTTTTATATACGGTACTGTTCATTTTAATGCTAAAGACGATCTTAATTCCATATTATTCATTTTAACCCATTGCATGCGGGAAACCCCTAAAGGGGTACCTTGGCAAACAGTGCAGGACCAGATCAACACCCCCGTCAACCTCACTTTATATATAGTGACAACTGGGTCTTATGGGGGTATACATTATTTTTCTTATTTCTCCTCCAACACAGGTTGTGGGTACTCATTAGAACCGCCTCAATTCTAATGAGCACCCAAAACCTATGTTTGCAGTATAAATAAGAAAAATGTCAAGGATTTTCTTCAGAAAAGTAGCCATTTTGGAGATGTGAAAAATGCACAATGTCACACAGGTATGTTATCGTAATGCACTCATCTGTTTTGGATCCTCTTAAGCTTTGTTTGCACATTGCATTCTTTAAATTTCACTACACCCATGGCTGTCAGGCCAATAATATTCCTTTCTTCCCTTGGCCGGGTACCATCTTGTAGCATGGCTCATTTTTAAATAACAACACAAGCAAAAACTTCAAACATTCTTGTCAATACAATTCTTTGACTAGCATAAAAAGGTCACAGTCATAAAAGTACACATAGCAGGCCGATAAGAGAACTTACAAAATGCTATCCCTCCCCCTCATCTCTGGCTCTTTTTCTAAGGCTTTGTAAAGGACCATATAATGTGATTAAGATGAGACTGCCCAGTCTCTTATGTATTTTTACTGATTGCCTAATGCATTATGTACACATACCCTTCTTCTCATTGGTCAGTTTCAAATCTTTCATCAGGTCATAAGGAATACAATTACTTCTCCGCATCTGTTATCTATGTGGTAGCCAGAAATGTATTGTGTTAGACTAATAGCAATACCATAAAATAAATTCTTGTATGTAATACCAGCTCAGTTCATATCATATTATACATAGAAGTGTTAACCAAGATGGGACTGGCCTTTAAGATAACTGAGGTCTAGAAGCACATATGGGCTATCCCTTGTTAACCAAAGTGTTAAAAGAGAACGGATATACCAGGAACTTTTTCTGCCCTTTTTTTAGTATAAGGGAGCTAATGTTCATGACATCCTGTTTACCTTCCTATAAACTGTGCCCTTCTGAAAAAGGGGTTTACTCATGAAGGAAAGAATTTGCTCCTTAGGAGCAAATTCTTTCCTTTAAGAGTAGACCCCAACTGGCAAGGGAGACAAAATATTTTTGAAAGAATTGCCTCCCCTGAAACAGCACATTCTTTCCTTCAAAAGTAGACAGCTGGCAAGGAAGACAATTTCATCTTCAAAGATTTGCCTCCCATGAACCTGTACCTGTTCCCGTTAAATTACCCTATAAGGGTAATACTTATATCCTAACAGACTTAACCCATAAAATGTCAATCACAACAATAGCCATCTGCTTTGTCGTCTGCCAAGTACTTTAAAATAAGTTTTTGCAAACAGTGTGGATACAGATCAGACTGCTCCTCTAGGAGCAGTCGGATTAGAGGAGCAGTCGGATCTGGATCCACACTGTTTAACTGTATGCAAAAATATTTTTAAAAGTTTACAAGAAGATTCCGCAGACCACATACGCAGAGACATCCGAGTCAAACAGCACACAATCTGAATGTTTGTTGATATCTTCTGGGACATTATTGCGGTCACGTCAAGAATAACTCATAGATGTGATACTGTGTTGAAATGTAACAATTTCATTGTGTAAGCACTATCTTGTACAAAAAGTAGTTCTGGCTGAAGAGATCAATTTCCCCAGCTAAGGGGAAATATTTCTTTTGGAAAAAAAGGAAAATATTAAGTTTATGTCTGGTAGAAATCACTGTTTTTTTTCTGTTATGTATGTAATATAAAATGTTTTTACTTAGGAAACAGATCAGTTCTGTGATTTGTTGAGTAAAAAATTAGTTTGGAGGTCAGTTGTAAAGTAGATCAAATCACAAGCATGTAGTGTGTGTGAAGTGTCTACTTACAACTGACCGACAAACTGTGATTTATTACTCAACAAATCACAGACTAGAGCTGATCTATTTCCATTGAAAATCGGCAATAATGTTGTTGTTTCCTTCAAATGCCATTATTAAAAGAATTCCCGCAAAAATTATTGACCGTAACACATGCATTAATGTCCTTTAGTAACGTTTCGGGGCGAGAAAGTGACACTACACGGTCTAATATCAAATAATCTATGTGTGGCTTCATAAACAGCTTTTAATAATGTCAATGGTCGCGTTCTTCCACACCGTGATTTGTTGCATGATAAAACAAAGTTCCTTCCCATTGCCTATACAGGCCCACTGTGTTAGAATATTATCTAAAATTAGCTTCCTTATTCCTCCCGCCTGGGAGCTATCATGTTTTTCCCAAAAAAATTTATATATACGTTGTGGGTACTATTCATCTGAATTGTCCTACCCAGCCAATTCTAATGACTTCTTACAACTTTTAACCCATAAAATGCCAATCACGACAATTGTCGTCTGCTTTGCCATCTGATGGTTACCTTAAAATTCCTTTTTTTGCAAACAGTGTGGCCCCAGATCAGACTGCTCCTACAGGAGCAGTCTGATCTGGGCCCACACTGTTTTCTTGTATACAAAAATATTTTTAAAAACATTTGCTAGAAGATCGGGCAGAGGACGTAAGCAAAAACAACGTTTTTCAGATGTTGTTTTTCTCGGCACTTTGTTGCCATTTTTCAGAGATGTTAGTTTGTTAAACTGCGACCTGGTTATATCTTATGTTAGACTGTGACCTGGTTATTTATTAACAGCACATTATGAAGTTTTATCTTGAAACATTCTTTTGGTAACAATATTGCGTTATAACAAAATTTAATTCGTAGCTAATATGTACAAAATTAAATAAACAGAAAATTACAGATTTTATTATATTTAATACTAAATAATAAACCCAGTTCACTTTTACATACATGTATGTCTCATAGCAACAGATAAGGCTGGTATTTTGTGATAATTGAAGGATAGTTTTTGTCAATTCTTCATAAAAACCAATGTTGTGGGTATTCATTACAAGAATTCCGCCGAAGGCTATGTCGCGCCTGTGGGGGCGCCAAGTCACCCAACCATGATATGTAGGTAGTCAAGGTCAAACATAGATGCTTGCATAAAAGTTTCCATTATTAAATCCAAGCTTGTACTAAGTATCATTAATGAAGCTCTAATAATTCTTGAGAAATGAACTTAACCAATACGGTGAACGCTAGGGTGGTCGCAACATTTTACAAAGTCAGTGAACCATGAAATGTAGGTCAAGGTCAAATATGGATGCTTGCATGTAAGTTGTCATCCCCAGACACAAGTTTGTACCAAGTATCATTAATGAAGCTCTTATAGTTCTTGAGAAATAAACTTGACCATTAGGGTGAACGCTAGGGAGGTTGCAATATTTTACAAAGTCAGTGAACCATGAAATGTAGGTCAAGGTCAAATACGGATGCTTGCATGTAAGTTGCCATCCCCAGACCCACGTTTGTACCAAGTATCATTAATGAAGCTCTTATAGTTCTTGAGAAATAAACTTGACCATTAGGGTGAAAGCTAGGGTGGTCGCAAATGTTGACGCCTTGACAAACGGACGGACGAACGGATGAACGGACGGAAAACCGGGCGCCTATATCGCACCATGCTAATAGCAGGCGCGACAAAAACCGCCTCTGTGAGGCGGTTCTAATGAATACCCACAACATAGGTTTAAATTGAGAAATAAGGAAAACTATCCTTCAGTTATCACAAAATACACACCTTATCTGTTGCTATGAGGTCTGTTATAAGTTTAAATGAGAACTACTGTACAAAAGTCTACCTTGTAGACAAATTTAAGTGGTCAATTTGATTTACAAATTTAAGTGGTCAATTCGATTTACAATATAAGAAGTCAATTCGATTTACAATGCGAGATGCATCCAACGAAACCTATATCTCAACCTTTATATAACACTTTGTCAAAGCAAATTCCAGGTTAACTTAAGTAGAATGGGAACACCTGGCAGATTTTTCTGCCATCTTTCAAAGGGAGACAACTTTCAGAACTTTCTTTTCACTTTTCTATAAGCCCTGTCACACTAAAAATGGGATCTACTCTTAAAGGAAAGAATTTGCTCCTCAGGAGCAAATTCTTTCCTTTAAGAGTTGACCCCTATTGACGTGTGAGACAAAAATACTTTTGCTGGAGTTGCCTCCCCTGAAGGTGTTCCCATTCCCCTTAAGTAAACTGCTATGTACACAAATTAAAAGTATAGATTATACAGACAGGACCAAAGTGATCATTTTCCTATATACAGTAGAACTTCGATGGCTCTAACACTGATGGCTCATTTACCATGGCTGAGTTGAACCCAATTCTTGAGTCCATGGGGAATTCCTCTACATTAGAAATAGTGTGGGATAATTACGGAGATTTTCGACTTTTATATTGCAAAATGTATGCTGTGTGTACTCATTAGAATCGCCTTGATGAGGCAATTCTAATGAGTACACTCACAGCATATATTTTTATAACAGAACACCGAAAAAAAAGTCCCTAAACCAACCTCGTTATGCTTTCTGGTGGTGGTAACCCTCAGTGGCCCGAACTACCCCGGTCTCGAACAGATTTTCATGGTCCCAGAGGTTCGTGGCATTGAAGTTCGACTGTGATCTATATTGTGTTTTGCTTCTAGATGCTTTTTTTATCCATGTTAAGTATGTTATATAAAGAACTGTGTTATAATGGATTCTGTTATAAAGAGCTTAACCCTTAACTTGCTGTTCACGACAAATCCTCTCTTTGCAAACAGTGTAGATCCAGATCAGATGGCTTCTATAGAAGCCATCTGATCAGGATCTACACTGTTTGGCATTCAGTTTATGAATTTGTAGCAACAAATTGCATCAAGTAATTTGATTGGTTGATAGACAGAAATGGGCGTGGCTTAAATAAATATTCAGCAAGATAAGGGTCACGTCATTATACTAACCATTGTCTTGTCTTTATATCAAACTATTATTGTCTTTTCTAAACTGTTGATTATCTCCCTTTGACCAAAAAATAATAATAAACCCTAAACAGTCTGCATACCCTTTAACCCTTTTTGTACCAAATGGCATCTTCCTCCTTATATATAGAAGTTCATTTCAAAATTTAGGGGTGTCAGTTTTTTTTTCTTTAAAATTTACTTGGAAAATGGCTGAACTTTTTGCCAAAAGTGTAGGCCCTGATCAGATGCCGCGTTCGCATTCTGCGGCGTCTGAGCTGGGTCTAAACTGTTTGCCAGGGTACCTGTTTTGGGGTTTCTGGTACAAAATGGGTTAAAAAAGCAAGTTCAATTCTTCAAAATTTATGAGCTTCTATAAAATGTCACACAGAAGAAGATGGCCAAAATTCTTGTGTCTTTATTTTCATGTTTTTAGATTGGTACTACCCTGGCCATATTTGATTACCGTATTCGCCCTAATTACCGCATATGCTCCTATAAGCGCACACCAAAGCTATTTTTGAAAAGGAAATGCATAAGTGCACACTTTACAGTAACCTCCCCTTGAAGCTCTCATAGTAAATCTATAAAAAACTTACCATTATTTCTTCGACAGTGAAGGCAATGCTTAAGTATCCTTTTCTGTCCCTTTAAATATCAGTATGCATCATCTTGAAAGCCATTGTTTTCATATCAAGTGTGCAATAATTAGGTAGATTTTTCACCATGATTTTTTTACACGATTTTGAAAAAACTAAGAGCACGGTGCGGTAATTATGGTGAATACGGTAAATCTTTCTGTAAATGGTGAGTCTAAGGCCATGTCGACATGATCAACGTCTGTCGAATTCAACTCTTGAATTCCAGGACACTGAATTCTATCTTCAAATTCAAAGATGTTAAAATTCAACTTGGGTATCCACTTACCAAGTCATATTCAACTTTTTTCTTTCTATTCTATCAAATTCAACAAACTTGTCCACACAATCCATATTGTCAAATTCGACAGTGTCGAATTTGACAAAATTGATTGTTTGGACAAAGCCAAGAAGATAATTGAGAATTCATTTTTTTTCTTTTTCCTGATTTCCTGAATTAAAACAAAGCATCCGAATGTTCGTGTGCAACCAACTGATAGAGCTAGATCCCCGACTTCTTGCACAAAGCTACTTCAAGGTCCCCACTATATGTTTGCGAGCAGCGAAGGCTCTGGCGAGACTGCGCGTATGCGCAGTCTCGCCTGAGCCTTTGCTGTTCGCCTGTGTGATTATTCCCCTTCTTATGCGCTGATTCAACTCATACCCCAGTGTAATTGTTATATATAATTATATACATGTACGTTAAGAATTTCAATTACTTATGACTTTGAAATATAGGAACGTAAAAGCATTATTTGTACTGATAATCACAATTGCAAGATTAATCTATAAACATACATAAATGCAATAGGCAGAATGCCGCAATGAACAATAAATCGTAATCTCATAAACTGAAGACATCTTAAACTGAGTTGGCCCACATCAAAACCAACAAAAGAATGTTCGAACAGTATAGAAAGACACCAATACAGTAAAATTCCTATATTAAGACCACCTTTAAGGCTGTTCAAAAGTGGTCTTTAAGATAGTGTCTTAGTGATAGTGTGATAGTGTCTTTTAACACTGTCACATTTTTCTGTATGGTTTTGTTGCAGCATCACTCATTGTGTCTTCCTGATTATCACATTAAAAGCATTAAGGCTGGGCCAAATGGTTATAAAACTTGTTTCATGCTCAATTCAACTGAGCATGAACTTGTAGTGCTCAAAAAAATTGAAATGTCAACAAACAGGCTCTTTTTCTACTGTTCATAGCTCCAGATATGAGTAACAAGCATAATTCAGTGATAATTTTCTTTATATTCTTGTTGTGGGTACATGTTAGAATCGCCTCATCGAGGCGATTCTGACAAGTACCCACAACTATAGTTTAACGGAGAAGCAACAAAATTGACCCCAAATATTTTTTGTTAGTTTGAGTTGAGGTTTAACATCCCCATCAACACTGTATAACGGTAGGTCATTTTGGAGACGCTGCTTCCAATTTTGTGGAACTTTTACCCGACATTGAGATGAAGTGACACATCAAGCCCTGTCGCCCAATGAAACCAATAGGGTTTACAAGTATGGATGGTCCGACTCACACAGCTTTGCCTGGGTAGGCTTAGACGTTTACCAGTACTCGTGTGCGGTCAGTTTCAGCTCTGCATGGAAGCATCATGCAGCCCATCTATTTCTTCAAGCCTCGCTGTGCGGGGGCGAAATAACAAGCACAATTCAGTGATAATTTTCTTCATATTCTTGTCAGAATCATTATGTTGTTGGTACTGGTTAGAATCGCCTCATCAAGGCGATTCTAACAAGTACCCACAACATATCGGTATTTACCGGCCCCGATAGCTCAGTGGTAGAGCGTCCGCTTCGGGAATGGGAGGTCGCGGGTTCGATCCCCGGCCGCGCCATACCAAAGGCGTGAAAAATGGTACTAGGAGCTCCCTTGGCTGACGCTCGCATTATCAGGGGTAGTCCTAGGAAGATAAATGAAGGCAGGTAAGTATTTTGTTAAAGGATACTTTGTTTGTCGCAATAAAAGCTCAACAGAGCTTATGTTATTTGTTTTGAATATGCGACGTTAAATAAAGCTTCTTTATCATTATCTTTATCTTTAACAGAGAAACAACGAAATTCATCCCAAATATTATCATTATTACTGCTTATCTGTGTCTATGACAGCCTGCCATTTCAATATTCCTGTTCAGGACAAATCCCATGCCCAACTGACGTTTCACAACCTAGAGGCCTAAAACTGAATGTAACAAATTAGCACAGATCTAAAATCACTGCCAGTGGCTACAATTTTATTCAAAAAGACAACTCAGCCTTGTAATCATCTTATACAGAAATTGAGTTATCTCCCTTGGCCAGGTTTTGAGTTGTCACCATAGCAACATTTGTGATAAATGAAGGATAGTTTTTATTGATTCTCCATAAAAACCTATGTTGTGGAACTTGTGGGTATTCATTAGAACCATCTCGGTGAGGCGGTTCTAATGAATACCCACAACAAAGATTTATATGGAGAAATAAGGAAAACTATCCTTCAATTGTCACAAAATACCAACTTTTCTGTTGTTATGGTCGTTACAGCCACTGACAAAATAGCACACAATCTGCATTGTCAATAATATGATCTGAATGTCATAGAAAGATGTTAAAACTTGTGGCTGTGCTGGATAGAATTGTCAACTGCTTCCTTGATAATACCAGTCTCTCAACTCCAAATTAGCCAAAATTTGATTTTTTTTTTTCATAATTCTCCACCAAATTATGTATCATAATTCTTGTAGCCCGAGAAACAAATAAAGGGAAGATCTAATTATAATTTTTGACTTATAATGTTGTTGGTGTTAGTGTGAATGGCACCGACACACCACACATACATGTTGAATCGTTGAAGCAAACAACCCCAATATTATCAGATACTCTGAGCAGCCAGCTAAGGTCCAGATTAGCTTACATATCGTGGTAGTCTGATCAGCGCCTTCACTGGCTACATGATCCTTCCACAGACACTAATCTATTCAATGGGCAAAGATTGACAGCCCATTTCAGATGGGCTGACCTGTGAGTTCATTACTCAGACCCTCTCCCCCACTCGACTGGGCGGCAGGCATAGAAATTTCTGCAATCTTCAGCTGATGAGGAAGGCTACACATAAAGGACAGAATTTGCTCCCTATGGGAGCAAATTCTTTCCTATATGAGAAGCCTTCGCTATGGAGGACACTACCTCTTCTTATCCAGTTCATACCATTCTGCTCGATGTTTCAAACTATTCATTTGCTGTTGCATACCCTAGATGTTCCCTTTATTTGCTCTACTCCAACTACAGGATTGCAACAGGGAGCCACACCATCTAGGATCTGACATCCACTGTTTGTGCAGCAGAGAATTTATCCAATTTCTAGAGGAATTAGAATGATTATTCTAATCCTCTTCTGCTAGTTGATGACCAAATGGAGCTGAATCCATCATTTATGTTCTAGATCTTCAATCTCTCTCAATCTTAAATACTGTCTCACTATGTCAGGAGTTTTTTTGCTTTTGCCCCCGACTCTCCTCGATGATGTCTCACCATCATTCCTTTCAGCTTGTGGCAATAAAGCCTAACATCTCATTCCTTTTCCCTTCACCAATTTTGTTCTTTCTCTGACTATTAACACTGAGATTAACTCCCTTGTATTATGGAATAGTTTGCATGGAGTTATTTCCCATTGTTGTTAATAACCAACAGGGCATTTTCTCCACTATCCAGTGAGCGCACTGTGTCCGTTAGCTATATTTAAACATGAATAAAACTTCATGATGATGATGGTGGTGGCTGTTGACGAGGCTGAGCGAGCTTTGCTAATGTCTCTGGCGTCGCAGCAGCTCGTAAAATACTATTTTCATACTCTAACTGATTGTTCCTCTCTATTAACTCTGCAATCTGCTCCTTTAGCACCTCCACCTCCTCCCGCACCGCAAACATCAGGTGGCTCTTAACCAGATCCTGAAAAAATACAGTAATAGGCACAATTAACCCTTGTCTTGCTGAATATTCATTTAAGCCACACCCATTTCTGTCTATCAACCAATCAAATAACTTGATGTAATTTATTCCTACAAATTCATAAACTGAATGCCAAACAGTGTAGATCCTGATCAGATGGCTTCTTCAGAAGCCATCTGATCTGGATCTACACTGTTTGCAAAGATAGGGTTTGTCGTGAACAGCAAGATAAGGGTTAACCAACCCTACAACTGCTAGTCACAACATTTGCGGACTCAGCCACTTTCAACTATAGTAAAACTCCTATATTAAGACCACCATTTGGACTGTTCAAAAGTGGTCTTTAAGACCACTTTTGCACAGTCCCAAAGGTGGTCTCTGACCAGAGGACATTGTACGCAGGAAACATAAAGAAAGACTAACTGCAAGCTGTTAAATAAGCTTTTTAAAGCAGAATTAGACTCAATTTCAGGTGGTCTTAACCCTTTCCCACTCAGATACGTGTTTTCATGTGTCTGCACCCCCACCCCCCATTTTAAGCCCCAGAAGCATCTAAAATCTGCATTTCTACCCCTGGATAGTTATGTTTGCTTTAGGATTTGTTTGGCAAAAAAGTGACTTGTTTTCTGCTGCGCCTCCCCACAAAAATATTCTGGGGGGGCAAAGCCCCTCCCTTAGCAACGCCCCCACTCACATCCCGAAAAATTTTGGGTGTATGGCCCAACCGGCCGCTAAAATTTATATCTGAGGGTGTCTAGGGTCAAAAATGCCTGAAAATTGATGCTGATAAAACATGCTGCAAACAGTGAAAATGGCCAGTGCCAAACACCTTAATTGTTGCCTTGATAGCTGTGTGAAGATTAAAATGTGGTCAAAAATTCATGTGAAAACACACTTTTTGCCAACTTTGAGATGCCCCCTCTTTACCATGACAACAATGATCAAGTCATGAAAGGTTGCATTTGAAAGGCTACTTCCCAATGAACATTCATACCGAGTTTGGTGTAAAACAGACCATCCATTATGAAACAATGGCTAGTTGAAGTTGCTGTCAGGTGCAACACTGTGAAAATCAGCGAAATTCACAAAATCCCGGAGTGGTAAAGGGTTAATAGAGGAATTTCACTGTACTTTTTTTCTTTTTAAGAATGAGGCTCCACATGAAATGTTGAGCCTTATCATACGTTCCTGTACGGAGGAATACCTGGGTAAATATGACTACCCCTTCAACCGCCAGTCAGAACATTTGCATTCATCACTTTCAAACATTTTTGACTTATTTTTAAAGAAAATAAGGCATGACATTACAAGATTCACATGAAAAGCAGATCCTCATTTTCTGTCAAAAATAAGTATTTTCCCTGAAAAATAAGTATTTTCCCTGAAAAATAAGTACTTCCCTGAAAAAGAAGGCTTATTTTACCTGAAAAATAATTTAATAAAATAAAATTGCCATCTGTTCTAAAACAAATCTGTGCCACTTTTAAATCACACCTGCTGTACATATTCAAATCTGTGATAGCTTTGATCAATTAATGTAGTTGGGTGCTTAAAATTAGCGCATTATTAGCAAATTAGTGCAGGAAAAATTATTTCCTGACCCATAGCTTGTGCCAAGGGGAAATGATTATTATCCTTATTTCAAGTAAGAAATTGTTGCAGGTACTCAATTAAGGATAATTATCCTAATATGTTTTATTCTTTTATTACTTTTTTTTTGGTGGGGGGTTGTGTGGCCCTTTCAAGATTATTTAACTCATATAGAGCCGATCGTTAATCTGAGGTGGGCAAACACTGGAGTACCCAAAGAAAAACCACCTGACCTTCCATTGCAGAACTTGGCTTCTCGCATGTGACATGAGCTAGACTCGAACCACAGCAGTGAGAGACCTAACTTAGGATTAAGAATCAGTGCTTTAAGTATCCACTAGGCCATGGAGGCCTGTTATTATCCATATTTCTACTTAGAAATGTGTTATGGGTACTCAATTAAGGATGATTATAATCCTAGTTAGAAACATGTTGTGGGTACTTGTTAGAATTGCCTCAATGAGGCAATTCTAACAAGTACCCACAATATGTTTTGATGGAGAAATACGGAAAATGACCCTCATTATTCCAGACAACATGTTATGCTGAACCCTATAAAAGTACTCACATGACTTTTCCCTTTCAAACAATTAGCGAGATCTAAGTATGCCTGTCCTATCCGCATATCTACACATGCCATCATCTCTTGATATACAAACTCTTTCAATTAAGCCAGTACTTGTTGTATGATTTTAACTTTAAACTTTAAAATCTTAATACACATTCAGTCTTTCTTCAAGTAGTTCATAAACTGTTTTATTTCAAGATTTGTTGATACTAGCTTTCTTCAAGTAGTTCATAAACTGTTTGTTTCAAGATCTGTCGATACTAGCAGTTTTATACGTAACAGTCAAGGGCGTGAACCATTCAAATGTTTACCGATACTGGCAGTTTTATACGTAACAGTCAAGGGCGTGAACCTTTCGAATGTTTACCGAGAGTGCAAAATTGCTTATCATGTACTTATGTTAACCATTTATAGTCAATAACCGTCCATGCCAGGTGAATTTACACAAGCAAGGCTGAGTGAAATTTACATGACAAAAGTTCATCAACCAATCAGCTGTGTGTGCACCTTTGTGGTTAACCAACCCTTTTGGTACCAAATGGAATCTTCCTCCTTATATATAGCAGGAGTCCATTTCAAAATTTAGGGGTGTCAGGTTGTTGTATTTTCTTCAAAATCTATAGGAAAATGGTTGAACTTCTTGCAAATAGTGTAGGCCCTGATCACACGCAACATTCTGCGGGGTCTTCTGTTCTGGGCCTACACTGTTTGCCAGGGAACTCGTTCCGGGGTTTCCGGTACAAAATGGGTTAAAAATTAATAGCTCCAGATAAGGATAATTTTAGGATAAATTTTCACATTTCTTCATTAAACCATATGTTGTGGGTACTTGTTAGAATCGCCTCATTGAGGCGATTCTAACAAGTACCCACAACATATGTGTCTAAAAGTATCCCTTAATTCTTTTTGTTTAATCTTACTTATCTTGAGCTGTGGTTACGTTTTTTTTTTTGTTTTGTTTTGAAATGTAATGCAGGATGATATCAATGTGTAAGAATTTTAGCACCCACACATACATTTCAGACAAATGAATACACCTTGAAAAAAAATTCTTCAGACTATTTTTCAAGGGAGACAATTTTTATGAATTCTTGTTCTCTAAACTGAGTAGGAATTTGCCATATAAGAGTGCGGTACTGCCATGTGCAGTCTCACGAGACATCATTTGGTGGTGCAAGCAGTACTCCCTCGGAGCAACCGAGAAGGATGTATTCAGAAGGCCAATCACAACAATTGTTGTCTGCTTCGTCATCTACTTTAACCCGTTGCATGCGGGGAAACCCCTGAAGGGGTAAAATTGGCAAACAGTGGCGTCCCAGATCAGACCCCACGTTCTGCGGCGTCTGATCAGGGCCTGCACTGTTTGCGAACAGAATTTTCCGTCAAAAATAGAACAAAAGCAAAAACATAGGCCTGACACCCCTTATATGACAAATGGACTTGTCCAACATATAGCAATGGAAGAGTCCACTAGCATACAATGGGTAAGATTACCAGTCTACTCTCAAGTTATAAAGCGCCCCCGTCCATAGGGGCTTGAAGAAATATATGGGCTGCATGATGCTTCCATGCAGAGCTGAATCCGGCCCGCACACTAGTACTGGTAAACCGCTTAGAGGATCTAAGCCTGTCCAGGAACCGCGGTGTGAGGCGGACTGTCAATGCTAATAAACCCTATTGGTTTCATTGAGCGACAGGGCTTGAGATGTCATTTCATCTCAATGTCGGGTAAAAGTCCCACAAAACTGGAAGCAACGTCTCCAAAATGACCTTTACAGTGCTGACGGGGACGTTAAACCTCAAATCGACCAACCAAAATCCTTCAGGATGCCAATCACAACAATTGTTGTCTGCTTCATCATCTACTTTAACCCGTTACATGCGGGAAACCCCTGAAGGGGTGAAATTGGCAAAAAGTGGAGGCCCAGATCAGACGCCGCAGAATGCGGCGTCTGATCAGGGCCTGCACTGATTTTGCTAACAGAATTTTCCGTCAAAAATAGAATAAAAGCAAAAACATAGGCCTGACACCCCTTTTAGACAAATGGACTTGTCCAACATATAGCAATGGAAAAGTCCACTAGCATTCAATGGGTAAGATTACCAGTCTACTCACAAGTTATAAAGCGCATAGGCTTTTCAAAGCTGAAGTCCACGTGACTACCACTGACTTGTCGGAAACCCAGGTAACGGTTATCTATACGAAATAGCCATGCTATTCTTATTGATGCGAGTGTGATTTAAGGGTTAAACAAAACTGTCTAAGTCTTGGTTCTGGTCTGCCCCTGAAGAAATGAGACTGCTTCCACACAGAGCTGAAATCAACTGCACATGAGTACTGGTAAACGGCTTAGCCGGTCAAAGCCTATCCAGGCAAAGTGGTGTGAGTTGGACCGTCCATGCATATAAACACTACTGGTTTCATTGGGCAGCAGGGCATTAGATGTCATTACATCTCAATGTTGGGTAAAAGTCCCACAAAATTGGAAGCAATGTCTCAAAAATGACCTATAAAGTGTTGACAGGGACGTTAAACCATGAATCAAACAAACAAGTCTTGATTCAGGACTATTTTCCCAGCCTGCAGTCAGAGTCAATCAACCCACCAGCGCTGTCAGAGCTTTGATAGTTTTGCAGTGCTCTGATATTGAAGGCCATTACAAGATCAATACTTTTTACCCCATTTTGTACCGAAAACCCTGCAAAACAGTGCAGGCCCAGATCAGACGCCGCAAAACGTGGCATCTGATCTGGGCCTACACTGTTTGCAAAAGGTTAAGGCATTTTCCAAATAAAATTTGAAGAAAACATGACCTGACACCCCTAAATTTTGGAATGGACTCTTGGTATATACAAGGAGGAAGAATCCATTTGGTATAAAAAGGGTTAACAGATGTGATGTAAGAGTGCAAGGTTTTGCAGGGAGCAAGGTTTTTGCCAGCACAGGCAAAAAGACTACACTAACCTATCAATTATAATGATTAATTATAAAGAGGGAAAAATTGCTGATGTGTATATTAAAGTTAATATATAAGCTCCTTATACCAGTTTAAATTGCCAACATTGGACATGTTTGGTTATATGGACATGTTTGGCATCACCAAAAATGTCCAAAGGGGGCATTATGAGCTTATGGTAGAACCTGACTGCACTGAATAAGCATCACCTATAATACAATTAAATGAGATGTCTAACTGCAGTGTTCTTGTTGCACCAAATTTAGTGGTTTACGGTAATTATCCTCTCCTTACTTCCTTATTGGGCTAAAGCATGACCAGATTTTTGACGATGGCACACAGGGCCTTATTCAAGTTAAGAGATACAAATTATGCTTTAACTTAGTCTTGCTGGTAACCCTTTTTGTACCAAATGGGATTTTCCACCTTATATATAGCAGGAGTTCATTTCAAAATTTAGGGGTGTCAGGTTGTGTTTTCATCAAAATTTATTTGGAAAATGACTGTACTTTTAGCAAACAGTGGAGGCCTTGATCAGACGCCGCGTTCTGCGGCGTCTGATCTGGGCCTGCACTGTTTGCCAGAGTACCATTTTGGGGTTTCTGGTACTAAATGGGTTAAGAAGTCATTTTGCATAAAATGTGGATCCAGATCAGAGCAGTCTGATCAGGGGACATACTATCTGCCATGTTGAAAAGTTTGCAAGAATATGCACCAGACATAAACAATGTGTTTGTGGGATTTTATGGGTTAAAAGTGCATAACAAGAGACCCAGACCAGTCTTCACTTTCACTCAGTTTCTGTATGCAAAACCCGGGATGTTCCACAGAGGATCCCAAATGTGAACTGCAAAGGCCATGATCAGACTGTCTGATCGGAGCCTTTGGTAGTCACACATGCACACTTTCATGTTTTATTATGCACTCTGATGCAGCTTTGCACTTAATTCTCATTTACCTGGGAAATATATGCATGTTTACATCATTCACTGCTCATTAAACGCAAATAAATCAGCTGGCCTTCACCTTGAATTGGGACAATGGAAGTTGTTCACCTGTAGGGAACATCCTTTGTTGTTTCAAACAAAGCTTTCATTAACGGGGCCCCGTCAAGCGATTTTGGTACTTATCACCTATGCGAGCAGCGAAGGTTCAGGCGAGCCTGCGCATCCGCGCAGTCTCGCCAGAACCTTCGCTGCTCGCTCATACAAGCAGTGAATCAAGAGGACACTTCAAACAGAAAGCCATATCCCTGGCCTCTCTGAATGGCTGGCCATGCACAGTTAAAATTTGTCATGACGGAATGCTCGAAGACACAAATTCGCTTGGCGGGGCTCAACTCATAATACATCATACTTTGACATTTATTCAAAACCTTGTCACCAAAAAGTCTTATTTTAGACACAGTTTCTTATTCTGCTTTTGCATGTATTTTTCCTAGAAAAGAACTAGATAATAAGCCTACAGCTAAAAACTAGCGGCAGCTAATTTGTCAGCAATATGTCTGTAGTACATAAATGCCCCTGGCTATGATCTTGTATACCGGGGCATACACCTCTCTTTCTAGAAATCTGGTTGTCCCAGAAAATCCTTTTACTCTTAGTCTAAGAGAGGCAGACATACAGGTATGTATATTCGTACAGTTTTACAAACAAACATACACACAGACAAAGGTGATAGGGGAGGTAACCAATTTAGTTTATACTAATTTACTTTAGTTCGACTGCAACGAAAGCTTCAAGCTTTTTTGAATCACTCTCAAACACTCATTCCGGATGTGATTAAGTGCCCGCGAGACAGGCAGTGACCTTTACACCACTGCTACCCATTTACACCTGGGTTGAGTTGGGCAGTGGCAATATGTGTATTGCCCAAGGACACACCTCGCCGCCGATGGCCGGATTCAAACCCATAACCTCTTGATCATAAGTCAAATGCGGTAACCACTGAGCTAGCAAGGCTGCCGATTTGAAAGTACAGATTTTGTGGGATTTTTACCCCACAGATCAAGCCCTACCGCCCAACGAAACCGCTAGGGTTTAAGGAGTAGTTCAACATGGGCTTAGACCTTCTAAATGGTTTACCAGTACTCAAGTTCGGTTGGTCTCAGCCTGGTGCAAAAACACCATGAAGCCCAATCTTTATAGGCAGGGGTGCTCACAAAGTGACTGGCAGTCCAAGGGTTTAACTGTACTTTGTGTGACCACTCTCATACCAGTTCCATCTCTGTTTGATTTGAGGTTTAACGTCCCCATCAACACTGTATAGGTCATTTTGGAGACATTGCTTCCAATTTTGTGGGCCTTTTACCCAACATTGAGATGAAATGACATATCAAGCCCTGTCGCCCAATGAAACCAATGTTTATAAGCATGGACGGTTCGACGTGCACAGCTTTGCCTGGGCAGGCTAAGATCATCTAAACGGTCAGTTTCAGCTCTGCGAGGAAGCATCATGCAGCCCATCTATTTCTTCAAGCCCCGATGGGCGTCAGCTCCAGCTTTGAAATGTTTTCATGATGTAACAGGTATTAGATACACTTTGATTGGTATCTTTTAAAGATAAAGATATTTCTTTGAAACAATATACTTATACTGTGTGAAACTGGTTTTTCAAGTATTAACTCTTCAGCTGCCAATCACGACAATTGTCATCTGCTTTGTAGTAAAAGTCATTTTTGCAAACAGTGTGGACCCAGATCATGAGCAGTCTGATCTGGGTCCACACTGTTTGCCAGTATGCAATTTTTTTTTTAATTTTGCAAGAAGATTCCAGACGACATTTTCAGATGTAGTTTGTCTCGGTGTCTTCAGGGTTAAACTACCAATCACCACACTGCAGTCGTCATTTTCATATTTTTTTTTTTTTTTTTCCGGTGTCTTCAGGGTTAAACTGCCAATCACCACACTGCAGTCGTCATTTTCATATTTTTTTTTTTTTTTTTTTTTCAAGTATTAACTCTTAAAGCTGCCTAGTTGTCATCTTCAAATCTAACAACTGTCAGAGAAAAAAAAACAAGAGGCCCATGGGCCACTATGCTCACCAGATCTCTGGGGAGCACTGCCCACTGGCTGTAATGCATTTTAATTAACCATAGAAGCCCTGTGCCCAAGGATGCTACAGATAAAATTTGGAAATTTGGAACCAAAAAGCCTTGTGGCTTCAGAGGTCTGATGTGTTGCATGACAACAGATGATAATTGACAATTTCCGATCTGCCTAAAAGAACAGGATACAGACTAAGCATTTTCCTTAAGGCGCCACAAATGGTCATTTTTCTTTATACATGTAATCTATACATTTTTGTTTGGTTATAACACAGTTGTTTAACTAACACGATTTCTGTTTGGACCCCTTTAATAGTGTTATAAAGAGGTTGTGGTGTATACGGCAAAAGAGAATTTCAAAATTTAGGGTCGTCAGGATGCTATTATTTCAGAACTGATCACCAAAAAAAGTTACATTTTTTTGGAACAGTGACGGCCTTGATCTGTACAATATTTGAAAATGATGTCTGGAAATATTATAGTTGGCATTTTAAGATTAACCCATTTAGTACCGGAAACCACTAAAGGGGTACTTTAGCAAACAGTGCAGGCCCAGATCAGATGCCGCAGAACGCGGCGTCTGATCAGGGCTACACTGTTTGCAAAACGTTCAGGCATTTTCCAAACAGATTTTGAAGAAAACAAAACCTGACACCCCTAAATTTTGAAATGGACTCTTGCTATATAAATGGTGGAAGATTCCATTTGATACAAAAAGGGTTATAATGTGCAGGTAAGCCCAGCATCAATTTTCTGAGCCATTGAGAAAACATAAGATTGTCACACACTGGCATTGTGATATTGAAGCACCAGTTATCATGTTAACCCATTTTGTACCAAATGGAATCTTCCCCCTTATATATGGCACGAGTCCATTTCAAAATTTAGGGCTGTCTGGTTGTGTGTGGGGCCTTGTTTTAACTCATCCGAAAGTCTGGAGAAGCCCAGGATCGATCCTGCGACCCCTGGTTTTCAAGGCGAGTAGCGTAACCACTGGACCACAGAGGCTTCTAAAGCTTATAAGTAAGCGGTGCACATTCTTTTGCCAGAAACTGACAACTGCCCTTCTTGAATCAGCGGAAAGGAAAAGATTTCATGATCAATCCCCACGAAAGAAGCAGGTATTGAACCCGCGTCATCCTGATCACCAGTCAGATGCGCTGCCGACTGAGCTACCGAGGCTGGCCAACATTATATGAAAACTAGGTTAAGGTGTATACAGCCATGCGGGTGGTTCTGGAAAATTCAAAAGTTTTCCAGGTAGTACAGGAAGTTCAATAACAGCTGCCATTAAAACAACAGCTGTTAAACAGTTGGATACGCATGTGCACTTTGGAAAATTAATTTTGCAAAGAGATCTACCTGAACTCATGTATTTTTTACCTGTTAATAAAAACAAGAGGACCATGATGGTCCTGTATCTTTCACCTGAGTCTATTCATCACCTTGTTTTTGATCCCACATGACCCATATTCAAACATATTCAAGATTTTATTAAGGCAAACATTCTTGGCAAGTTTCATGAAGCTTGAACCAAAAATAGCCATCGGAAGAGATGGCAAATCCCCCGACCAAAAGCCAATATGGCCTTCAGAAGATTGTTCACCAATAAAAAGTGCACCAGAATTAAACCAGCAATATATCACAAAAGTATTGCAGTTATGGCCATCAAAAGATTATATTGTCAGGGGAGATAACTAAAAAACCAGGGCACTCAGAAATGTCGTTCTTGCGCATGACATGCCTGCTAAAGCTCATGTATTTCTGTATAAAGTACAATCAATAAGTCTCAAAGGGTATTTGAGATATAGTGATCACAAGCAGGTCATACCGTTATATTGAAAGGGTAGATAACTCAAATACCACAGCACCAGCAGTTGTGGTTCTTGCACATGACATCCCTTCTGTACCTTGTATACAGTTGTGCCAAGTTCCTTCAATATATCTCAAAGGGTGTTGGAGTTATGGCCATCACAAAGTTATATTGCCAGGGGAGATAACTAAAAAACCAGAGCACCCACCCAGAGTTGTAATTCTTGAGCATGACACGCCAGCTTAACCTCATGTACATCTGCATCAAGTACCACAAATATGTCTCAAAGGGTATTGGAGGTACAATGATCACAAGGTTGTCATACTGTTACATTTGGAAGGGGAGATAACTCAAATATCATAGCACCCAGAGTTGTGGTTCTTAGGCATGAAGTGCCGTCTCAACCTTGTATACAATTGTGCCAAGTACCATCAATATATCTCAAAGGGTATTGGAGTTATGGCCATCACAAAGTTATATTGTCAGGGGAGATAATTAAAAAACCAGGGCACCCAGAGTTGTGGTTCTTGCATGTGACACACCTGCTTAACCTCATGTACAACTGTACCAAGTATCATCAATATATCTTAAAGAGTGTTGGAGATGTGGCCATCACAAGGTAGTGATTCTATATTATTGGAAGGGGAGATAACTAAAAAACCATGACACCCAGAGTTGTGGTTCTTGTGCATGACACACCGTCTCGGCCTTGTGAAAAACTGTGCGAGGTATCATTAATATATCTTAAAGGGTATTAGAATTATGGCCATCACAAGGTTGTCACTCTATTTTATTGGAAGGGGAGATAACTCCAAAACCATGGCAACCAGAGTTGTGGTTCTTGTGCATGACATGCCGTCTCAGCCTTGTGAACAACTGTGCCAGGTACCATCAATATATCTCAAAGGGTATTGGAGTTATTGCCATCACAAAGTAGTCATTCTATTTTATTAAAAGGGGAGATAACTAAAAAAGTATGGCATCCAGAGTTCTGGTTCTTGCGCATGACACGCCATCTCAGCCTTGTGAACAATTGTGCCATGAACCATCAATGACTCTCGAAGGGTATAGGAGTTATGGCCATCACAAGGTTGTCACTCTATTTTATTGGAAGGGGAGATAACTCCAAAACCATGGCAACCAGAGTTGTGGTTCTTGTGCATGACATGCCGTCTCAGCCTTGTGAACAACTGTGCCAGGTACCATCAATATATCTCAAAGGGTATATGAGTTATGGCCTTCACAAAGTAGTCATTCTATTTTATTAAGAGGGGAGATAACTAACAAAGTATGACATCCAGAGTTCTGGTTCTTGTGCATGACACGCTGTCTCAGCCTTGTGAACAATTGTGCCAAGGAACCATCAATGAAACTCAAAGGGTATAAGAGTTACGGCCATCACAAGGTTGTCACTCTATTTTATTGGAAGGGGAGATAACTCCAAAACCATGGCAACCAGGGTTGTGGTTCTTGTGCATGACACGCCGTCTGAGCCTTGTGAACAACTGTGCCAGGTACCATCAATAAATCTCAAAAGAGGCCATCACAAAGTAGTCATTCTATTTTATTAAAAGGGGAGATAACTAAAAATGTATGGCATCCAGAGTTCTGGTTCTTGCGCATGACACGCCCTCTCGGCCTTGTGAACAATTGTGCCAAGAACCATCAATGAATCTCAAAGGGTATAGGAGTTATGGCCATCACAAGGTTGCGTCTACGGACAGACGGACGGACGGACGGACGCCAGGCTGATCGCTATATCCCCCGAACCTATTCGGTCGGGGGATTAAAATGCAGTCTCAAGTATGATTTGACCAATTTTGTTTGTTTGATTTGAGGTTTATACTATTTAGGTCATTTTGGAGACGTTGCTTCCAATTTTGTGGGACTTTTACCCAACATTGAGATGAAAGGTCCGCCCCTTCATGTCTGACAGCATTTATATTTCTGCAGCCTGAAGATTGATATCAATCATTTCTAATCTGTAGCATGCTTATGGTGGGGAAATTATGAAATAAAAGTAGGTTGAGTGATGACAATGTTTTTCTAAAAATAGCCAAAAGAACTTTGACCATGATCCAAACACCCTGAAAGTCTGAATTGCTTGAAATACTGTATTATTATACAGAATATTTGTTTAAAGTTATAATAAGCCCTAAAAGGCGGGAAAACCCTGAACGGGTAGCCTGGCAAACAGCATAGGCCCAGATCAGACGACGCAGAATGTGGCATCTGATCAGGGTCTGCACTGTTTGCTAACAGCATTTTCTGTCAAATAAAACACCCCTCCTGAACAAGGTATTACAAAAGGAGGACAATTCTGACCAAATTTGATGATGATTGGACTAAAACTGTGGCCTCTAGAGTGTTAACAAGGTTTTTCTATGATTTAACCTACTGACCTACTTTTTGACCCAACATGACCTTTATTCAAATTTGAAGCAAGTTTGATGATAATTAGACTAAAATTGCAGTCTCTAGAGTGTAAAAAGGTTTTTCTATGATTTGACCAAATTTTGACCCCACATGACCAATATTCGAATTTGACCTAGATATTGTACAGATGATCATTCTGAGCAAGTTTGATGATGATTTGACCAAATATGTGGCCTGTAGAGTGTTAACAAGGTTTTTCTATGATTTGACTACTGACCTATTTTTTTTGGCTGACATGACCCATAATCGAACTTGACAGAGATATTGTTAGGATGATCATTCTGAGCAAGTTTGAGGATGATTTGACCAAAACTGTGGCCTCTAGAGTGCTAACAAGGGTTTTCTGTAGTTTGACCTACTGACCTACTTTTTGACCCGAAATGACCCATATTTGAACTTGGCAGAGATATTGTCAGGATGATCATTCTGAGCAAGTTTGAGGATGACTGGACCAAAACTGTGGCCTCTAGAGTGTCAACAAGGTTTTTCTATGATCTGCCCTACTGACCTACTTTTTGACCTGAAATGACCCATATTCAAACTTGACTGAGATATTGTCAGGATGAACATTCTGACCAAGTATGAGGAAGATTGGACCAAAACTGTGGCCTCTAGAGTGTCAACAAGGTTTTTCTATGATTTGACCTACTGACCTACTTTTTGACCCGACATGACCAATATTGGAACTTGACCGAGATATTGTCAGGATGATCATGTTGAGCAAGTTTGAGGATGATTGGACTAAAACTGTGGCCTCTAGAGTGCTAACAAGGGTTTTCTGTGGTTTGACCTACTGACCTACTTTTTGACCCGACATGCCCCATATTCGAACTTTCCCAAGATATTATCAAGATGATCATCCTGAGCAAGTTTGCGGATGATTGGACCAAAATTGTGGCCTCTAGAGTGTTAAAGAGGTTTTCCTTTGATTAGACCTGGTGACCTACTTTTTGACCTGACATGACACATATTCAAACTTGACCGACACATTGTCATGATGATCATTCTGACCAAGTTTGATGATGATTGGATCAAAACTGTGGCCTCTAGAGTGTTAACAAGAAAAGTTTACGCACGCACGACGCCGCCGGACGTCTCACAGTCACAAAAGCTCACCACGACTTTCGGTCAGGTGAGCTAAAAAGAGAGTTGCAATTTCAACCATTTAATGGTTAAAGCTGTCCAAATTCTTGCATACTTTTTAAAAATATTTTTGCATACAGGCAAACAGTGTGGACCCAGTTATTTGTCAGGGTGTTGTCTGTGAAACATGGAATGGGTTCAATAGTGCTGAGCCAGAGCAGATGCCACAGAATGTGGTGTCTGATCTGGGTCTACACTGCATAAAATACAGGAATTAAGGGGTTTAACCCTTCTCTTGCCAAATATTCAGTTTAGCCACACCCATTTCTGACTTTGAACCAATCAGATTACTTGATGTAATTTATTCCTACAAATTCATAAATTGAATATCAAACAGTGTAGATCCTGATCAGATGGCTTCTTCAGAAGCCATCTGATCTGGATCTACACTGTTTCCAAAGATAGAGGTTGTCGTGAAAAGCAGGATAAGAGTTAAACAAAAGTCAAAGTTTTCATTTAGGACCATTTTGCTAGCGTACACTCTGAGAGACAAGCGACTCTACAGTGGTGTCAATACTTTGGGTTTTCTATCATTTTTAGTCAACATTACTTACCCTTATTCCGCTGCACACTACACGCACAAACACTGTAGATCTGAACAAGCCATCTGATCAGGATCTACACTGTCATGCAGTTTGTGAATTTAACAAATGCATCATATCAAGTACATTGAATGGTGGATTGTCAGGAATGGGTGTGTGTTAATAAATTTATTCAGCAGGATAATTAGCGCTAAAGGAGCCGGTCAGTTTACCTAACACACATTGGCTTGGCAGGCTAATAGAAATTATGTATTTGGCAATGACTGACGCCTTTAGCATGCTGAGCAGTATTCAATATATTTACTCTTTGGAGGGGGTATCCTTATTTCTGCAGCCATAATTTACTTAAATCTGAACTGATTCTGCTCATACCTCGACATATTGCAGGCAAGACATCTTCCACCATTTCTACTGGAAGTATTATTGGGCATGCCACTTCCAAATATGGCAGTCGCGTGATCTGCAACTCTTAGCTACCTATATAACGGCTATATATTTATCACCAAAAGTTGTTTAAATGGACTGGGAAATTGTGATAAACTTGTTGGAGACTGGTATCTGAAATATTGTCAATTTTTAACAGCATTTCCAGGTGTAAAATCAAAGGGTAAAACCTGTGCCCTTGTAAGAAAGAACTAGAGCTGTCAGTGAAACTGACCAGGGCCCCGGCAGCGCTATCAGAAATTTGTGGATGGACAGACGGACGGACAGACAGACAGACGGACGGACGGACGGACAGAGTGATTACTATAGACCACCCACATTTTCAGTGCGGGGCCCTAATGATCCCTCCTGTATGGAGAACCTGTGTGTGTGTGTGTTTTGATTGATTTGAGGTTGAATGTCCCCGTCAACACTGTATAGGTCATTTTGGAGATGTTGCTTCCAATTTTGAGGGACTTTTACCGGGCATTGAGATGAAATGACATCTAAAGCCCTGTCCCCCAATGAAACCAATAGTGTTTATAAGCAGGGATGGTCTGCCTTGCACGGCTTTGCTTGGGCAGGCTTTGATTCTCTAAGCGGTTTACCAGTACTCGTGTGCAGTCGGTTTCAGCTCTGCGGCGAAGCTTCATGCAGCCCATCTATTTCTTCAAGCCCCGATGGGCGGGGTACCTCATCCGGTGGAGTGTACTTGCTTTCTTATGAGCGTGGTAAGTTGCTCAAGTTGGGTCACCCCATTGGGCAACTTTACTTAAGTCGCCTACAGCACAGAAGGGCAAACTGTGACATCTGCTGACTCAGGATTTACAGCCTTGATAGGAGGGCTTGACCTGCTAAGACTCACCTATGATAATCTGCTTGTTGAGAAAAGCAATTATGTTTTGGCATCCAACTTGACATTAATGCTAGGTTGTTTTGTTTGTTTGATTTGAGGTTTAACGTCCCCATCAACAATGTAAAGGTCATTTTGGAGACGTTGCTTCCAATTTTGTGGGACTTTTACCTGACATTGAGATGAAATGACATCTCAAGCCCTGCTGCCCAAAGAAACCAATAGGGTTCATAAGCATGGATGGGCAGACTCGCACCGCTTTGCTTGGGCAGGCTTAGATCTTCTAAGCGGTTAACCAGTACTCGTGTGCGGGGCGGTTTCAGCTCTGCGTGGAAGCATCATGCAGCCCATCTATTTCTTCAAGCCCAGATGGACCCTTATAACTACTAATATAAGAATTTGCCTTCATACAGCAGTGTCTGTTCAATCTGAGGGTCAACTGTTCAAACCATCAGCCTGCACAGCAGATTCCTAGAGGTCAAAACTAGTCGGATAGTTTATATGCGCTACAAGATTAAAATGGATGCAAAACGAAACAACTCACCATTGCCTGCTCTATCTTGTTGTCAATAGCGACTGTACTTGAACCACTGAAAATAGAAAAAATTACTTCCATAAATACTTGGAATTCTGGGATTTTCAATCAGTGTGGAACGAAGTCATCTGCTAACTATGATTAGCGTTTGAAGGTACAAAGGTTTTTTTCTAAAGCAAGTCCAAAGGTCACATAATATTAACCCAGTTTGTACCGGAAACCCCAAAACAGGTACCCTGGCAAACAGTGCAGGCCCAGATCAGATGCCGCAGAGCGCGGCATCTGATCAGGGCCTACACTATTTGCAAAAAGCTCAGCTATTTTCCAAATGAATTTTTAAGATAACACAACCTGTCACTCCTAAATTTCGAAATGGACTCCTGCCATATATATTTGGAGGAAGATTCCATTTGGTTTTGTTTTGTTTGTTTGATTTGAGGTTTAACGTCCCCGTCAACACTGTAAAGGTCATTTTGGAGATGCTGCTTCCAATTTTGTGGGACTTTTACCCGCCATTGAGATGAAATAACATCTCAAGCCCTGTCGCCCAATGAAACCAATAGGGTTTATTAGCATGGACGGTCCGCCTCACACCGCGGTTCCTGGTACAAAAAGGGTTAAACAGCCAAGACCTAGTCCAGACTGTACAGACCTTCCGTCGTTTCGGAGTCTTGATTGATCCAACAGACAATATACAAGTAAAAACATATAAATTATAAGTAAAAACAGAGCTTGCACACAGAAATTTCCAACTGGTATGGTGAAACAATGATTCAGGCGCCAACGCCCATGGCTCGTATTCTACTGTAAAAATCCTAAAAATTTGGACACCCTGATGACTTGCTGTAATTCTCCTAAAATTTTAACAAATTTGTTTCATGATCCAGCAAGAAGTCCAAAAGGTACAGGTGGAGTGGCAAACAGTGTAGACAGAGGCAAACAGTGTAGACCCTGATCAGACTCCTTCAGGAGCAGTCTGATCTGGGTCTGCACTGTTTGCTTAGGTCTGATTGTCCCAATACTTAGGATCATTACTGTATGTCGTTTCAAACTCGTTTTCGAGTCACTACGAAAATTTCCTATACTGAAAATATTGATAAATTTGCGATAATTTTCTTATTTTTTATCTTCAAGATGTATCGTATTAGGTGTACTCATAAGAATCGCCTCAATGAGGTGATTCTAATGTGTATACACGACATTTTGTTTGTTTGTTTGATTTGAGGTTTAACGTCCCCGTCAACACTGTAAAGGTCATTTTATGGAATTCCTTAACTTTTAAGAAAATGGAAAAGATAAGTATATGCCTGTCTCAAACAATTTTTAATGGTCCGAAAGGTGTTCGAGCCATTGAAGTTTGCATTTTGAATAAGACATTAATGTGCAGATGAATCTAACTTCTGGCGCAATTTCTTTCCTTCTATTTTTGTGTTCAATTCTTCAAGATATCTAAAGATCTAGATCCGAGTGTGTCTGCTGACAGAGAAAATAGAAACAATTATTTTTCCCAAGAGATTAAAACTAAATAAACAGGAAGCATAAAAATTGATCATACAGAGTCCTAGATTCTTTCAACTGATTGCACTATTCATATTGCTTTATAAATACCCCACCCAGTTCACCAATTACAACCATTAAGCACCATTCACTGTCATTCATTACTCAAAGTGAATGGCAAAGAGAGAGAGAGAGAATGAGAGAGAGAGAGAGAGAGAGAGAGAGAGAGAGAGAGAGAGAGACAGAGAGAGAGAGAGAGACAGAGAGAGAGAGAGAGAGAGAGAAAGAAAGAGAGAGAGAGAGAGAGAGAGAGAGAGAGAGAGAGAGAGAGAGAGAGAGAGAGAGAGAGAGAGAGAGAGAGATTACCATACTACACACTACACCATAAAAGAAACTATCCTTTCCAACCAAACAGAATAAGCACTACTTTTTGTAAACAGTGCAGGCTTTTGAATAAAGAAAACAGTGTAGATACTGATCAGATGTAGATACTTCTAAAGAAGCCATCTAATCATTATCTACACTATAAGACATTCGGATTGTGAATTTGTAAGCATAAATTAGTGAGTGAGTGTTTGAGTTTTACGTCCCACCAACAGCTAAGGTCATACGGAGACGGGACCTCGGTTTAAAGACTCATCCGAAAGTCTGGAGAAGCCCGGGATCGATCCTGCGATCCCTGGTTTACAAGGCGAGTAGCGTAACCACTACACCACGGAGGCTTCTAATAAGCATAAATTACAATAGTAATGCGATTGGTTGAAAGTCAGAATGGGGATTGATAAATTAATTAATTCAGCAAGGTGTTCCAGATATGAGAACAAATTGCAGTCAAACTTCGATGGCTCGAATCCCTTTGGGACCAAAGAAATTTGTTGGAAACAGCGGTAGTTCGAGCCACAGTGGGGGTATTTGTGGACTTCTTTTCGGTGTTCTGTAACATAAATGTATGCTGTGTGTACTCATTAGAATCGCCTCAATGAGGCGATTCTGAGTACACACAGCATACATTTGCAAGATAAAAGTCGAAAATCTCCTTAATTATCCCACACTTTTTCTTATGCAGAGGAATTCCCTAGGGACTCAAAAACGGGTTCGACTCAGCCATGGTAAACGAGCCATCGGTGTTGGAGCCATCGAAGTTCGACTGTACAGCTATAGGAAACTATGAGCATGACACTGGCAAACAGATACCACGGACCAGCCTTCACTACCCACCAAAATGTGCAGCCGTTTTCCGCATAACTCGACCAGACATCCTCAAATGTCAAAACTGACTTCTTATTCTGCAGAAGTCTATTGTTCCTGAGTTCGAAACAAGCTTACCCAGGCGAAATAGCAACCATGGTTTACCATGGTCATCATGGTTTTTGATGGTCTACCATGTTTTTTCATGCTCAGCCGTCAAATACTATAAAAAATCATATCTGTAGCACATTTTTTCTTGGTCAACCATGGTCACCATGGTTAACACCATGGTCAACATGGTTTTTGATGGCCTACCATGGTTTTTCATGGTCAGTCGTCAAATGTTATGAAAAAAGAATAGACTGTATCACATTTTTTCTTGGTCAACCATCGTCACCATGGTCACCCATGGTTGTTGGTGGTTTGAAAGAGAGTAAAAATTACTACTATGGTTGACCATGGTTTATCATGGTCTCTACCAGGGTCAACATTGTTTGAAGTTTCAGTAGTTTCCCTTGAAATTTATATTTGTTTTTCTTTTGAAATTTACATTTATTTATCTATATTATGTAGAAATTATAATTATTTAAAGAGCATTGTATGTCATCAAATGTAAATGCTTTGCATCCTGAACTGGAATAATACAATCATTTGGTTTGGAAAAATGCTATATATTTAGTGAAGGCAAAAATGGCTGCCAACGGCTTTTTATGGTCAAATAACACCATGGTCAAACATGGTTCATCATGGGCATTGACCATGGTCTACCATGGTGTTCATGGTCACCTTAGACCATAGCCTATGACCATGGGCAGCCATTTTACAAAACATGGTCAACCATGGTTTTATGACCATGAACTACCATGGTAGTCCATAGTATTCCATGATAGTTGATGGTCACCTGACCATCATTTTTGCCTGGGTAACCAATAAAATGCCAATCACAACAGTTGTCGTCTGCTTTGCCGTCTGCCGGTTTTCTTAAAAGTACTTTGTTGCAAACAGTGTGGACCCAGATCAGACTGCTCCTGTAGGAGCACTATGATATGGGCCCACACTGTTTGCCTGTGTACAAAAAAATTTGCTAGAAAATTCGGCAAACGACATAAGCGGACGTCGTTTTCAGATTTTGTTTTTTTTTCCGTCTTAAGGGTTTAACATTACCTCAAATGTAGCCTCCTCCTCAACACTGGAGAATGATTCGGCGTGCTCACATTCACAAACCTTGCAACCGCATAACCCATGTTCACAGACATTTTTTATGTTGTCTGCTTCACTCAAGTCTTTTTCCGCTTACAAAATATTTCCAGTTTTTTTTTTTTTTTTAAGCTCAACTCCAGAGTTTCTATTTCTGTTCACTAAATGAAGTTCACTTGAAGTCTAAACAATTAGCATACAAAGATGTATTTTTGCCTGTGCTCCAATGTCCTAATTATACAAGCAATTTACCATAAAATCCTAAAAATTCTGACACCATGAGGTCCTGCTGTAATTCTCTTAACCCTTGTCCTGCTGAATATTCATATATGCCACACCCACTACTGATTATCAACCAATCAGATTACTTGATGCTAATGATTGCAACAAATTCACAATCTGGATGACAAACAATGTAGATCCTGATCAGATGGCTTCTTCAGAAGCCATCTGATCTGGATCTACATTGTTTCAAAGAAAAGGCATATCCGGGCTCAGCAGAACAAGGGTTAAAACATAATAAGGAGTCCAAAAGGTGCAGACAGAATGGCATACAGTGTACACCCTGATCAGAGGAGCTGTCTGATCTGGGTCTGCACTACAGTCGAACTTCAATGGCTCGAACACCTTTGGGACCTCGAGAATCTGTTCGAGACAGGGGTAGTTCGAGCCACTGAGGTTATTGTCGGGAGGCATAATGAGATACTTTTAGACATCTTTTCGGTGTTCTATAATGAAAATGTATGCCATGTGTACTCATTAGAATCGCCTCGATGAGGCGATTCTAATGAGTACACACAGCATACATTTGCAAGATAAAAAACTAAAATCTCCTTAATTATGCCCCACTATTTCTTATGTAGAGGATTTCGCTAGGGGCTCCAGAAGGGGTTCGACACATCCATGGTAAACGAACCATCGGTGTTCGAGCCATCGAAGTTCTACTGTATTTGCTCAGGCCTATCTGTCCCAATACTTAGGAATCACTATGGTAAGTTATTCATACAGTTCAGACAAGATACATTTACACTTTCAAATCATTTTTTAATATCTCTAATCATTTTAATGCCAGTCTCTGACGTCTTCCAACTCATTTCCTCCTATAACGGTACTTCCGTCATTCAAATTTCTACTATTTTAACCCTTATCTTGCTGTTCACGACAACCCTTATCTTTGCAAACAGTGTAGATCCAGATCAGATGGCTTCTGAAGAAGCCATCTGATCAGGATCTACACTGTTTGACATTCAGTTTATGAATTTGTAGCAATAAATTACATCAAGTAATTTGATTGGTTGAAAGACAGCAATGGGTGTGGCTTAAATGAATATTCAGCAGGAAAAGGGTTAAAAAGAATGGATACACCTAAGAAATCCTTTTTGCAAGGGAAAGAACTTGTATGACTTTTTATGACTCCCATTTACTTCCCATCATAAGATAAGGGACACAACCTCTGTGACTTCCAATTTGATTCCCTTTCTGAAAATGGTCTACTTCCAAAAAGGACTTTGCTCCCCTATTTAACAGAGCATCAAATAAATTTTCAAACTTCAATCAGGTAGGAAAAAATTCTTATAACAGTTAATGTTAACGCTCTGCATTCTGGGTATTTTTTCACAGCAGACGACATTTTTAAATATTTTTCTAATTTTTCCAGAAAACAGGATTTGATACCTCATGCAAATTGTCTCCATAGGAGACAATTTGCATGAAATGTCAAGTCCTGTTTTCTAGTAAAAATGAGAAAAATATCAACAATTTGTCATCTGCTGAATTAGCCTAGAGAGTGGTAAAGATTAATATCTCTCTCGGATAATTTAACGGGGAAATTTCTTATTTTATCTTTAAAATATATGTTGTGTGTAGTCACAAGAATCGCCTCAATGAGGCGATTCTTATGATTACAAATGACGTACCTTTATTCCAAAGACAATCAAAAATGCATTTACATGTCCCTGACCTCGCACTATGATAAACCCTCAAACTATCCACATATCACAAACAATTTATTTTTTATGAACCCCCGAGGTGTACATGCCATTGAAGTTCGACTACAATGCTTTCCTTGTAGGTGTATCCACAATCTCTTAATCACCAATTTGTTGTTTACAATTTTTTTTTTTGTACAACACAAACAATGTTTACCAAGAAACACCTCCACAACCACCTGAGAGAAATAGAACTCAACAATATAAACAATAAGCCACAATCAGTAAATCTCTTAGGAAATCATTCTCACCACAACACCAACAATAAACCTGACATAAGCTAATTAAAAACATTCAGTAGCATGGAACTAGGCAACAGAAGCTAGCTGCATGCCAAGTATTCAAACACCTGTGAAATATGACAAAAAAAATATTATATTCCTCCTAGAGAATCAGAACCTGTTTTAGCTAAGTCCCAGAATCTTACTGCTAAGTATGAACCTTTTTGTACTGATAAATGGCTTTATGTCACCGGCCCAAGAAAAAAGTAGGTGAAAAGATATGTTATTTGAGTTGATAAAAAGCTAAGTAATGAGGCCTGCAGGTAAACAACCGATGATATAACTTGTAGGACAAGCAACTGCATGTACCTGTGCAGCACAGAAAAATTAGTGCATGTGATGCTCACCCATGTCTAATGTAGACTGTATTTTCAAACATTTTTTTCATTCAGTCAGCCAGACTTGGCATTTTATGTGCCAGCAGACAATTCACATAAAAAACAAAGCCTGATTTTCTCTGAAAAATGTGAAAAACAAAAAGTCATCTGCCATACAATTTTCCTTGGCACTTTAAGGTTTAAGGTAAATTTGCAAGGGAGACAACTCATTACTGCCTGATTGAGTTTTTTTGGGGGGGGTTTTGGTTTTACGGCCCTTTCAAGATTATTTCACTCATATCGAGCCGATCGTTAATCAGAGGTCGGCGAAAACCGGAGTACCCGGAGAAAAACCACCTGACCTTCCGTTGCAGAACTTGGCGTCTCACATGTGACCCGAGCCTGATCGAGTTGAAACAAGAATTCTGCCGAAGGCTGTGTCACGCCTGTGGGAGTGCAAACTCACCGAAACATGAAATGTAGCTCAAGGTCAAACAATGGAGCTGCCATTCGCAGATGCAAGCTTGCACGAAGTATTGTATGCTAGTGCCAGTGGACTCTTCGATTGCTATATGTTGGCCCCCACCCATCGGGGCTTGAAGTAATATATGGGCTGCACGATGCTTCCACGCAGAGCTAAATCCGACCCACACACGAGTACAGGTAAACCACTTAGAGGATCTAAGCCTTCCCAGGCAAAGCGGTGTGAGTCGGACCGTCCATGCTTATAAACCGTATTGGTTTCATTGGTCATTTCATCTCAACGGCAGGTAAAAATCCCACAAAACTGGAAGCAACGTCTCCAAAATGACCTTTTACAGTGCTGACGGGGACATTAAACCTCAAATCAATCAATCGATTGCTATATGTCATATAAGGGGTGGCAGGCCTATTTCTTTCTATTTATTCTATTTTTGATGGAAAATTCTGTTAGCAAATAGTGCAGGTCCTGATCAGACACCACGTTCTGCCGTGTCTGATCTGGGCCTGCACAATTTGCCAACCTACCCCTTTAGGAGTTTCCCCCGCTAGCAATGGGTTAATGAAGCTCTTTTAGTTCTTGAGAAATGAACTTAAAATAAACATTAGAGTAATCGCTAGGGTTGACCCAACATATCATGTCAAATGTCTGTGAACCATGAAATTTTCACAAAGTCAGTGAACTATGAAATGTAGGTCAAGGTCATATATGGATGCTTGCATTAACAATGTGCCAACCCTAGATACAAGTTTGTACCAAGTAACATTAATCAAGCACTAATAGTTCTTGAGAAAAAAATTGACCAGTGGTGGTTGCAAATTTTCACAAAGTCAGTGAACCATGAAATGTAGGTCAGGGACAAATATGGAAGCTTGCATTTAAGTTGGCATCTGTGCCAAGTATCACTAATGAAGCTCTAATAGTTCTTGAGAAATAAACTTGACCAGTTTGGTAAACACTAGGGTAGTCCTATTTGATGGTTTGCAAAACAGACGGAAAATCAACCCCTCTATCGTGCCATGCTAAAAGCAGACGCGACAAAAAGTGATCAACTCTTCCTCTTTTGGATAAATCGTAGTTGGGATATAAGGACCAGGCCCTGGTTGTTCAAAACTGACGGCATGGTTAGTTAACATATGGTTAAAACTATGATCAATTAATAAGGCAAATATGCTAATATTTTTGCTGAAAAAATGTGAGCAGGTTGTGCTCATTTTTTCAGCTAAAATAACACCATATTAGATATGAGCCAGCGCATGACAAAACCTACAATAAGGCATGTGCGCCCAACGAAGACTCAGATCAGCCTGCGCATTCGCGCAGTCTGATCAGAGTCTTCGCTGATCGCATGTACCTACTATGGGCTAATATCTATGCAAAGAGACATTAGCATAAGAACTTGTCATAGTGGATGGGTGCACAGGTTGATTCGAGTCTCTGCTGGTCACACAGTCTTATTGAAGGTTTTGTTATGCGCCGGCTCATATTGTTCTTGCTAGAACAGTTAACAATTTGACCACTAACTAGCTCAATAAGCTAACAATGCTTTGAACAACTGGAAGACAGAAGAGACTAAAGAGAAAGATAGAAAAGAACAGAAGAAATAGAAAACATTCCTCAGTTTAGCCACACCCATTTCTGACTTTGAACCAATCAGATTACTTAATGTAATTTATTCCTACAAATTCATAAATTGAATGTCAAACAGTGTAGAGCCTGATCAGATGGCTTCTTCAGAAGCCATCTGATCTGGATCTACACTGTTTGCAAAGAAAAGGGTTGTCGTGAACAGCAGGATAAGAGTTAAACCTTACCTTTTATATGAAGCCATAAGCATATTCACCCTGACGGTAGGGAACCTCAGACCCGGAAAAGATAAGTTCTCCATCATAATTTTTGTCTGTTAATGAACACGCAGTACGCAGATACTGATGCTAGATCTAAAATGCCTAGTCAACGTTATACCGGTGGAAAATCTGTCACTATTTGCAATCCACTTCCGAAATATTCCCAATGTTGACAATCAAACTATAGCCTGATTTCATTTTCTAGGTGAACAAATAAACTAATCCCAGGAGTTTCACAATCGCAACTTTCACTAATAATTTCTCTTTAATCTGTTGGCTTTTTTCCTCCATACAAAAATGGAAAATTCCATGGACACTATTTGTTTACGTTACTCCCAAACATGGAATTATTGAAACTGCTGACAAAAATCAATACAGACACTGGAATTCTCGGAAATCAATTCCTCTAAAAGTGGGCCATAGGAAACAATAATGAACCGCACTGTTCTTGTATGATAAGGTGTTTTTTTTTTTTTTTTTTTTGGTTTGGGTTTTACGGCCCTTTCAAGATTATTTCACTCATATCGAGCCGATCGTTAATCATAGGTGGGCGAAAACCGGAGTACCCGGAGAAAAACCACCTGACCTTCCGTTGCAGAACTTGGCGTCTCACACGTGACCCGAGCGAGGCTCGAACCCACGGCGGTGAGAGACCTAATGACTAAGAGTCAGCGCTCTTATCCATTAGGCCACGGAGGCCCGTATAAGATAAGGTGTACGACCCCAAGGTAGGCAACCCTTTAAGTCTCCCTTAAGGGGTATGAGTACACCCTCAGGGGTGGCAACTCCTATAAAAGTATTTTTGTCCCCCATGTCAATAGGTCAACTCTAAAGGAAAGGAATTTGCTCCTGTCAGGAGCACAGTCTTTCCTTTAAGAGTTACGACTCCTTTTTCTGTGGGAGAGAGCTTATAGAAAAGTGAAAAGGAAGTCCCAAAAGTTATCTCCCTTTGAAAAATGACGGAAAAATGTGCTTGGTGTTCCCATTCCTCTTAAATTATATGGATCTACTCTGTGAAAGGAAAGAAAGGGGATTAACTCAAGGAAAGAATTTGCTCCAACAGATTTGCTCCATTGGAACAAATTCTTTCCTTTAAGAGAGTAAGATCCCCTGAGCAAATTCTTTCCTTTAAAAGCTAGTAGATCCCCTTTTTGGCGGGATAGGAAGACTCTAAAGATGTCTGCCATGTTAACCCTTATCTCGCTGAACATTTAATTTAGCCACATCTATTTCTGACTCTGAACCAATCAGATTACTTGATGTAATTTACTCATGCAAATTTACAAAATGAATGTCAAATAGTGTAGATCCTGATCAGATGGCTTCTGCAAAGGTAGAGGTTGTCGTGAACAGCAGGATAAGGGTTAAAATGGTGGAAAAAATATGCGGAGTATGCATTATTTCCCCTTACTGTGAAGAATAATACCAATACTTAAACTCGCAAAATAATGTCAGTAACAATGCTATGAGATTTCTTAATCCTTCGTAGTCTAAAATCATGACTAACAGACATGTCACATTTTCAAAGCTTTTTTTTTTCAGAGACAATATTAAGGCTTGACATTAAATGTCAATCAACTTCTAGACTTAATGTGTCAACAGAATACCTGCTGTCTGCTTGAGAATTTTCCATCATACTTATAAAGGCGGTAAAAACGTCTCCCTGGCCTACATCATTATATTTTCTTGTCCTTTGGGATCATTGATTCCATTGTGGAATTTTGAAAATATCTGAGGGTCACTGATGAGGCCTAATTGGCCGAAACTAGCTAGTCTGGCCCAGAAACATGTACACTCCATATTTTTCAGTTCTGTGATGTATTCCTTGCTTCCAAAGGATAACCCTTTTATAGAACATATTTGACTTCACTACAGCTGGTGTGTGGGAATGTGTGGCGGCGGTAAAAGTCTCCCTGCCCTACATCATAGTGTAGATTATATTTTCTTGTCCTTTGGGATCATTGATTCCATTGTGGAATTTTGAAAATATCTGAGGGTCACTGATGAGGCCTAATTGGCCGAAACTAGCTAGTCTGGCCCAGAAAACATGTACACTCCATATTTTTCAGTTCTGTGATGTATTCCTTGCTTCCAAAGGATAGCCCTTTTATAGAACATATTTGACTTCACTACAGCTGGTGTGTGGGAATGTGTGCCGGCGGTAAAACGTCTCCCTGTCCTACATCATAGTGTAGATTATATTTTCTTGTCCTTTAGGATCATTGATTCCGTTGTGGAATTTTGAAAATATCTGAGGGTCACTGATGAGGCCTAATTGGCCGAAACTAGCTAGTCTGGCCCATAAAACATGTACACTCCATATTTTTCAGTTCTGTGATGTATTCTTTGCTTCCAAAGGATAACCCTTTTATAGAACATATTTGACTTCACTACAGCTGGTGTGTGGGAATGTGTGCCGGCGGTAAAACGTCTCCCTGTCCTACATCATAGTGTAGATTATATTTTCTTGTCCTTTGGGATCATTGATTCCATTGTGGAATTTTGAAAATATCTGAGGGTCACTGATGAGGCCTAATTGGCCGAAACTAGCTAGTCTGTCCCAGAAAACATGTACACTCCATATTTTTCAGTTCTGTGATGTATTCTTTGCTTCCAACGGATAACCCTTTTATAGAACATATTTAACCCTCAAAACATCACAGAGACGGCAATTTGAACAGTGTAGCCCAGATTAGACGCCACCGAACGCTGCGTCTGATCAGGGCCTGCACTTTTTGCTGACAGAATTGTCCATCAATTATAGAATAAGAACATGAAAAATAGGCCTGACACCCCTTATATGAGAAACGTACTTGTCCAACATTTAACAATGGAAGTGTCCACTAGTATTCAAATCAGCAGAACAATTCACATGTAATGTTAAGCCTTACTTTCTCTGAAAAATACTAAGAAAAAATTTCTCTGAAAAATACTAAGAAAAAATATCTGAAAATGACATCTGCAAATGTCGAGATTGGCTGGTTACAATATGTTGATTTGGTGAACAGAACCTCAAACTCATCGCCATTTGAACTGAAATTTACAGAACTCGCCTAAGGCTTGTTTAAGCAAATCATATGCACTCACGAGATCTTTAATTTGTATAAATTTTTCTACTCTATGGCACCTTAATATATCTGTTACAGCAGGAAACAATATATTTACTTATAGCACAAACTAGGTGCTATTTTCAGTAAAATGAATGTGAAATGCCATATTATGTCAAAGTTATGTCAAAAGATAAAAGAAAACTGATGTATCAGAGAAAAAAAACTTGCCTGGGCCTGAACCCTAAAGCTACACTGTTATACCCCGACCCACAGAAGTTTAGAGGGGGTATACTGGATTCAGCTTGTCTGGGCATGCATTGCTTGTGTCAGTATACTATCCGGACTCTACAGTCTGTGTCTACCCACCGATTTCCACCAAACTTCATAAATGGCTTTGCATCCACAAGACCTTGGACGAGTTCCATCGCCATCAAAATTCGATGCTTACCATGGGAGTTACGGCACTTTGTTCTTCAAATAATGCTGAAATTAGCAGAATTCTGAACCTCGATCCTGCAATCCCTGGTTTATCAGGCGAGTAGCATACCCACTACACCACAGAGGCTTCTATATATAAGGAGGAACTTTTCATTTGGTACAGAAAGGGTTAGGCCAATGTTGAGGACCATTTTCCCAGGCTACACCCAAAGACGGTGAATCTAAGCTCAATAAATCTGAATCATCGATTTTTTCGTTTCTTCCTTTTAATACTCATTTCTCTATGGGAAAGTTTTAGACCTCACCCTCCGCCGATGGCTCCAGCAAGTCGTATGCCTCTGCGGGAGTCAGGAAAGGCTGTGATTATTTGGAGAAAATTGCAAAACAAAGAAATGCGAGCACACACTAAGTCCATTTGACGATGATTGTCAGGTAAAATGATAAATATTCAAATCCATGTGATGCACTTTATAAATAGATACGCAATTGCGACACACCTTATATTCGAATGGCTAGATAGAGGCTCACTAGGAACGGAGAGTCACTAGCGCAATATGTTGTCAACAGTTGTCAAAAAGAATTATACCGATATCAGATGTCGTGTAACAGCTAATGATTTTCCATGGAGAGATCGTGCAAATTAACATAGACGCCCTTGTAATGTACAAGAGCAGTAACCTCTTCTATATATGGTTTAACCTGTCAGAATGTCTTAGTCTGTGAAAGAAAATATTGATGTTGCAATTTTCTCCAAATAATCACAGCCTTTCCTAGCTGTGGCAGAGGCATACGACTTGCTGGAGAAATTGGCGGAGGGTGAGGTCTAAAACTTTCCCATAGTGATGTATGGGCTAAAATGAGCATTAAAAGCGAGAAACGAAAAAATCGATGATTCAGATTTTCTGAATGGAGTTTACAAGTGTTTTTAGTGCTTTGATGTTACAGTAGCTCTTGTTGTTCATAAATTAAACTGAAATGCTGAATTGTTGCTTTAGTTGTCATATCTTATACTTTATATTTTAAATTACCCGTAATAAATCATCCTAAATTTGGCTAAATGTCCTAAAAAGTAAGATGTCTTCAATTATCTTAACAGTGATAGAAATGCTTCCACTGCGATTTTATCACTGTCAAGGTGAAATAATATTGTTTTGTTTACATTTTGACCTGCATAGTATATTTCAACACATTTTGTACGAAACCCCCATTTTGCGCAGGAAACCCCCAAAACTTGGGTCATTGGCAAATAGTGCAGCATGTGAGTTGCATAGGACCAACTTATATTTTATATAGCACAAATCCATTCCAAAAGTAGGGGTGTCAGGTTGTACTTTATTTGAAAAATGGCTAAACTTATTGCAAACAGTGTAGGCCCTGATCAGACGCCACATTCTGCGGCATCTGATCTGGGTCAGCACTTTTTGCCAGTTACCCGTTTTGGGGTTTCTATTATAAAATGGGATAATCAGGCTGCACAGATTTGCAAGCTGATTGGACTCTTTGCTGGGTGCACAGATTTTGTTGTCAATTTTGCATTTTGATGTTTGCTGGGATACTACTTACATGACCTGATGTTTTGTTTTATGACAAAACATTTCGTTGCACTATTTTGGCTGATCAGCGAGTGTTCAGCTTATTATTAGAGCAGAAAATGATGCACAAACTTAATGCTGCTGCTCACGGCTTTATCATGCAAGGCATTTGTACCTTTTGGCAATAAACATTGATGGCTTCATAAATGTTGTTTTTCGATTATTTAAAAGATCCAATATAAAAGGTTTTCTCAGGTATGTAATTATATTCTGTCAGCACATAATATCAAATGGAAAATTTTTTGCAACATACTGTAATAATCCTCAGTATTGGAACAGAGTGGCCTAAGCAAATCAGACTGATGAAGGAGTAGCCTGAACAGGGTCTACACTGTTTGTCATTGCGTCTCCACTTTTTGAAGTCCTTGCTGCATCGGGAAACCAATTGTTAAGCAAAAATATGAATCAGGGTTTATTTGAAAAGGAAGACAAGCTGTTGTCATTCTTGCACACGACATTCCACGCTGACCTGTTCTATAATCATGCCAAGTATCATTAAAAAATATTTCAAACTGTTGTGGAGTTATGCTCCCTAAACGAAATGTTGACGCCCGCCCACCCAACCAGAGTTTTCCGTTTGAAAACCTAGTCAACCCTTGTCCTGCTGAGCCCGGATATGCCTTATTTCCCAATCAATGAAGATCCAGATCAATGAAGATCCAGATCAGATGGCTTCTGACGAAGCCATCTGATCAGGATCTACATTGTTTGCCATTCAGATTGTGAATTTGTTGCAATAATTTGCATCAAGTAATCTGATTGGTTTATAATCAGTAGTAGGTGTGGCAGATTAAAATATTCAGCAGGACAAGGGTTAAAAATATATAGATTGATGGGCAAAACAGCCTGTGCATTTGGGAGTTCAATGCCACAGTCAGTACCATGTTGGTCACATAGAGCCAGTCTGAGTTAACCTTAGCACACCTTTTCTGGGCAAGTTTTCACATAAGCCATTTAGTAACCACCTACTAGTACAGTGAACATTCTTTTGTCAGAAACTGACAACTGCCCTTCTTGAATCATTCTTGATCAATCTCCATGTTTGTCTGTTTGCCCAGTCAACACTATTTAGGTCATTTTTGAGCCAGTCAGTTTAACTAACCACACTTTTCCTGGGCAAGCTTCTACGTAAGCGGTTAACCAGTACAGGGCAAATACTTTCGCCAGTAACTGACAACTGCCCTTCTTGAATCAGCGGAAGGCAGTAAATGACAGTAGAAAAGATTTCATGATCAATCTCCACGAAAGAATGTAATCAAGCTCCATGAAAGAATATTACCGACCCATAAGGTATCATCAGCCAGTTGTGCCAACGTCAAAGACTCAAACCATCCTGTGCATATCAAGTGGGAATGTGTCTTTTCAAACCCTACTTTGTGGGTATAGCCCCCCCCCCCATTTCTCTTTCTAACACACCCTCACTTGTCCATCCACCACCACCAAATGTCTTTCTCTGTATTCTGGCCTCAACTTAAAACTTTTTGTACCAACTGGAATCTTCCTTCCTATATTTTCAAAATTTAGGAGTGTCAAATTTTACTTGGAAAATGGCTGAACTATATGCAAACAGTGTAGGCCCTGATCAGATGCGGCATTTTGCGGCATCTGATCTGAGCCTGCACTGTTTGCCAATTACCCGTTTTGCAGTTTCCGGTACAAAATGGATTAAAGTACAAGGCCTTGGACCTGAGGCTGATCATCTTAATATGACCTCACTGACGACCTTTTATTCATATTTTTACGCACTCAAAGGTTATTTACTCATTAGGTCTGAGCATTATGATCATTCATTATATTTCCCTACTGGAAACAACTGTTTTGTGATGGCAGGGTTGAAAAGGTCAGGGAGAATCAATATCCATCAAGGTAAAAAAATGAAGGTCTCAGTGCTGAAGAGTTTTTCAATGTCCTTCCATGAACATTATCCCATTGTATGCTGGGAAAACCCTAAAGGGGTACCTTGGCAAACAGTGCCGGCCCAGATCTGACACCGCAGAATGCGGCGTCTGATCATGGCCTGCACTTTTTGCTAATCTTCTCCTACCCTTACTCGCCATATGGACACCCAACTATAAGCTGAATATTATCCAGATGCCACAAACTTTTGCTTTGCCCATCCTCAACCCACAACCCGAAGTACTTCAATTTTACCCAGTACTTTTTATTTACACACACTTATACAAAAACTATGCATCCGCTTAACCCTTTTAGTATCGGAAACACCATAACGGAATGCGGCGTCTGATCAGGGCCTTCACTGTTTGCAAAAAGTTCAGCCATTTTCCTAATCAATTTTGAAGAAAACACAACCTGACACCCCTAAATTTTGGAATGGACTCATGCTATATATAAGGAGGAAGATTCCATTTGGTACAAAAAAGGGTTAATGTTTGTTTGATTTCAGGTTTAACGTCCCCGTCAACACTGTAAAGGTCATTTTGGAGACGTTGCTTCCAATTTTGTGGGACTTTTACCCGACATTGAGATAAAAATGACATCTCAAGCCCTGTCGCCAAATGAAACCAATAAGGTTTATTAGCATGGACGGTCCGCCTCGCACCGCGGTTCCTGGACAGGCTTAGATCATCTAAGCAGTTTACCAGTACTAGTGTGCGGGCCGGATTCAGCTCTGCGTGGAAGCATCATGCAGCCCATATATTTCTTCAAGCCCCTATGGGCGGGGGCTTTTTATTTATGTATCATTGTCAGAGGGATCAGAGTAAAGTTTTGTATAGGGTTTAACCCTTAAGACACTGAGAAAAACTACATCTGAAAATGTTGTCTGCTTATGTTGTCCAAACTTTTTAGAAATGTTTTCTCATATAGGCAACCAGTGTGGACCAAGAACAGACTGCTCCTGATCTGGGTCCACACTGTTTGCAAAAACGACTTTTTTAAAGTAATCTGCAGATGACAAAGCAGACAACAATTGTTGTGATTGGCATTTTATGGGTTAACAGTGTAAACCCAGATGGGTTAAATGAAGCAATCTTCCCCAATTGATCTAGTCTTTCTGGTATTTGGAGACAATCACATTTCTTTAAAGTCTGCCAAGGCACCGCATTTTTTTTCCAAGAATTGTGTCAATGAAATTGAGACTTTTTTTTAGCTCCTTGTTATTGTTCGCTATTTCTGGAACTATCTGATCGCAAAATCAATGATTGTTTCTAAATATACATCAGTATCTCCATTTAACCCTTATCTTGCTGTTCACGACAACCCCTATCTTTGCAAACAGTGTAGATCCAGATCAGATGGATTCTGAAGAAGCCATCTGATCAGGAGCTACACTGTTTGACATTAAGTTTATGGCTTTGTAAGAATAAATTACATCAAGTAATTTGATTGGTTGATTGACAGAAATGGGTGTGGCTTAAATGAATATTCAGCAAGAGAAGGGTTAAGTTTGTTCTTGTGCAAATTATGTCATTGATTAACACTTGTCCTGCTGAATATTCATATATGCCGCACCCACTGCTGATTATCAACCAATCGGATTATTTGATGCAAATTATTGGAACAAATTCACAATCTGAATGGCAAACAATGTAGATCCTGATCAGATGGCTTCTTCAGAAGCTATCTGATCTGGATCTACATTGTTTCAAAGATAAGGCACATCCGGGCTCAGCAGGACAAGGGTTAACTCATTTCAGATGGGAGAAACCGCAAAATGGCAAACAGCGCAGGCTCAGATCAGACGCTGCAGAACTTGAAATCTGATCAGGACCTTTATTCAATTTGCAAAAAGCTCGACCATTTTCTAACTAACTCAACCTGATACGCGTCAATTTTGAAATCGACTCATGCGCTCATACTAAGGAAGATTTAATTCAGTTAAATGGGTTGAGACGATAATTAAAATATTACAAGTTTGGTCATAGATGATTTTTGTACTTTAACCCTTTTTTGTACCAAATGGACGGCCCCTGCTCATCGGGGCTTGAAGAAATAGATAGGCTGCATGATGCTTCCAGGCAGAGCTGAAACCGATTGCACATGAGTACTGGTGAATAAGCCTGCCCAGGCAAAGCGGTGCGAGTCGGACCGTTCATGCTTATAAATCCTATTGGTTTCATTGGGGGACAGGGCTTGAGATGTCATTTCATCTCAATGTCGGGTAAAAGTCCCACAAAATTGGAAGTAATGTCTCCAAAATGACCTATACAGTGTTGATGGGGACGTTAAACCTTCAATCAAACAAACAAACAAACAAAACCAAGTGGAATCTTCCTCCTAAAATATGACAGGAGTCCATTTCAAACTTTTAGAATGACAGGTTGTGTTATCTTTAAAATTTATTTGGAAAATACATGTAGCTGAACTTTTTGAAAATATTGTAGGCCCTGATCAGACGCCGCGTTCTGCAGCATCTGATCTGGGCCTGCACTGTTTGCCAGGGTACCTGTTTTGGGGGTTCCGGTATAAAATGGGTTAATTAATCCAAAACTATTACTAATTAGAATATTAATTTTGATGCAATCTTTCAAGTTTAGCCATTATGCTGCAAGATGGTATCTATAATTTCAATGTTTTGTCTAGACATCTTTGCACAAGGCCAACCATGTGTATGTGATAAAAGTCACATGAAATTGTGTTTTCTTTAAGATTTGTCCAGATTTCTGCTTAGACATCCAGTTCTACCTGTTTTAATTGTACCATCTAGTTGGATATTGTGTTATTATGTTTCACCCATCTGTCAGTGCTTCATTTTCCACTAAATTGACATCTTTCATTATGTATTTCATTCAAATTTTGTGTATATATTTATATTAGAACTGAGTCAGGTGTGATTGGGGCTGCTAATGGGCAAAATCCGTAACTGACAAGAGTTACTGCCCTTGTTTGCTAACAAAAATGGTTCTGTTCAATATTTCTGGATTTTGAAGAAACTTTGCATACAAGTTTATGTTTATTGCTTGTGGTTATTTATTTATACAGCATTTAGGATGGTTTACAAAAAATTAGCTGTGTACTTTAAGCACGAAAAACTTTGATTCAAATTTATTTCATTTTCTGATATACTTAATCTTTTATATTTATTTAAATATATAGGTCAGTATTTCTATGTTAACATGTGCATGTACTTTAAGGGTAGCTTTTACATTTCTTAGGTCAATGACATTTATTTATTTAATTCTTTTTTTTTACTTTTTGGTTTGGTCGCCATGAGGCGGGCAAACCGGGTATAATGACCAGATTGTAACTGTTCCATGGAGGGGCACGTGACACGATCAACCAATCAGTTTTAACGATGATGCAATACTTAACTGCAATTACAGGAAACAGCCTGTCTGAATAGCGAAACAGACCGAAAAGCAAGCGTTTCAACTCGAACAATAAATATCTTAAGGGAAATGGATACACCTGGCAGGTGTGGCAGTTAGTCTACCATTTTTACCGTATTTCGAAACACACCTATACAAATACATTGTCATTTTTTTGGCCAAAGAAAAAGAAATTAAATTTTTAAAAAAGAAAAAATGGAATATTTGCCTTTTTGCATAAAACATAAATTGCGGGGAGTCGACAGAAACGCCTCGACGAGGCGATTCTATCGAGTACCCACAATCTAGTGTCTCAGAGCATGAATACGGAAATTAATGTTTACCCCTGCAAACCCGAGCTTTACTATATAAAAGTGGAGATTATATTTTCTTGTCCTTTGGGATCATTGATTCCATTGTGGGAGAAACTACTTTTGCAGGAGTAGCCCCACCCCCTTAAGGCGTATCTATTTCCCTTATGGGGAACTTATAACAGCCGCAGTCATTTTCGCAAATTTTACGTCTTGCAATGCCATTATGGAGTAAGTCCATGGGGCCATGGAAACGAAAAACAACAGAACATAACTACTACTACTCACAAAGTGTGGCTGGCTGCGGTAGCTCAGTCGGATGCAGTCTGACTGGTGATAAGGTAGACTCGGGTTCGGTATCTACCGGGGTCGGCAACATTCTTTCGTAAAGATTGATTATGAAATCTTTTCTATGGTCATTCTCTCCCTTCCGTTGATTCAGGAAGGGCAGGGGTCAGTTTTTGGCGACAGAATGTGCACTGAACTGGTAAACCGCTTACGGATAAGCCTGCTCAGGAAAAGCGTGGATAGGTACACTGACAGGCCCAAACATGACGCATATCAGTGTTGACTGGGCCGTTAAATACAAATAAACAAAACTTGCAAAGTTTACTTCAAACAGATGGGAACATATTTGTAAATTCTGAACATCTTTCGGTACGCTGGTAGCTCTTATAATACGTACGTATATGTAAATGTTGGAAAGACAAAGAACGTTATTTTTTGAATGGATTGGTGATACCCCAGTTGATTTCTAACCGTCTTATGACGTAACTAGGAAAGCCCTACAGATAAGACTGCTCTCCACATATTTACGAAGTGAAAACTCGTTCGGAATGAACAAGAATATGCCGCGCCCGTCGATGTCTATTTATAAAGCGTTTCCAGATATCTATTTATAAAGCGTTTCCAAGAAGTCAAACCAAGAAAAAAAAAAAGTTACCTACTTTCACTTTCGTCCGTTTGACGTAACCTCATAATTAACCCATAGGTGCCCGGCAAAAAACCTTTCCACCTTTATAAGTCTGGAGTGGTCAATTTCTAAGCATAGGGGATGTCATTTTTGTTGTAAGTTTTACAAAAATGCATGTACTTTGAGCAAACAGTTTAGACCTTGATCATATGCGGCGTCTGATCTGGGTCTGCACTATTTGCCAATGTCTCAAAAGATGGAGGCATATATGGGTAAATTTCAATATTTGAAGGTCATTGTAAAAACCAGGAATACTTGATTCCAGTTTCCCATTTTCCGGTAGGATGGTGAAATTATCTTAACTGCCGTATTTGACGTAATAAGCGTTTGTTGTGACTCGAAACTAACCCTATGGTCTTCTCCATTGGAATAATTATAAAACATCTATGTGCTACAATCTCATGAATTAGCATTTTCAGTTCATTACGAAAACACGCCTATTCAAATATATACAGAATTTTGCCATCCAAATGAAAATTGTCTGATAAATCAAAGTACTGAAAGTACTGAGGAAAGTTGATTTATGAGGAATAATTATTATATAACAATGTTAGTCGTAGATCAAGCAATTATCTAGATATTTTGTTGAAACAAATATAGAGACTAACTTCCCATATCACAGGTCCTGGTGTATGAATGACATTTGACATGTCACCAGTAACAATTCTGAGTCTGGTTCTGATTTGACAAGGTCTAAGTGGGTTAAAAAATTCGACAAAGAAAAAAATATTCATCGATTGTTTTGAGTTTAACGACAGGGCAACCCTAGTGGATCATTTTTGTCTTCTCCAAGAGAAAGGGGAAAAGAGATAGAAGAGACAGTAGAGAAGATGATTTGTTTGTTTGTTTGTTTGATTTGAGGTTTAACGTCCCCGTCGACACTGTAAATGTCATTTTGGAGACGTTGCTTCCAATTTGTGGGACTTTTACCCGACATTGAGATGAAATGACATATCAAGCCCTGCCGCCCAATGAAACCAATAGGGTTCATAAGCATTGACGGGCCGACTCGCACCGCTTTACTTGGGTAGGCTTAGATCCTCTAAGCAGTTTACCAGTACTCGTGTGCGGGTCGGTTTCAGCTCTGCGTGGAAGTATCATGCAGCCCATATATTTCTTCAAGCCCCGATGGGCAGGGCCGTTGTAGAGAAGATAAAAGTGAGGAACAGAGGAGAAAGAGGAAAATGAATGGAAGTGTAGGAACAGAAGAAATACCAACACTCCCTCATTCTACCGTTACCTGCTACAAGGACAGAAGGTGTTGCCCAACTGTAAGTCAATATCAGCTGGACTCCCCAGTGACATAAGAAACACATCGCCATTGCCTCACTCAACTACCCCCCGAAGAAAGTACGGAAGAAAGAAAGATAAACGTGCCAACCAATTTCTTCATGGTCCAACCATAAATTTCTAAATTAGCTCAGTACATATCTGCTAATAATCTTACAGAGAAGTTCTCCTAACGGGAGACCCCCGCCCATAGGGGCTTGAAGAAATATATATGGACTGCATGATGCTTCCACGCAGAGCTGAATCCGACCCGCACACTAGTACTGATAAACCGCTTAGAGGATCTAAGCCTGTCCAGGAACCGCGGTGCGAGGCGGACCGTCCAAGCAAATAAACCTTATTGGTTTCATTGGGCGACAGGGCTTGAGAAGTCATTTCATCTCAATGTCGGGTAAAAGTCCCACAAAATTGGAAGCAAGTCTCCAAAATGACCTTTACGGTGTTGATGGGGAAGTTAAACCTTAAATCAATCAATCAATCTCCTAGCGGGCACATGATGTCTTAGCAACGTCGCATCAACGTCGCATTGATACGACGATGCACATAGGTTGTGCAGCCGCTTGGAGCTATGTTCCTTTGGGCGTCGGGACATAAAAAGGAAAATAACTTGACAAAAAAGATCATTTTTTAAACCATTTGATTTAGACATTATAACTCTGGTCAGACACCGCGTTTACCCAAGGCGAATTAAAATACGTTTATTCCCACCTGTACGGGGTCCTAAAAACATTAACCCATAAATGTCAATTGTTTCAATTCTGTGACATTTGGAAACAGTTAAGATAGATTAGAGGCCACAGGATGTTGCGTCTGATCGGTTTCTTTACCATTTGCTAAAGTACGGAACTTGATTTAAACAACACGTGTTTTGTAATATTAGAGCTCTCGAAAGCAGGCAAATTGTAGGTCAGTAAAGGGTTGTTTAGTTGGTCAATGATAAGCTAACCCTTTTAACCCTGTAGACCGGTGCAGACGCCGAGGTAGAAATACACTGTATCTATGCAAACCTTGTAGATCATGATAAGACGGCACGTAGCTAGAACGTCTCGCCAGAATCTACATGTACACTGTTTGTCATCCTGTCAGTGAACTAATCAGAAATCCTTTTCTATAAGAATATATTTAAAGCGAGAAGAGTTCTGTTAAGAAACTCAGGGATGAAAGAGTAAAACATAAATATCACCGAAAAGCGCGTAGGAAAATAGTTCCAGAGTACTGTTTTCTTTTCAGAATTCGTCTTTCTGTGCCAATTTATATTCAATCCGTATAAAGTCTCGAAAACTGAAATGTTTTGAAAGACGTTCCATGCGGGGCCGGCCTGCAAAATTAATTTTCAAGAGTTCATTTGGACTATTTTATGCAGCGTACGAACAACGGAAGTGGAGCAACGCGGTCCAGTACCGGAAGTAGAAATGTAATGACAAAGAAACTTCATTTAAAAAATCAACTTTCAAAAATCAGATTTTTTCATATATCTGCTCTCAGCATAGATTGTGGGTACTGGTAAGAACTGCCTCGATGACGCGGTTCTTACGACTACCCACTGTCTATGGGTCAAAACTAGGCAGGCGTGTTTCGTGATGTGAAAAAAAAAATATTCTTTTTTTTTTCTAGTCTAAATATAGATTGTCGGTGCTCGGGGTTCTGAACCCCCTAAAAAGGAAAATAATGTACCCCTGTACATCCAACTTTCTCTATATAAAGTTGGGTTTATAGGGTTGTTCAGTACATATGGGGTAGCCTCAATGTGCTTCTAGTGCCCGGTTACCTTAAAAACAAGATCATCGTTGTTCAGTACACGGACTTGTTGATGTTATGCTTTTCTTTTCTTAAGGATTTGTAAAAAAGAAAAAGAAAAAATAAATGTCTATAGATTACAAAAAATAATTCTGTCACTTGACTTCTCTTGTAGTCTCAAACTTTTCATGGTCACTCAGAATTTCCAGGACGAGTTTACGAAGGGAGTTTGACAGTTGAAATCAGTAAAAATAGTTTTGCAGAGTCCAGTTACAGGCAGATAGTCTAACTTGCATTGTGTAAAACAATTTTTCCGAAGTAAATCAATCAAGTGTGCTTGTTGTAGGTTGGTCTCTATGAAAGTGATATGTCATTTTTTCTTCATTTATTTAGGAACATTATTAACCGCTCCTTTATAAGCGGTGGGTGAAGAGAACGACAGTTTTAAACCATTGCAGAACTTGTCACGATCGTGCCTCGAACTCAGGCAGAAAGAGACCTCATATTCTACCAACATGGTCAATTTAACAAAACATGTTCATCTCTCAAATCAAATTGCGTGTCAAACGAGTAATTTAAAAGCTTAACATGGTTCAGTCTTTTCTGACAAATTTTCCACCAGCATAAAACTTGTGCGAGTGAGCAGCTCGCCACATTCAGCCTTCGCTCTTCATAAATGCCGATTTTTTTTAACCATTACAGTTAGATGCACATCGACGTTGCGGTTTCGCTCATCGCCGGGTCCGTGAATATGTTTCTACGTACATTGTCCTCCCTCAATGGTTTGAGACGGACAGCTAACACTGAAACAATTTCCGTAAAAGTCTTACCAGAAAAAGCGTGCTAATTTAGAGCGACCACGTCGATGCAACGTCAAGACGTGGGTCTTTTTCACAAAGGCGATCATCACTGACTCAGGCGAGCCTTCGAGTACGCGCAGCCTTACCAGAGCCTTTGCTGCTCTCGGATATGAAGAAAAGAAAATGCGTTTTAGTTGGCTGCGCACATGCATTTGACAAAATGTATGCTTATAAGGGAGGTAATACATGGGAAATGATTAACTTTTCAAGCCCCAAAACCTGGGAAATCGAGTGAAAAAGAATGTGAAAAATATTATTATTTTTTTTTTTGTTACCAGTTGATAACTTTACTTGCAAATAAATTTGTACAACAGCACAAATGATTGCTTGCAGGTAAACTTCAACCAAATGCGGTCGCCGATGCTTACGCCGACGACGGACGTTGGGGGTATGGCAATAACTCCCCATTACTTTCGCGGGCGAGCAAAAATGGCGGATTTTCAACTTTACAAACTGGGGAAGCCTTCCTTTGAAAAGGAAACTTAAATCCTCATTATAAAGATCGCTGGGTGTAACGGGCCTCCGTGGCCTGGTGGATAAGAGTGCTGACTCTTAATCACAAGGTCTCTCAACGCTGTAGGTTTGAGCATGGCTCAGGTCACATAATGAGAAGTTCTGCAATGGAAAGTTAGGAGGTTTTTCATCGGGTACTCCAGTTTTCGCTCACCTCTGATTAACGATCGGCTTGATGTGAGTGAAATAATCTTGAAAGGATCGTAAAACCAAACATAAAAAAGATCGCTGGGTGTGTAAAACATTTTCATGTCTTTGCTACTAGAATTAACGTCTGTGCCAAGGTCGAAGGTTTTAACGCTTCCAATATAAAAAATATTTAGGGAGCGAAATAAAGTCATAATGTTGATGGGTCGTTGTTTATTGTTCTTGAGCCCAGCACAGATAGCAATAGTTTCTGTTCAAAAACTTCATGTCTACTAAGTGACCTGCCACCAGTTACAGACTGAGGTGTTAAAAGACTTTTTGGCGCATTCGATGGGAGCTATTGTATCTGATAAGCCGAGAGTGGTGTTCAATACTCAATACTTGACGTTTTACTAATCAGTTTCGTTTACAATTAAATTGTGATCCAGAAAGATATACAAAAAGGATTTCAAATTTCAGGTTTTTGCGGAGGTACCGCTCAAAGAAACTGCCGAGGTTTAAGATACAGTCTGATTCGCAGCACTTTGTCTGGGCAGGCTTAGATCTTCCTAGGCGGTTCAGCAATACTTCAAAGTTCGGTCGGTTTCAGCTCATGCAGTCCAATATATTGCCCCAAGGTCTGATCGGGGATTGATGAAATAGATTGGGCTGCATGATGCTTCCACGCAGAGCTGATACCGGCCGCACATGAGTAGTGTATAATCGTCTAGAAGTTCTAAGCCTGCCCAGGCAAAGTGGCTCGAGTCGGACCGTTCATGCATTTCAACCATTTAGTTTCATTGAACGACAGATTGGAAGCAATGTCTCAAAAAAGACGCATACAGTGTTAACAGGGACGTTAACAACACATGAAATAGATAACCAAGGCCCTATAGAAGGCCTGATGACTTAGGAAAAATCTTTTTATATACCCGTTTGAAAAACAACAGCAACAACAACAACAACAACAACAACAACAACAAACGGTCGTATTAAGTTATGGGGTTGGTGTCCGTCCGTCCGTTCGCAAACATTTTTTTCGTTTCCGTATAACTCCTATTATACAGTTTTCATATATACAATCAAGCCTAAAATGTTTATGTTGTAAGGCTAAGATGTGAAGATGTGCCAATTACTGTCCAACAAATATTAACAGAGTTATGACCTTTGAAAAATTCGGTTTACATTTTCGTTTGGTTAAGTTTTGTGCTATACATGTGTAAACCATATGTACGTTACATTTAGTTTATACTTGCCATGGCGTTAAACAATTTACCACAAAATACTCATCACTACCTACCCCTCCTCTACCAGGGTCACAGACTTCGAAATTTTATATACACGTTTTGTATTAAAACATAGAAGTGGAGGCAATGATCAGGAATCGTTACAATCAACCCACAGCTCCCATCAGAGACACCAAAGGGAAAGACACACAAATATGAAACAACATACCCTGATGGAAACACCAACAGCGGAAAACCAAAAGGACAGTTAATTTCCCATAAAATGGCCAATATGCTATCCAAAATAAAATAACATAAGCGACACAAACATCCAAAGACAAACCATAACAAAAACAAACCGCGACAGAAGAACCGCCTTGGAACGGTCAGCGGAAACGAATTCCACTGGGCTTAAATCGATTTTACGTGGCCACAATCCTCGCCCTTACTTCCGTCGTGATTTAGACAAATAATTTGCTCAGTCCGCATAGAGGCCTCCAAACTTCAGACAAACCATAACAAAAATATACCGCGACAGAAGAACCGCCTTGGAACGTTTAAAGTTTAATGCATTAAGTGGAATAATGATATCAGCTGGCTCAAATCAGAATGTAGACTGACAAGACCAAACCTATTGGATGCTTTTTGAAAGCAGCCAACTTGTTTTCATCTGAGTGGTGATTTAATCAGCCAGAAATAATTTCAAAATTTCATCACCTTAACCCATTGTATGTGGGAACCCCCTAAAGGTGTACCTTAGCAAACAGTACAGGCCCAGATCAGACGCTGCAGAATGCGGCGTCTGATCAGGGCCTGCACTATTTGCTAACAGAATTTCCCATTAAAAATAGAATAAAAACATAAAAATAGGCCTTACACCCCTTATATGACAAATGGACTTGTACAACATATAGCAATGGAAGAGTCCACTATCATACAATGGGTTTAAAGACTTATTTATAGCCTTTCAAACTTTCAAAATTTACTGTTTGATTTGCAATGACAGGTATACCAAAATGATCCTAAGTATCGGACCAGACAGGCCTAAGCAAACAGTGTAGATCCAGCTCAGACTGCTCCTGTCTCCACCTTTTTGGACTCCTTGTTAAAATTAAAGGAGAATTACAGCAAGTTCTCAGGGAGTCCGAATTTTTAGGATTTTTATGCTACACTGACAGGTTCTAACCCAGGAAAAGAAAACAATAAGGAGGCTTTGGGCGCTTGGAGAAATAGACTGGGCTGCATGGTGCTTCCACCCAGAGCTGAAACCTATCACAAACATGAGTACTGGCCATAGTAAACCGCTTAGAAGGTCTAAGCCTGACCAGGTAAAGTGTTGTGAGTCGGACCATCCCTGCATATAAACCATATTGGTTTGCTTAGGCGGAAGGGCCTGAGATGTCATTTCATTTCAATGTTGGGTAAAAGTCCCAGAAAATTGGAAGCAACATCTCCAAAATAACCTAAATAGTGTTGACATGGACATAAAATGTCAAAACAAGCAAACAATAAGGATTGTATGCGGGAAACCCCTAAAAGGGTACCTTGGCAAACAGTGCAGGCCCTGAGATCAGATGTGGCAGAACGGGTGTCTGATCAGGGCCTGCACTATTTGCTAATAAAATTTTCCGTCAAAAATGGAATAAATACGAAAGATTTAGACCCGACACCCCTTATATGACAAAAGTACTAGTCCACCTGAATTATCAATGGGTTAAAATGGATTCATGAGCCGGCACATGTCAAAATGTGCGACCAACATTGACACAGATCCTACCGGCCCCGATAGCTCAGTTGGTAGAGTGTCCAATCCCGGGAACGGGGGGTCACGGGTTCGATCCTCAGACGCGTCATACCAAAGTCATTAAAAATGGTACTAGCTGCTCCTCGCTTGGCACTCAGATTTACGGGGTAGAGCTAGGACTGGTCGACCCAGTGTCAGGATAATGTGACTGGGTGTGGTATCATGTAATGTGTCTGGGACATGATACTTCAGTGAGGCAGCACTACAAAAGTGAGCATTGAGCTCCCTGTCGCAACCAGACACCGTCGTGATATGACTGAAGAATTGTTGAAAGCGACGTTAAACCCGAATTCACACACACAGACACAGATCGGTTTGCACATCCATCCAGAGTACTAGCTATCTGTCTTTAGATGGCCACTGGTGAGGCAATAACTCAAGGCTCAAGCAAACACTGGTCAGAATGCATGGATGCATAGACTGATCGGAGTCCTCACTTGTCACACAGGTCATCCTCTGATGACCCAAAATGGCCCACAAGGGTTGACATCTGGTTAACGCTTGTCCTGCTGAGCCCGGATATGCCTTACCTTTCAAACAATGTAGATCCAGATCAGATGGCTTCTTCATCTGATCAGGATCTACATTTTTTGTCATTCAGATTGTGAATTTGTTGCAATAATTTGCATCAAGTAATCTGACTGGTTAATAATCAGTAGTGGATGTGGCATATTTAACTCTTCAGCAGGACAAGCAATCTTGCTCTGGCTCAAATAATATTAAATGGTATATTTGTTTATTTTGTGAACAAAACTTTGCAATACATTGCATTTGTAATGCACAATTGCATCTTACATTCGGCCCCTGCCCATCGGAGCTTGAAGAAATGATGCTTCCATGCAGAGCTGAATCCGACCGCACACGAGTACTGGTAAACCACTAACAGGATCTAAGCCTGCCCAGGCAATGCAGTGCCAGTCCGAACGTCCATGCTTGTAAACCGAATTGGTTTCATTGGGTGACAGGGCTTGAGATGTCATTTCATCTAAATGTCGGGTAAAAGTCCCACAAAATTGGAAGCGACGTCTCCAAAATGACCTTTGGTGTTGAAGGGGATGTTAAATCAAACAAACAAACAAAATGCCTCTTACATTATTATGAACGCACAGCAAGGCCCCCAGAAATGTTTTATGATTTTGCTGAAGTGGCGGTTCCAGTTATTTGAATAATTCATAGACTGACATGTAACTAAATGAATGATTCAGCCATAATTTCACTTTGTAATGCTAGAAAAGCTAAATATGGAAATGCATAATAAAATATTCATACACAGGTAATTATAAGAACTGAATTATATAACAAATTTTAAGGGGAGGGGATACATCTTGCAAGATTTCCGTCTTTTTTTTTTTCAGTCGGCGCAAGGGAGACAACTTTCTGTTTGCATTTTAGTTCTGTTATACAAAGATTAAAAAGTGCATAACTAAGGGGACTCAACTCTCAGAGACTGCATAATTAGGATGGGGGTGGCTACTCTCAAAGGAAAGAATTTGCAAATTCTTTCCTTTGAGGGTTACTAAGACCCCTGTAACTGAAAAGGAGACAACTACTTTTGAGAGTGATCCCCTATTAAGGTGTATCCATCCATTCCTTGTCAGAAAACTGCTGATTCAACAGTCCCAGTTTCTGACTGCAAAATCAGAAAAAGTGCACTCAATTAACCCATTTGGTACCGGAAATCCCCAAAATCCCAAAACGTGTACCCGGGCAAACAGTGCAGGCCCAGATCAGACGCCGCTTTCTGCGGGGTTAATTGATCTGACCCATTGATCAGGGCCTACACTGTATGCAAAAAAGTTCAGTCATTTTCCTAATAAATTTTGAAGAAAACACAAACTGACACCCCTAAATTTCGAAATGGACTCATGCTATATATAAGAAGGAAGATTCCATTTGGTACAAAAAGGGTTAAAAGTTAACACCTGGTCAAATTTAATCTTATTGAAACACTTCATAAATATTTGAACAACTGTAACCATTCAAGGTCTGCTTTTGCCAGTAGTAATAATAGTGCTTGTAATCTGCAAGGTGGGGATACTTTTGCTTATTTGGCAAAACTTTTGGGACATGTGTAACTTATTTGCACTCTGGCCAAATCCCAGGCAGATCTCCAAGGTTTGAAGGCCAACAAACTGGTCAGAGAATGGACATTCAAGGCCATGTCAGACTGGTGTTCCAAAGCAGAAGAAGAGAACAGAATAAAAGTTGTTAATAATTAAACCATTGTATGCGGTGGGAACCCCTAAGGGGTACCTTGGCAAACAGTGCAGGCCCAGATCAGACGCCGCAGAACGGGGTGTCTGATCAGCACTATTGCTGACAGAATTTTCCGTTGAAAATAGAATAAAAACAAAAAAATAGGCCTGACAACCCTTATATGACAAATGGACTTGTCCAATATATAGCAGTGGAAGAGTCCACTCCACTAGCATACAATAGGTTAAGTGGGCTGTCGCTTTAACATTAGATCTCTCACCTCTGTGGGTTCAAGCCTCTATGATACTGTCGGATGCGCTTCAGACAGGTTGCTGGTTTGATACCTCTGCCACATCGACAACACTCTTTCTGGAGATGGATCATGAGATCTTTTCCAAGGTCCTTCTCTCCTGCTGACTGAAGAAGGACAGTTGTCTCTTGATTTCAACAAGAGAAACAAGCTTGCAATATTGCCTTCATAAATCATGATCTCGTAAATAATTTGTAGTGTGTCATGTAAATCTCGAAGCAATGTCGTATGATCTCGTGCGAGTTATACAGCCACTACGACATATGAGTTACTACGAGTTTAGTCACGAGTTGTTGCGAAAAAACAGGATTATAATGTCGAGATATCACAAGTTGGCTACAGCATTCCTATGAGAAGACACAACAACTGTACGACAGTATGAGTTATGGCAAGATTAATTAGCTACATGTATAAAAGCAGTTTTTAAAGATTATGTCTTAGACATGTCGTGAGAGACAAGAAGAACAGAGTAACAACTCTCGCTAAGTCGCACGACATGCCCCAAATTATAACTCATAATAATTCGGCTCATGTTGGTTGGTTGATTTGAGGTTTAACGTTCCCATCAACATTGTAGAAAAACTTATGACTGTGTGACGGGTATTTAGGCCAAAATGAAATATCAATTCCTGTTAACAACTCTTTCAATATTAAACCTTTCAGTACCGCAAACCCCAAAATGGGTATTGGCAAACAGTGCAGGCCCAGATCAGATGCCGCAGAATGTGGCATCTGATCAGGGCCTACACTATTTGCAAAAAGTTCAACCATTTTCCGAATAAATTTTGAAGAAAACACAACCTGACACCCCAAAATTTTGAAATGGACTCCTGCCATATATAAGTCGGAAGATTCCATTTGGTATTAAAAAGGGTTAAAGACCATAATAAACTATTACTGATCATATTAATTTCCTGTCATCTGTAGGGTTCATAGCCAACATTAAAGTCGGAGTGCTCAAGGCAACTTTATGACAGATCAATGGCTGCCTGAGACTGGTCAATGACCAAACAATATAGTATTGTATCTAGGAGCATGACTCTTTAAAAATTTTCCATTGGAAATGATGATCTTCAGTCTGTATTGATTTTTGTTTTACTGCCTTCTCAAGAATAAAGAAATGTAGGTCAAGGTCGAACATGGATGCTTGGATTCCTTGATGCAAGTTTGTGCCAAGTATGATTATGAAGCTCTTATAGTTCTTGAAAAATGGAAACGGTAATGGTTAACCCATTGTATACTAGTAGACTCTTCCATTGCTATATGTTGGGCAAGTCCATTTATCTGGCCTGTTTTTCTTTTTTTTTCTGTTTTTATTCTATTTCTGACAGAAAATTCTGCTAGCAAATAGTGCAGGCCCTGATCAGACGCCGCGTTCTGCCAAGGTACCCCCTTTAGGGGTTTCCCCATATACAATGGGTTAATTGACATCAAATATAGTTGTGTGTGTCCTTATTGGAACATGTGCATTAATTACTGGCAAATAATGTACCAACGTTTGTTTCTGACCATGAAACTAAGGTCAACCATGATTGGCCAATCAAAAAAACCTTGAACTTGATTGCATGGATAAGCAATGAACTTTCACTTAGTAGCACTTCACAAAAAAGTCTGTTATAACACAACAGGAGCATATAATTTCACTGAGTGAAATTATATGCTCCTGAACACAATTATGCAGTAAGCAAAAGCTCTGATTTGACTGCAAATGCGCAGTCTGATCAGAGCCTGTGTTTACTGCATGAGCCTTCTTTGAATCCCAGGCTTTCCAAAGGAAAAGAAGGGTCTCCCCCTACTGTTCTATACTTTTCAACTTTTTGAACAACTGTTTTCTCCTAATACTGCTCAACCCATTGTATGCGGGGAAACCCCTAAAGGGATACCTTGCCAAACAGCGCAGGCCCAGATCAGATTCTGCGGCGTCTGATCAGGGCCTGCACTATTGGCTAACAGAATTTTCCATCAAAAACAGAATATCGGAAAAAAAAGCCTGACACCCCTTACATGTTGGTCTTGTCCAACATATAGCAATGGAAGAGTCCACTAGCATACAATGGGTCAACAGCTGATATCACAGGTCAGTGTCCTAAAGTGTCCTCTCTTAAGTGTCCTCTGTAAGAGGCACAAGAGTGCATTTGTACTCTGTGTATTCATTTATTTATTTTGCTATTATCTCTATCATTACCTAACAAAAACTGGAAATTTTCCATTACCCATGAATCGCAGGCCTCATATATTTTCAGGAACCAATTTGAAATTTAGGGGTGTCAGTTCACCCACGAGTTATTTTTGTTTAGAAATTCATTTAGAAAATAACTGAACTTGCAAACAGTAATGGTCCTGATCAGATACCACATTCTTGCCTTGTTCAGTAAGTGGGTTACCGTATTCGACCTATTTACCACACCGTGCACTTAGTTTTTTCAAAATTGTATGTAAATACATGTATTGTGGCGAAAAATCTACCTAATTAGCGCACACTCAATACAAAAAAAATACGAAAAAAAAAGCTTCCGATATGATTATTTTATAGAGTTGAATTTCAGCATAGAGGTTCACCACATATACATATGATTGTCTGGGTCAAAGATGCAGCAAAACTCAATATGTTTTTGTTGGGAGGTTACTCTAAAGTGTGCGCTTGTGTGTTTTTTCCAGAAAAAGCTTGGGTGTGCGCTTATAGGAGCATGTGCGGTAAATAGGTCGAATACGGTAGTTATAAAATTGGTTAAAATCTGATATACCGCATTCGCCCTAATTACCGCACCATGCGCTTAGTTTTTTCAAAATCGTGTCATAAAATCATGGTGAAAAATCTACCTAATTAGCGCACACTTGATACGAAAACAACAGCTTCCAAGGTGATGCATACTGACATTTAATGGGACGAAAAAAAGATACTTAAGCATTGCCTTCACTGTTGGAAGAAACAATGGTAAGTTTTTATAGATTTAATATGAGAACTTCAAGGGGAGACTACTGTAAAGTGTGCGCTTATGCATTTCCTTTTCAAAAATAGCTTTGGTGTGCGCTTATAGGAGCATGTGCGGTAATTAGGGCGAATACGGTACATACCTGTAACAAAAAATTTCGCAAAACAATCTTTATACAACTAAAACATGAAGGGGTGGGGATGCAGTAGAGGAAATGCAAGAGATAGATAAGTCATAAAGAGGAAATGAACATGAAAGTGGAGAAACAAAATAAATACAAGCTTTCTTCCCGAAAGGCTTGCATGAACAGCTTGCACAGGCTCAATTTCTCTTTGTTCTGTTTTAATATCAAGTAAAACACCCAGATTTTATTGCTTGAACAGACAGTATAACTTTGCTGCTGGGCTATATTCTCTACAATTAATTTCATATTAACCCTTTTTGTACCAAATGGAACCTTCCACCTTATATATAGCATAAGTCCATTTTAAAAGTTTGGGGTGTCAGGTTGCATTTTCTTGAAATTTAAGTTGGAATATGCCTGAACTTTATGCAAATGGTGTAGACCCAGATCAGACGCCTGATATGGGCCTGCACTGTTTGTCAGAGAACCTGTTTTTGGGTTTCTGATACAAAATGGGTTAAAAAATGCACAAAACTGCAAGATATGTGCAGTAAAAACACCTGAAAGTCCCCATACATAATGGTTTCATTGTGGAAAGAGATTCATTTTGCACCTTTTCAAGGGCAATAATTCATTTGTGAAATTAGGGCAAGAGATGTTAGTTTTCGTACTATTTTTTTGACTATTTTATACTCAAGATGCAAGTCAGAAGAAACTAGTTCACAGGTACCACAAGCTAAATGTACTTCTACAAGTATTTCAACATTTTCATACATCCCCGCGAATACAAGCTAAATGTACTTCTATAACAACTTCGCCCCCGCCCATCGGGCTAGAAGAAATAGATGGGCTGCATGATGCTTCCACACAGAGCTGAAACAGACCGGCACATGAGTAGTGGTAAACCACTTAGAGGATCTGAGCCTGCTAAGGCAAAGTTGTGCGAGTCGGCCCGTCCATGTTTAATAAACGTCAATAGATATGTTTATGCTTACAACATCTTAAAGGAGAGGATAAATATAGGCTGAGCCTACATCCAATCCTTTGACATTTGTATGTATATTTGTTGTACAGATGTACGTATTCATGTCATGAAATTTTGAATAAATAAATAAAGAAATCTACCACAATTTTTCATCTTAACTTTCTCTCTTTTTTTTTTGGGGGGGGGGGGGGGGGGGTAAAGTTTACATGCATTTGTATAGGCCTCTTTCCATAATGCGGTTTTGGATGCTCGTTAGAACTGCCTCAATGAGGGCAGTTCTAACATGCACCCTCAACATATGTCTTGAAGCAAAAAAAAAAGGTCAACAATAAACACTGATTTTCTCTACATAAAGTGGGGTTTATAGGGATGTTCATTTCACGGAAATCTCAACATGATGACAAACAAATCAATTTTTTTCAAATTTTAAGATTAGTTTATACTAATTTATTTTAGTTCGATTGCGATGAAAGCTTCAAGCTTATTGAATCGCTCTCGAACACTCATTCCGGGTGTTTTCACGCACAACCTTTCGATCATGAGTCGAACGCGCTAACCACTGCGCTATCGAGGCAGATTCCCTTGATATGAATTGATATGAATGTACAACAAGATCCCTATGTACAATATTTTGAGAGTACTTAAAAAGTTTCAGTATTTGCTTGTTGTAGCAAGTAATAAATAAACTGTGGTATAAAATATAACTTCAAAAAGACAGAAAATCTATCTTAAGATACTATCACTTATATATATAATCCCACACACTTAAAAGTAATATGGGACCGTGCATAGCAAAACCTATAATGTAAGACTTGATCGTCCAGCAGTCTTACATCAGCCTGCCTGTGATCAGAGTCTTAGATCAGCCTGCCTGTGATCAGAGTCTCAGATCAGCCTGCCTGTGTGTGATCAGTCTTTTTTTGTCCACTCTCCGCAATGTCTCGTGTATTTAAAAAGCATCCAGACACTGGAAGATCTGTGTCTTCTGTCCCACAGGTTTTAATCCTTACCCTGCTGAACATGACAATCTGTACCTTTGCAAACAGTGTAGATCCTGATCAGATGGCTTCTGAAGAAGCCATCTGATCAGGATCTACCCTGCTTGTCATTCTGTTTGTGAACTGAACAAATACATTTTATTAAGCAATTTGATTGGAAACTGAAAGTCAGAAAAGGGTGTGGCTAAATTAATTTATTCATCAGGATAAGGGTTAATGAAGAATTTGCCATGCGCTGGCTCACAACCTTTTTGCAATGCTATGACTCAACAACTTGTTTAAATGAATACACCCAATATGCTGTTTTATGTTTTTCTAATTAACCAAAAAGCAAACTTATAACACTTGAAAATCACTAAAGCGTGCATTAAAACTTTTATAGCGCCTTCTTGTCTGCACATGCATTATGAGCAGCCGTTTTAAACATTTATGCATTTGTTTTTTCACGAAACTGTGGTTACACATGACTGGAATGACTGATAACCCTTATCTTGCTGTTCACAACAACCCCTATCTTTGCAAACAGTGTAGATCCAGATCAGATGGCTTCTGAAGAAGCCATCTGATCAGGATCTACACTGTATGAATTTGTAGGAATAAATTGCATCAAGTAATCTGATTGGTTCAAAGTCAGAGATAGGTGTTGCTAAAATGAATATTCAGCAAGAAAAGGGTTAAAACATTTCCCTTCAAAATTCTTTCATGATTTAGTATTTATTGTCTATGTAACACTGAGAAATTTTTGGGTGGACTGTTTGTCAACTGACCCAAAGTTACTAAGAATTCAGGGGTCAAACAAATCCATCTCACATTACAATCACATACTCGTGCGACATTAATTTTGAAATGGACTCTTGCTATATATAAGGAGGAAGATTCCATTTGGTACAAAAAGGGTTAAACTATTCAGTTTAAAAAGTTACATAGAGTTCGGGTTTAACGTCGCTTTCAACAATTTTTCAGTCATATCACGACGGTGTCTGGTTGCGACAGGGAGCTCAATGCTCACTTTTATAGTGCTGCCTCAATGAAGTATCATGTCCCAGACACATTACATGATACCACACCCAGTCACATTATCCTGACTCTGGGTCGACCAGTCCTCGCTCTTCCCCGTAAATCTGAGTGCCAAGCAAGGAGCAGCTAGTACCATTTTTAACGACTTTGGTATGTCGCGGCCCGGGATTGAATCCGTGACCTCCCGTTCCCCGGTGCGGACAGTCTACTAACTGAGCTATAGGGGCCGGTAAGTTACATAGAGACTTTAGAGACTTTGCACATACTCTGGTGCTTAAGAGCCATTATCCTCCACCCCAGTATTATTTCAGAACCCCAGAGTAAACCATTAAACCAACAAAAAGGGCAGAATACCAGATTAAAATTAAACAATTCCAGTAGAATTAGGCCAATATCCAAACATTTTTTACTTATACAAACATTTTAGTAAAACTGGTGACTAGGGCTGCCACGATACGCTCACCTCACGATACGATACATATCGCGATACTTGGTTCCCGATACGATACGTATCACGATACATTTTAAGGCTTCAACTACTGAGTTATTAACTGCAAAGGATAACATTATTTGGCCAGCAACATATGAAAATCTATGTCTGGTGTGGTTCAGAGTTAAATTAAGAATGTTTCTATCAAAGTTCTATGACAATAACTAAATGTTTTTTTAGAATAAGAAAGAATCACATTAAAACAAAGTTCAACCACTTAATTAATGCTTGTAGACATGCTGTAGATGCCTTTATAACCTTTGTTTGAAAACACGTTCTGTCCAGAAAAATGTTCAGTTTTTGATCATGGGAGATTGGCTCATTTTCTATGAAATAACATGAACAACTTTTCAAAAACAGACTTAAATTCAATTGAGGAGTGTTTGACAGAACTTTTCTGATCATTTTAAAAGGTTTTAAAAGTCATAATTAGTGACAGTTTTTGATTGAAAGATCGATTTTCGTAAGTCGCGAAAACTAATGACATTCGCATTAGCGCTTTTGTTTGCTTGAAATAAGTCATAAAAACAGTGCCTAAAGTAATTATCCATGTGTGTATCTGTTCAGAAACCTTCAAAATGAAGATTACTGTTGAAGAGTACTAGTTCTTTCACTTTGCCATGCAGTAATTAAACAACTAATTGATTGACAATTTTTGTCAATTTTGTGAATCGAACCGTATCGAAAATGGGATCAAAAGAATCGTGGACCGAATCGTGACCACTGAACCGTGATGCATCGTGATTTCGGTGAATCGTGGCACCTCTACTGGTGACCCATACCAAAATTGCACTATGGAAATGTCATTGCACCCATACTGGGTACTTGAACTAAATTTCAGCCTTCAAAAATCAAAGCACTGAAATTAAGCACTGGTGGGTCTATTGTCTCTAAGGGTAAGCCTAAATGAGGACTTTATTTCGTTTAAATTCCACTAAATTCCTGTACTGTAAGCAAACAGTGTAGACCTTAATTATAAGACACAGTGTAGACCCAGATCAGACACCACATTCTGTGGTGTCTGATCTGGGTCTACACTGCTTGCCAAACCCAATACATGATTCCAGTCCAGATTGTCTAGATAACCCTCTTACAAAATCTGACCTCACAGCGATAAGAACTGCATGGCTGCTTTCTATACACATAACCATTACCTGGAATGACAGTCACATGACTATCACTGATTTGTAGGAAATCCAGGTATGATGTTATTTATAGAAAATAGCCATGCAATCAACCAATCAGATTACTCAATGCAAATTACCGTATTCGCCCTAATTACCGCACATGCTCCTATAAGCGCACACCAAAGCTATTTTTGAAAAGGAAATGCATAAGCTCAAACTTTACAGTTACCTCCCCCTGGAAGCTCTCACAATAAATAGCTAAAAAAACTAACTGTTATTTCTTCAACAGTGAAGGCAATGCTTTAGTATCATTTTCCGTCCCATTTTTTATCAGTATGCATAATCTCGAGTCGATTGTGCGCAAATTAGGTAGATTTTTCAGTGATTTTTTACATGATTTTGAAAAAACTAAGCGCACGGTGCGGTAATTAGGGCGAATACGGTATTGCAACAAATTCACAATCAGAATGGCAAACAATGTAGATCCTGAATGTTGTGAAAATAAGGCATATCCGGGCTCAGCAGGACAAGGGTTAAGGCCACATTGTTGACTCTGAACAAACGCCATGTTCCTCTTGCTGGGAGAAACAAAGAAAAACTGAATTTGTCTTAACCTCAGCTTGTCTTAACAATACAACCCCTACATTTGCAAACAGTGTAGATACAGATCAGATGGCTTCTGAAGAATACATTATATCAAGTAATTTGTTAGAAGCCTCCGTGGTGTAGTGGTTATGCGACTCGCCTTGTAAAACCAGGGGTCACATTATCGATCCCGGGCTTCTCCAGACTTTCGGATGAGTCTTTAAACCGAGGTCAAGTCTCCGTATGACCTTAGCTGTTGGTGGGACGTTAATCTCAAACACTCACTCAAGTAATTTGACTGGTTGATAGTCAGAAATGGGTGTAGCTAAATTAAATTTTTTCAGCAGGACAAGGGTTAATAACGGAATTTCACACTGTATATACATCTTCCATTTTCTCTAAAATACAGTGATCTAAGAGTGCAATAACCAAGGAAACATTTTTCTGAGAAATACTTTGTAACTTTCTGGTACAATTCCAAATATTCTGAACTGTTTCCAGACAGGACAATTTGGATCTCCAAGTAACATCCCTGTTTTGTCTGTTTTCATTTCCTCTTGTCAGCCCAATAGTTACCATGGTAGCATAAATATGCTAAATATTGAAACATTGTCAACACTGTTTTAACCCATTGTATATTAGTGGACTCTTCCATTGCTATATGTCTGACAAGTCCATTTGTCATATAAGGGCTGGTAGCCTATTTTTTCGTTCTTATTCTATTCTATTATTGATGGAAAATTCTGTAACCAAATAGTGCAGGCCCTAAGCAGATGCCGTGTTCTGCGAGACGCGCATTCTGTGGCGTCTGATCTGGGCCTGCACTATTTGCCAAGGTACCCCTGCAGGGGTTTCCCCGTATTTTGTTGCTTGTTTGATTTGAGGTTTAACATCCCCGTCAACACTGTACAGGTCATTTTGGAGACGTTGCTTTCAATTTTGTCGGACTTTTACCCGACACTGAGATGAAATGACATCTCAAGCCCTGTCGCCCAATGAAACCAATAGGGTTTATAAGCATGGACCTTCAGACACTCAAACTTTTTTAAGATGTTTGGAAGGAATAATTTTTGGCTTCAGAAGATACCCAGAAAAGTATAAAAGCTTGTTCACAACATTCTATGACCTATATCTGTCAATCTGCCAATGCCATCAAAACCAAGGTAACCTTTTTATGATTACCCACTTAGCTAGCCATCAAAATATCTACCGAACAGCAGGTAATTATGAGTGAAAGTCTTCTAATCCCAATATTTCATTGCCTTGGAAACCAATCATCAATGTATTTTGTAAATGGTTTCCAGATCAAGGGATGAAGGATTTTCCCTCTGTACACTACTTCTCCTCAGAATGTTAACCCTAAATGCACCAAGCACACATCAGATGACATTTTTTGTTATAAATTTTCAGTTTGTTTGTTTGAATTGAAGTTTTACATCCCTGTCAACAGTAGGTACAGTTTAGTCGCACAACTTTGCCTGGGCAGGCTTATAAGCGGTTTACCCATACTCATGTGTGGTCGATTTCAGCTATCTACATGAAAGCATCATGTAGCCGAATCTATTTCTCTGAAAGCATCATGCAGCCGGATCTATTTCTCCAAGCCCCAAATGGCGCGGGCCAGTAAATTTTCAGAAAAAACCACACTCGACATTTCATGTGAATCATCTGCTAGAGAGAGAGATTTCACATGAAATGCCAAGCCTGATTTTCTCTAAAAATAAGAAAAAGAATTTCGCGGAAGGCTATGGGGGTACAAAGTCAATGAACCATGAAATATAGGGCAAGGTCAAAATCTGGATGCTTGCATTAAAATTGTCATCCCCAGATGCAATTTTTTACCAATTATCATTAATGAAGCTAGAAATGGACCTGGTTGGTTGGTTGATTGGAGGTTTAACGTCCCCTTCAACACTGTATAGGTCATTTTGGAGATGTTGCTTCCAATTTTGTGGGACTTTTACCCGACATTGAGATGAAATGACATCTCAAGCTCTGTTGCGCATTGAAACCAATAAGGTTTATAAGCATGGACGGTCCAACTCGCACCACTTCGACATCTACGGTACCTGTCCAGGTTACTGATTCCAACCATAACTTGGACGAACATGACTAGTATGCTGCCAGGCATGAACGAAACAGCATGTACATAGGGCTTTTGCCAACAAAAGACTGTGCACTTTTGAAGGACAAATAGCAAATTATTGCAAATCTCAAAATTGCCATACCATGAAAAACCCGCATGAATAAGTCAAGGTAAAGATATTAACCCTTTTTGTACCAAATGAAATCTTCTTCCTTATACATAGCAGGAGCCCATTTCCAAATGTAGGGGTGCCAGGCTGTGTTTTCTTCAAAACTAATTTGGAAAATGGCTGAACTTTTTGCAAATAGTGTAGGCCCTGATCAGACGCCGCGTTCTGCGGCGTCTGATCTGGGCCTGCACTGTTTGCCAAGGTTTCCCCTCATGCAATGGGTTAACCCATTTTGTACTAACTGAATCTTGACTCCTCCTCATTCAGTCATTTTCAGAAATTTATATATGTTGAACTTTGCAATCTGCAGCATCTGATCTTGGTCTGCACTGTTTCCTTTGAGACCTGATGTGGTATTTCCAGTATGAAAAGGTTAAAATCAGATTTCAAAGAAACTGCACGGCCCCCGCCCATAGGGGCTTGAAGAAATATATGGGCTGCATGATGCTTCCACCCAGAGCTGAATCCGGCCCGCACACTAGTACTGGTAAACTGCTTAGAGGATCGAAGCCTGTGTGAGGCGGACCGTCCATGCTAATAAACCCTATTGGTCAGGACTTGAGATGTCATTTCATCTCAATGTCGGGTAAAAGTTCCACAAAATTAGAAGCAACGGCTCCAAAATGACTTTTACATTGTTGACAGGGACGTTAAACCTCAAATCAAAGAAACTGCAACGGTCAAATTACTTTATGAAAATAATAAAAAGATTTTATTTCTATTTGATTTAAATTTGAATGATACAAAAACACATGATATTTTCTCAGTGATATTGGAGCTGTTTGGCCTGGATATTTGTTTAGATGCATAAATGGGTGGTTATCTAACCACATTATGTCCAGACCACTAATTTTGGCATTGAGACAGAGTTATGTCCCCTTCATTGCCTATTTTGGACTTTGTAATCACCATAAGTCCTTTAGTTTTGATTGGCTCTTCCTGAAAGCAACAAATAGGTAGGTTGGGGATGACAGTTAGGATAAGTTCGAAAACAGAAACTGTTGGCCTATCTCTCATGTGTTATGTCCCCTTGATTGCTCAAAATGCCTGTTTCTGACCATATCATCAATATAAGTCCTTCAGTCCTGAAAAGGTGAGGGATATTGGATCATCATGGTCCTCTTGTTTAAAGCATCAATGGTCCAGTTTTCCAAAGCATCACTGGTCCAGTTTTACAAAACATCATTGGCCCAGTTGTTCAAAGCATCACTGATCCAGTTTTTCAAAACATCACTGGCCCAGTTGTTCAAACAGTGATCCAGTTGTTTGCCCAGTTTTTCAAAGCATCACTGGTCCAGATTTAAAAGCTTTGTTCAAAGCGTCATTGGCCCAGTTGTTCAAAGCATCATTTGCTTTGTAAACTGTTTAGTGGCCAAAATGTTATATTATCTACCGTAATACATCATCATGTACATGAATATTATGCCGAAAATATGTGCATATTTTGCATTTGCAAAAGCTCCAAAGCCCACCACCATGCATACCCCAACCCCTACCCATCCCCTTTTCAGCAAAATACTAGTAAATTTGCATGAGTATGCTTTGAATAACAGGGCCAAGGATGTAAATTTTTGGTGTTTTTTTGTTTGGAGTTCAACAGTACAGTGCACATTCTTTTGCCTCAAACTGACAACTGCCCTTCCTAGATCAGCGGAAGGGAGAGAATGATGGTAGAAAAGATTTTATGTGGGAGTTGTTGTTCAATCCTTCAATTCCTGCATACAGTTAGATCCTAATCAGATGCCGCTTTCTTTGCCGCTTTCTTTGCTTGTGTTGAGGTTTTACATCCCTGTCAGCACGGTTCAGGTTATATTGAACATATGTTTATATGGAGAAATAAAGAAAACTATCCTCCAATTTTCACAAAATATGTACCTTATCTGTTGCTATAGCTGGAAATGACTCCATTTAACCCTTGACAACCCCTACCTTTGCAAACAGTGCAGATCACGATCAGATGGATTCTGAATTCATCTGAACACATCTACACTTTTGTCATACAGTTTGTGAAATGAATGAATAATCATGTACACCCCAAACCTCAAACAGAGTTTCAAGATTATCCCGAAAATGTGTAGATTATATAGAAAATGACCATAAATGGTCATTTTTCTATGTAATCTATACATTTTTGTTTGGATATAACACGTTTGTTTGTTTGTTTGTGTGATTTTAATTTTAATGTCCCCGTCAACAGTGTTTAACTAACAGGGTTTCTGCTTTGGACCCCATTAAACCTTTTCGTACCAAATGGAATCTTCCTCCTCATATATAGCAGGAGTCCTTTTCAAAATTTAGGGGTGTCTGCTTGTGTTTTCTTCATAATCTATTTGGAAAATGGCAGAACTTTTTGCAAACAGTGTAGGCTCTGATCAGACGCCACATTCTGCTGCGTCTGATCTGGACTTACACTGTTTGCCAGGGTACCCGTTTTGGGGTTTCCTGTACACAATGGGTTAATAGTGTTATAAAGAGGTTTTAGATTGATTGCTAGTCAGAAATGGGAGTGGCTAAATTAATTTATTCAGCAGGATATGGGTTAATTTAACCCTTGTCCTGCTAAGCCTGGATATGCTTTATTTTCCAAACAATGTAGATCCAGATCAGATGGATTCTGATGAAGCCATTTGATCAGGATCTACATTGTTTGCCATTCAGATTGTGAATTTTTGCAATAATTTGCATCAAGTAATCTGATTTGTTGATAATCGGTAGTGGGTGTGGCTAAATTAATTTATTCAGCAGGATATGGGTTAATCAAAAAAAAAACGACATTGAAGTACATACCGTATTGACTTATCTAGAAAAGCAATAGCTGTGAGAAGAAAGCTATCCTGGTAAGTGATTGAATGGTTACATTGACACTTCTCTGGCGATCGAAACCCGTCAAAACAGTAAGTACGGCTATCTGTCTCCATTGTTCCTGTCACTGATCCTGGCATTATCATTGCCGTGCTCATCAGTCCACTAATTGTGGAGATATTTCCTCAAAGTCACAGAGCAATTTCACTTAAAGTATGGTAAAATGACAAGAAATTTATACTTAGCTACTGACTAGGTAGCTTCAGCTTCAAATCATGTATATTTCACAATATTTTCTCTATACTCGGGTATTTCCAAATTTTTTTGTACTACAAAAACTTAAGTACACAATATGATCAAAGTGACAAAATGTCTTATTCAGTCCTTTGTTACAAATTATACAATAACTCTAGCACTATTGAGAGTCACGATAAATACCCAGTCTATTTATAGGCCAAAGTACGCTGCTATATTTGAATTTTCTCAGATACGCCCTCATTAACGGAAGCAAAACCACAAGTCGACTGATTCACACACTGTTTACATGGTATCGATATGTATCTAACATACTGAACAGCTGATCAGTGGGCAGTCCTTAGTCGCAATATGATTTAAAGCCTGCCAATCATACTGCTATCTCATCTCATGAATATTAATGACCCTGAACAGGTCGAACTATATAACTATGCAGCTGTTTATGTTCCCAGCTGTCAAATGAACTGGTCCAGAAGTCACACGACCCAGATTCAGAGTTTTAACCCATTGTATACTAGTGGACTCTTCCATTTGTCATATAATGGGTGTCAAGGCTTATTTTTTGCGGCGTCTGATCTGGGCCTGCACTGTTTGCCAAAGTACCCCTTTAGGGGTTTCACAGCATGCAATGGGTTAACTCATTTAGGATAATGATCCTTGATCCTTGATAATGATTTCGTGTTTAACGACGCGTCAACCCTCTTTGTGGATCATAATCATCCGGCAATGATCCTAACAGTGCAGCTGCTTTTGATCAGTGTCCATACTGTTTGACATTTTGTCTGCAACTTTTGGACTCTAAATAAAATTTAGGCGAATTATAGGCTTATAGCAAGTCCTCAAGGTGTCAGAATTTTTAAGATCGTTATGGTATGCAAGTAGGCTCATTTGAGACAGAGAAGCCTCCGTGGTGTAGTGGTTGCGCTACTTGCCTTGTAAACCAGGGGTCGCAGGATCGATCCCGGGCTTCTCCAGACTTTTGGATGAGTCTTTAAACCTAGGTCCCTCCTCCGTATGACCTAAGTTGTTGGTGGGACGTAAAACTCGAAACACTCACTCACTCATTTGAGACAGGTCCGTTACACTTTCAGGAGAGGTAACTCCTGCAAAAGTATTTTTGTCTCCAAAGTCCATAGGGGTCAAGAATTTGCTCCTGAGGTGCAATTTTTTTCCTTGAAGAGTAAGACCCTTTTTTCTGTGGGACAGAGTTTGTAGAAAAGCGAACAGGAAGTCCAGAAAGTTGTCCCCCTTTGAAAAATGGTGGACAAATCTGCCAGGTGTAGCCATTCCCCTAAAATGGATGTCTGGGCCCAGTTGATCAAAGCATCGCTAGCTTAACGAGCTCGTTAGTGGTCAATTTGTTAACTGTTCTAGCTAGTGCAATATCGAAAATTTTGGTATTTTTGTTGAAAAAAGGTGAGCAGCTTTTGCATCCGCAAAAGCTGCTCACATTTTTTTCAGCAAAAAATTTAGCATTTTTGCAATATTAAATGATCAGAGTTTTAACGATACGTTAACTAACGTCGTCGTTAGTTTTGAACAACTGGCCCCTGATCTACTTTATGTATATTTTAAGTTTAACAGAAATCCCTGTACTTAAACCCATTGTAGGCGGGAAACCCCAAAAGGGGTACCTTGGCAAACAGTGCGCCTGATCAGGGCCTGCACTATTTGCTAACAGAATTTTCCGTCAAAAATATGATACAAACGACAAGATGTTTTTGTTAAACACTGATGCCCCCGGAAGCGCATGTGAAATATTATGGCCAATGTTAAAGTTTTTTAAAAAGTAGGTCAAAGTTCACGAGGTCAAAAATTATGGTACCACTGGAAAGGTCTTGGAATGCTCACAGAGATGCAGATAAAAACTTTTCAAATGGTGGCCTCTCAACTTCTTTGTTTGTTTGATTATAGGTTTAACTTTCCCGTCAACACTGTAAAGGTCATTTTGGAGACTTTGCTTCCAATTTTGTGGGACTTTTACCCGACATTGAGATGAGCTCTGCCGCCCATTGAAACCAATAGTAATTATAAGCATGGACGGTCCGACACTCGCACCGCTTTGCCTCAGGGCAAGCTTAGATCCTCTAAGCGGTTTACCAGTACTCGTGTGCGGGTCGGTCTCAGCTCTGCCTGGAAGAATCATGCAGCCCAGCTATTTCTTCAAGCCCCGATGGGCGGGGGCCATCTCAACTTCTTAACTCTACCATATGTGTAGGCAATGTCATATCAGTACGGATGCAATGTCTTGATGTTGATCAGTTTGCAGTGAGTGGATAATACAATAGCCCAGCAGACACACAGTCAATTATCAACAAACGATGAGAACTCAAGGTACATTCTCTTTATCTGAAGAATTTTATAAATGTCCATTAACATGCACTGTAATATCATAATAAATATTGAAGATTTCTAATTTCGTTTCTCACATAACTCCTTAATGGGCCTCACAGAGAGATGCGCAGCGTCTCAGCTTCCAGACTTTCAGAGCGAGGCTTATCAGTGGAATGACCAAAACGTTTTCGGAGATCTTACCTTAATAATCATTTTTGAACTGTTCAATCATCGAAACCACGTATTTTTCACATTAAATATCATAGGAGAACTTTTTGAATACTTGGTGTGTCGGTAAGTGACATTTAAATACCATCGGTTGATGTTATTTTCGATTCTAATTTTACATGCGACCGTAATTTCGAGGAAACGTCGCCATCTCCAAAGTTTCCAAAGTTTAGTGCTCGTTATCGTTTAGAATCAGAATTGTTTCCTTACGACAAGTGTTTTATTCATGTCTCGATAGCGCATCAAATTTGAGTCAACATCGGAGGTTTGCAACTCTTTGCGAGCAGTATCGGTAGCAGCCTATCGCCTTGTTTACCATTTTGGTAACCTCCCTTGCCATGGCCGACATTCGCGCAAACTAGTTTCGACCCGTGTGGTTTTTGCTCGATTGGAGCGTTACACGGGTATTTTATGTTGAAAACACCGATTTGGTGTTCAGTAGTGCTAAGAGCTCTTGTTTGAACACCGATTTGGTAGTTCGAGAGCGTTCACTTAGGCACACTACCCGATTTCTGAGGGGGCGAATCGCTCTTGCAATACAGTCAACGTGCGCTTTAGAATGTTTACAGCTATTGAGTGCCAGTCATGTATTCCTACGCGGTACAACCTAAACAAAATAGTTCGAGTATTTTTACGACTCTGTCACGATTTGTGGTGCGATTTGCACATAACCAATTTCGAAATCATCAAATTTAACTAATTTGGATTTGATATACAGGTTAGTTTGTCAACTTTTATAAAGCCGAGGATTAACTACGTGTTCCTTCGTTTCAGGCGCGCACAATGGAATTGGCACCAGGCCAGGGCGACCACGTGGAGGATTCCACGCATGCGCCATCTAATAATAACACCGGGGGCGCCGAGGGGGAGACAGCTAACCAACCCGGAAGTAAAGCGGACATCGTTGTCTCCAAGCTGGCGACACAAGTTTTCTCCAAACTAAAAGCACAGTTTGGAGATCAGTCAGAGGACATCCAAACATTAGCGCAGGCCATGTTGCTGGTCAGAAAGGACATTGAGTCACTGAAAAGGAAAAACGAGGATGATAATGCTCCAGTGGCCAAAAAGGTTTGCCAATCGCCTTCATCAACACAGGCCTCAAAACAAAATGACAATGGACCACAGACAGCCCACCAGGGGACATCAGTTGATGACAGCGGTTCAGCCACTCCTCAGGGAGACTCAAACCAACCTCCCTCTCCAAAACCGGGGACTTCTCAGGATGATGAAGATGTGGAGGAGGTTTCAGATGATGAGCTGGACGACTACTTGACAGCCAAAGATGGCGATGAGGGCATTTATGCGGACCTGGAAGAATATTTCGATGTAGACGAAGGCACAGGTCCGGCAGTTGGTGACAAAGTGGCTGGCATAAGCAAAAAGGCTTTACGGGGCACCAAAACAAAACTGGATGACGAGAAGCTCCAAGCCCTTAAGAAAAAACACCAACGGCCAAAAAACATTGAAAATTTACAGGTGCCGAAGATAGATGACTTCCTTTGGCGACAACTTAAGAGGGAGGTCAGACAATCAGATTTTGGGCATCAGCTCGCAGTCGCAAATTATTGCCAAGCCTTGGTCCCAATAATCAAAGCTATGGAAGCCATTGAAAAAGATGAAAAAATGTCAACCATTTCCGAGCTCGTTAAGGATTCCTTCAAGATGCTGGCATTGAATGTGAAATTGACCAACATGAAGAGATTAGAAAAAATTCAAAAAGAACTACAGGGAAAATACAAGTCCCTCTGCCAGGATGGACCATCAGCAACTAAGCTTCTCGGAGACAATTTTCAGGAGGGGGCGAAGAAACTGGAAAACACCAAAGGGAACATTACCATCAATTCGGTGAATTTTTTAGGGAAGAGAGGGGGCGACAGAAACACGAATCAGTCGTCCCAGAGGCACAAAGGAAACCATTTCTATCGAACCCAAAACAAAACAACACAGAGGTTCAACAACCAAAACAGCTACAACAACCACAACAGGAACCAAGCACATCCAAAGAAAAGGAATCAACACTTTGGCAAGAAATAATCAATATAGTAGGTACCCGTTATCCTAATCCATTCACACCACTGAAATTTCCAGTAAATAATGTAAAAACTGAAGACAATTCTTTAATGTACAAGTCTTTTTCCCTGAAAAACACTCCTGATAATTTTGTAGCAGGCAAAACTAGGACTCATCAAGTAAACTGGCACAAAATTACAAATGATAGGTGGATAAGGCAGACAGTCTTCGGTTACAAGGTTGAGTTGGAAGACATTCCCTTCCAGAACCATATTCCAAAACCGATAAAATTTTCTGTGGACGAACAAAATAAAATTGACAATGAAGTTAACAGATTTCTTCAATGCAAAATTATAGAGGAAGTAACTAATCATTGCACAAAAGAGTTTATTTCAAACATCTTTTTTAGACCGAAAAAAGACGGAAGGGTCCGTATTATTCTCAATCTAAAAACTTTCAATGAAATGTTTTTGGAAAAAGTTCATTTTAAAATGGAGACTCTTCAATCGGCTATTGACGCGATGAGAAAGGGTTGTTTCTTTGGCTCAGTGGACTTGAGCGAAGCCTTTTATTCTGTACCCATACATGAAACTGACAGACATTTTTTCAGATTTCTTCATAAGGGCAAGAAGTATCAATTCACAGCCCTCATAATGGGTCTGACGCACTCGCCACGGGTATTTACAAAACTGCTAAAACCAGTTTTCGCTTCGTTACGAGCCAAAGGACATGTTAGCTCCGCCTACATAGATGATTCCTGTTTACAAGGCTCTTCATTTGAAGAATGTTTATCTAACATAACTGACACAGTCAATCTCATGGACTCACTAGGGTTAACCGTCCAACCTGAGAAATCTGTATTTGTGCCAAAACAACAGATAATATTTCTAGGGTTCTTGCTCTGTTCAGTGACAATGACAGTGAGACTTCCACCAGATAGGTGTCAAGATATCATTAACTTGTGCAAAGAAATTTTAGGCCAGAAAAGAGTGGAAATACGACACTTTTCTAAACTCATTGGCAAGTTAGTAGCAACCCAGCAAGGGGTAGAATATGCACCGCTGTTTTACAAACCCCTTGAAAAAGTCAAAGACTTCGAGTTAAGACGACATAAAGGGAACTACAATAGTTTCATGAACATTCCTAAGTACATTGTCCCTGTCATAGAATGGTGGATTCTTAACGTAGATAAAAGTTACAAAAAGATTTCACATGGGGCACCGGAACTTGTGTTATTCTCTGATGCATCAAAGACGGGCTGGGGTGCTTTCAATGAAACTGAGAATGTAAGAACTGGGGGAGCATGGTCTGTCACTGAACAAAGCTCTCATATTAATATTCTTGAACTCAAAGCATGTCAATTGTGTTTAGAAACTTTCTGCAAAAATGTTTCACATTCTCACGTGAGAATATTCATGGACAACTTAGTATGCTGTGCTTATATCAACAAATTTGGAGGGAAAACGGCCGAACTAGATTCTATTGCAAGGGAAATTTGGTTCTGGTGTATTAAGAAACATATTCATCTAACGGTAGCACATGTCCCGAGTAAAGAAAACCGCGAAGCAGATGAGGAATCGAGAACAAATAATGATGACACTGAATGGTCTTTAAAACCTGAAATTTTCATAGAGATTCAAAATCTCCATCCAAACATTTCCATAGACTTGTTTGCATCTAGGCTCAATTTTAAACTAGACAAATATGCGTCACGAAGGCCAGACCCACACGCTTTTGCAATAGATGCATTTTCTATGACATGGTGTAATGAGATGTTTTTCATCTTTCCACCTTTCAGCTTAATTCCAAGGATTTTGCAAAAAGTGGAAGAGGACGGCACCGAAGCGATTCTCATAGCTCCAATTTGGACCACACAGAGCTGGTGGCCGTCTCTTATCCACCTGATCAACGGGACATGCTACAGACTACCCAGTGCACAGAAAATTCTGTTTCTGCCGCACAAGCCGGAAACAAAGCACCCTCTACGGAAAATGAGCCTGGGGTGTTTTCCCATATCAGGACAGCGCTTACGAAAAAAGGAGTACCAGCAGAAACCAGAGATATCATCCTCAAGTCGTGGCGATCCTCTACGAAAAAACAGTATAATACATATCTTCGAAGATGGTTCCAATTCTGTGAAGGCAACGTTAACCCCCTTCGACCCAACATTAATGACGTCTTAAAATTCTTGACCAATCTGTATCAGAAAGGGTTACAGTATCGGTCATTGGGGCTAGCTCGATCAGCTGTCAGTACCTTTCTTAAGTTGTGTTCCAATATAGACATTAATCAATGTGAAGAACTAACAAGATTTATGAAGGGGGTCTTTAATGAAAGACCAGCATTACCCAGGTATGTTTCCACCTGGTCAGTGGACAAAGTGTTGGGTTACTTACAAACATTGAAGGAAACAACCTTATATATGTTATCATGTAAATTATCCATGTTGTTTCTGTTATTGACAGCTCAACGCTGTCAGACACTACACTTAATAGAAATCTCGGACATTAACATTACAAAGGACAAGCTTTCCATCTTTCCACGTCATCTGCTAAAACATACAAAACCTGGGAAACATCTTGACATGATTGAATTGAAAGCATACCCAAAAGATGACAATTTGTGTATTGTGAAGGTTTTTTCTCAGTACTTGGAAAGAACGAAAGATTTAAGGGTCGGTAATAAATTGCTAATTAGCACGATTAAACCACACAAAGCCGTTTCTAAAAGCACTGTTTCGAGATGGGTAAAACTCATCATGGCAAAAGCAGGAATAGATTCTTGTTTCAAGCCTCATAGCACAAGGGCAGCTTCTACTTCAAGGGCAAAATTACATGGGGTCCCGTTAGAAACAATCATAAAAACTGCAGGGTGGTCAAAAGCAGCTGTATTTGCTAAATTCTATAACAAACACATCATTAGCAAGAAGAAAACTGTCCAAGATGCAATTCTAGACATAGGGACAGAGGGAAAGATATAATTGTGAGCGCACAAAGAATATTTCAATATTTTATTGTGGTTATTCATTTATTTTGTTATCTCCCTTGTTCAAGGTACAGTTTCATTTAGTTTATGAAGAAACATCTCTAAAATCTCTGTGAGGCCCATTAAGGAGTTATGTGAGAAACGAAATTGGAAAATTAAACAAAACTTACCTTCGAAGAAGGAAAGGTGCAGTTTAGTTGAAATTTCGTTTATCACAAACTCCTTAAGGGGCTCACACCCACCCTCCCAAACCCGTGTTTTTGGGGGTATGTTTCTCCATAAAGGGGCAAGATCTTGTTCCTTGTCACACAAGAAACAACATCTTGTCGGTCTCTGAAAACTGAAAGTCTGGAAGCTGAGACGCTGCGCATCTCTCTGTGAGCCCCTTAAGGAGTTTGTGATAAACGAAATTTCAACTAAACTGCACCTTCCCTTCTTCGAAGGTAAGTTTTGTTTAATTTTCCAATTTGTTGATAACAAATTTATTACATGCTTTTCTTTTTTTTTTTTTTTGTTCTTATCTAAGTAATATCCTCTTCCTTAAAATAATTTAAAATTCTTCAAACATTTCAATCATCTAATCTTTCTAGTGAAAGAATGTGCACTGTCCTGGTAACGGCTTATGAATAAGCCTGCCCAGGAAAAGTGTGGATAAGTAAACTGACCGGCTCAAAAAGGACCTCAAAAATAGTGTTGACTGGGCCAAAACTGTGTTAGAAAAACAAACATATTATATCCAAACCCTCTAAGTGGTTTACCAGCATACGTGTTGTTGGCTTCAGCTGTGCATGGAAGCACCATGCAGTCCAATCTATCTCCAAGGCCCAAGCACCAATGGGCGGGGGCCTATTTAAATTGTGCAAAATTCCAAACCATGCTATAATAGGCAGTGTTATTAAGAGGTTCATAGGTATCTATAAGCAGTAAACAAACAGTCATTTTTGGTTGTCACATTACAGAACCTGGTAGCCTGGCTGCAAGGGCGCTTTTTTAACCCTTTCACCCAACCCCCACCCCTAAGTTTCTGAAGTTGACTCTTCTATCTATCTATAAATTTGGCCACATCGATTCTTGCAAATCTAAAGTTGTGGTCAAAATCATTAACAGGATGGCAAACAGAGTAGATCCAGATGAGATGGCTCATGATGATCCATCTCATCTGGTTCTACACTGTTTGCATATATATTCCTGGTATCTGCTGGTCAACAGTGTCAAGGGAACTCTGATCTCGGTCATTAGGCAAAATGGGAGTGAATTAATCAGTGTCTTATCTTTTGCATATTTACATTAAATTGATAGGACATTATCTTAAAATTTTGAAAACATTCTATTCAAAATAATCCTGCAAACTGAACCTGTAAGGTCACGACTTTTAAATTGAGAAACAAAGATTTCCAAGGGAATTTCACAGATGTGCTTGTCTTCTCATGCCATGCATAGAACAGAGTATATTTCAGCTGGTGAGATGCCGTCCGGGGCTTCTTGCAAAATTCTTTCCTCGAAACTGATCATTCAGTCAATTGCTCTGATTCTATCGAGGTTTGGAGAAATAGACTGGCTGCATCAGGTGCTTCCGGGCACACAGAGGTGAAACCGACCGAACATAAATACTGGTAAACCGCCCTGCAAAGGCAAAGGATCATCCCTGCATATAAACCCTAGCAGTTTCTATGGGCGGTAGGGATTGAGATGTAATTTCATCTCAATATCGGGTAAAAGTACCACAAACTTGGAAGCCACTTCAATAGTGTTGACGGGGACATAAAACCTCAAACAAACAAACAATCAAGATGGAACTGTCATCAGTTTCTTGAAAAAAAAATGTGCACTGTACAGGTTAATGGTTCGTCACAAGCCATCTGATCAGGATCCATACCGTTTTCAAAAGTAAGAATTGTCGTGTTCAGCAGGATAAGGGCCACAGACGCCTTGCCGCCTGTCAAATGTAGCAGTTGAAATTGCCAAATCTTTTAAGATGTTTTTCCCCAAACTTTTTAAAATGCTTAAAGCAAGTATGTAACATGTTATAAACATGAAACACGTCAAAAGAAACATTTTCAATGCAGGACCACCTGCTGAACAGCTGAGTCACAACATTGATCTAAGGTGTAATGTAAAGATGCTTAATTATGCAGCCATAAATTTACCAAATAAGGCTTTCTCGATGCAGCGGACCATGGCTCCTTTTGATCAAATCTTGTTTACATATTCTTGTGATTTTAATGTAATTCCTTCATATTTATCAAACTTGTTTTGTCAATATTCATTGGCCCATTTTATACGGAAAAACCTGAAATGGGACACTGGCAAACAGTGTAGGCCCTGATCAGATGCCGCAAGCTGCGGCATCTGATCAGGGCCTTCACTGTTTGCAAGCTGTTTTCTTGACCAAACCTGACACCCCTAAACTTCAAAATGGATTGCTGCTACATATTAGGCAGAAAATTCTATTCCGTAGAAAATGGGTCGATCCACCACAGGCTGCATTAATGCATACATCACCAAAAATAGCAAATTAATGTGATTACAATTTTGCAAATTAACTGTCAACATTATAAAATACAACTGCATTTAGCAGACAACATTTTCAAATCTATTTTATCTTCAAATTTTTCAGAGATAATAAAAATAATTTGGCTTTGGCATTTCATGACGTGTCTTCAAATTTTCTGAAAAACAACATTTTACTTTCTTTTTGTCTGTAAATCTGTCTACTAACAGTTTTTCTTGCCCCCGCCCATAGGGGCTTGAAGAAATATATGGGCTGCATGATACTTCCACGCAGAGCTGAATCCGGCCCGCACACTAGTACTGGTAAACAGCTTAGAGGATCTAAGCCTGTCCAGGAACCGCGGTGCGAGGCGGACCGTCCATGCTAATAAACCCTATTGGTTTCATTGGGCGACAGGGCTTGAGATGTCATTTCATCTCAATGTCAGGTTAAAGTCCCACAAATTTGGAAGCAACGTCTCCAAAATGACCTTTACAGTGTTGACAGGGACATTAAACCTCAAATCAAACAAACACACTAACAGTGTTTCAATCAGAGAAAATAAGGCTTGACAATACATCTTAATTGTCTGCCTTCATCACGAAAACATGCCTATATAATTTGGACCCCCTTGAACCCCACTTTTATATTGTAAAACTGGGGTTTACAGGGATAAACCTTTTTTTTTTCTTATTTCTGCTCTAAAATATAGACTGTGGGTACTTGTTAGAATCGCCCCGATTTTTCATCTTAAAATTTTCGTTTTCTTGGATTCACATGTAATGTCAAATCTTATTTACTATTAAGACTATTTTTTAAAATCTGGGTTCAGTCGTTCAAAGGCTCGTTAGTTTAACGAGCTTGTTAGTGGTCATATTGAAAACTGTTCCCTAAAATTTTGGTATTTTTTGCTGAAAAAAAAATGTGAGTAGCTGAGTAGCTACTCACATTTTTCCACCAAATATACTAGTATTATAACTTGCTGTATTGAATGATCAAAGTTTTAACAATTCGTAAACTAACAATATCATTAGTTTTGAACACTGCAGGATTTAAAAATTTAATGACAATTTCAGCGCTTCATTTTTCACCTGATGTATCAAATAAATGAGTTAGGTTGCAAATTAGCTGTTGAAGGTTACAGTGCATGATGTTTTTTGAAGCAATTTTAACCCTAATCTTGCTGTTCACGACAACCCCTATCTTTGCAAACAGTGTAGATCCAGATCATATGGCTTCTGAAGAAACCATCTGATCAGGATCTACACTGTTTGGCATTCAGTTATTGAATTTGTAGCAATAAATTACATCAAGTAATTTGATTGGTTGATAGACAGAAATGGGTGCGGCTTAAATGAATATTCAGCAAGATAAGGGTTAATCGTGAAACTTTGATGGCTCGAACACTGATGGTTGGTTTACCTTGGAAAGTTTCTAATTTGCTCTTGAGTCCCACTTTTTTCAGCAAAAATATTAGCATATTTGCCATATCATAGGATCAAAATTTTAATGATACCTTAACTAACATTGTCGTTAGTTTTGAACAACTGGCCCCAGGATAAGTCTAGGGTCAGGACCATTTTCCAAATAATCAACCCATCAGTGCTGGCAGTGCTTTGATTTTTTTTCCATCGTTTTGTTTGTTTGATCTGTGTTTTAACATCCCCGTCAACACTATAGGTCATTTTGGAGACGTTGCTTCAAATTTCATGGGACTTTTACCCGACATTGAGATGAAATGACTTCGCAAGGCTGTCACCCAATGAAACCAATAGGTTTATAAGCATGGACGGTCCGACTCGCACCGCATTGCCTGGGCGGGCTTAGATCCCCAAATAAGTAGTTTACAAGTACTTGTGTGCTGTCAGATTCAGCTCTGCGTGGAAGAATCATGCAGCCCATCTATTTCTTCAAGCCCCAATGGGCAGGAGCTGCACTTTTAATTGGTGTACGTCACAGTTTCTAAAGGGGAATGGGAACACCTTCAGGAGAGGCAACTCCTGCAAAAGTATTTTAGTCTCCCATGTCAATAGGGGTCAACTCTTAAAGGAAAGAGTGGATCCCTTTTTCAGTGGTACAGGGCTTATGGGAAAAGCAAACAGGAAGTCCCGAAAGTTGTCTCCCTTTGAAAAATAGTGGAAAAATCTGCCAGGCGTTCCCATTCCCCTTAACTAACAGTGTCGTTAGTTTTGAACAACTGGCCCCAGGAACTTGAGGATAAGTCGCGGGTTCAGGATCATTTTTTCTTGCACACTAAACAAGGAAATCCGTGATTTTACCCTGGGATAGAAATTTATGTTCGGACCCTGGTGTTCTGACCCAATATCGAATATTCCCGCGTGCTTGATAAATGTACTGGTTGAATACGACCTCGTATGCGCCTTCGTTAAGGTTGACGTCATGCACGTTACATGACGTCACTAAACATTCATGTAGTGTCATCACAATATGGCGGACATTGGAAACCGAAGTGACTGCAGCATTAAAAATCCGAGCTAAAAATGGAAGTTATGCAAAAAAAAGAATCCTATATGGGTGTGAGGGGTGGATAGAAAACTTCGTCCCTCGGGATCACTGTCCGGCATCACTTGGCAAGCCTTGTGATGCCGGACAGTGACCCTAAGGACGGATTTTTCAATCCACCCCTCACACCCATATAAGATTCTTATATTCCAGACTACACTTAGAAACAGTCAACCCGTCAGTGCTGGTTCTTCCATTGTTTACCTCAGACAATTGCAATCATCATCGGGTAAATGATAGGCGTTCACCATTCTCTGGGAATTTTCCTTATGATACAGAATCATAAAGAAGTAGTTGCTGATGGATTGGTAATTACCAAATTAACCCTTGTTCTGCTGAGCCCGATATGCCTTATCTTTGAAACAATGTAGATCCAGATCAGATGGCTTCTGAAGAAGCCATCTGATCAGGATCTTCATTGTTTGCCATCCATTTTATGAATTTGTTGCAATTATTTGCATCAAGTAATCTGATTGGCTGATAATCAGTAGTGGGTGTGACATATTTAAATATTCAGCAGGACAAGGGTTAAGCTGGTTCTTCCATTGTTTACCTCAGACAATTGCAATCATCATTGTGTAAATGATAGGCGTTCACCATTCTCTGGGAATTTTCCTTATGATACTGAATCATAAAGAAGTAGTTGCTGATGGATTGGTAATTACCAAATTAATAACGGCGGATAACATTTCCTACTTGATCCATCTCCAAGAACATCATTCCAAACAGACAGTATACCCTAAATATACAGTCCAACCTAGAAGTGCCAGCCTCGTTAGCTCAAGTCGGATGCGCGTCTGACTGGTGATCAGAAGGACGCAGGTTCGATACCTGCCGGGGTTGGCAGCATTCTTTCCTGGAGATTGATCACAAAATCTTTTCTATGGCCATTCTCTCCATTCTGCTGATTCAAGAAGGGCAGTTGTCATTTTCTCGGGAAAGAATGTACACTGTACTGGTTAACCGCTTATGTATAAGCCTGCCCAGGAAAACTGCAGATAGGTAAACTGACAGGCTCAAAAATGACCTACAATAGTGTTGGATGGGCCGTTAAACTCCAATACAAACAAACAAACCTAGAAGCCCCCATGGTGTGGAAGATAAGCTACTCGCCTCACAAACTTGGGTTCCACGCTTCTTCAGACTTTTGGACGAGTCTCCCTATGACCGAAGTTGCTGGTGGAATGTAAACTCAAACAGACACACATATAGTCCAACCTGTATTAAACAAGCACCTAAATATTAATTCTCCATTCAGTAAGCTTAAAAGGGTAGTGTTGATAGGGACGAATGACCTCAATCCAAACAAAGGGGTAAATCAAAGTGGGTTTGCTTAAGACAGGTGCTTGCTCCACACAGGGGAGCTAAATGCATTGGTCTTTCAGATGAAAACAGATTGCTTGTAAACAGGTGGCCATTAACCCTTGTCCTGCTGAACCATAATAACAGTGTAGATCCAGATCAGATGGCTTCTGATTCTTCAGAAACTGTCTGATCTGTATCTACACTGTTTGCAAAGGTAATAGTATATAGACATGGGCTAAATCCTGGTATGGCTGTCCCCTCCACCCATCATCTCCACCCCACCACCCTCCACCACTGGCATATCAGTCGGAAACAACAATTCAAGTGTATTCATTTGTTTGTTTCTTTGTTTTGGGGTTTAACGGCCCAATCAACACTATTTAGGTCATTTTTGAGCCGGTCAGTTTACCTATCCACACTTTTCCTGGGCAAGCTTATTGGTAAGCGGATATCCAGTACAGTGCACATTCTTTCGCCAGAAACTGACAACTGCCCTAAATCTTGAATCAGCGGAAGGGAGAGAATGACCGTAGAAAAGTTTCATGATCAATCTCCACGAAAGGATGTTGCCGACCCCGGCAGGTATCAAGTGTATTCTTTTACCATTACCCTTACATCCCAATGGACCTCCATGGCCTAAAGTGGGTAAGACCACTAACTCTTAACCCTTTCTGTACCAAATGGAATCTTCCTCCTTATATATAGCAGGAGTCCATTTCAAAATTAAGGTGTTTCAGGTTGTGTTTTCTTCAAAATCTATTTGGAAACTGGCTGAATGTTTTGCAAACAGTGTAGGCCCTGATCAGATGCCGCATTCTGCGGCATCTGATCTGGGCCTGCACTGTTTGCCAACTACCCATTTTGGGTTTTCCGTTACAAGGTGGGTTAATCATTAGGTCTCTCGCCATTGTGGTGTGACCCTTGCTTACGTCACAAAATATAGAGACGACAAGTTCTGCAAAAGAAGGTCAGATGATTCTCTCTGGCCACTCCGGTTTTTGCCCATGTCTGATACAATGATCACCAGGGCTTGAAATAAGTGAAATAATCTTGAAAGGGCTGTAAACCCAAAACCAATGGCCCCCACCCATCGGGGCTTAAAGAAATAGTTGCTTCCACGCAGAGCTGAAACCGACAGCACACGAGTACTGGTAAACCACTTAGAGGATCTAAGCCTGCCCTCGCAAAGCGGTGTGGTTCGGCCCGTCCATGCTCAAAACCTTTTCGGTTTTATTGGGCGGCAGGGCTTGAGATGTCATTTCATCTCAAGGTCGGGTAAAAGTCCCACAAAATTGGAAGCAACATGTTCAAAATGACCTTTACAGTGTTGACGGGGACATTAAACCTCAAATCAAACAAACAAAAACCCAAAACCAAACCCTTACATACCAGAGTTGTTTTTTTTTTGGGGGGGAGGGGTGGGGGTTGGTTTTACGGCCCTTTCAAGATTATTTCACTCATATAGAGCTGATCGTTAATCAGGTGGGCGAAAAACGGAGTACCCTGACCTTCCGTTGCAGAACTTGGCGTCTCACATGTGACCCAAGCGAGGCTCGAACCACAGCGGTGAGGGGATCTTCCATTTATCTTTGAATTTGGACAATGATCCAGCTTTGTCAAGTCAAGGCTAGGATTGGTGCAAATGTTGCAAAGGGATTATCTCATCAAGATCTACACTGTTGCATTGGTCTAGGTAGCATAGTAGGTTGCTGTATTAGTCTACAGGGTTGGGAGGGTAAGAAATTTGCTGGCATCAAAATGAGGCAGCCTTTTTGTACTAGGAAGTCAGTGAGAAATAGTACAGTTTTTAGAAAACAACATGATGAACTAATTATTTTTGAGCTGCATCGGAAAATAAACACAACCCAAGAGAGCAAGTAGGCCCTAATTCACTCACCTAGACAGTTAAGGCCAGAAACTGCACTTATTCTTTAACCAGACAACTACACAACTATACAAAAGTAAACAAGTAAGCAACAGGGTGAACAAATCCAAAGAGCCAGCTTCCTTAAACTAATGTGAAGGAAACAGGAGTCCTCAACTGATGTAGCAAGCAAGGGAACATAACTCTTGAGGTTAGCTATCTGGCAAGATTATATAAGACTGACCTGGCCTGAGACTGGAGCCTCAAGCTGATTTCAGTGTCAAATAACCATGGGCAGGGACATTACTCCGAGGAAAAGAAAGAAACTGGTAAAATCTTCAACAGCTCTTGAAACACAATAACTAACTGTACCTCAAGGATGAAAAAAAAAAAATTCTGAACTTGGGTGTTAAGTTTAACCCTTAATTCCAGTTCTTCAAGCAAACTGTGTTGACCTTGATCCAATGTCACATTCTGTGGTGTCTGATAAAAGATCTGTAAATGTTTGCAAATGTCCCATTTTTTTGACTCTATGCATACATGGGTAAACATCGAGCGACACTTTCCAATAATACTCCAGTAGTATGTGTGGTTACAATTTAACTTTATTGGTCACTGAGTGTGTTTGAGTTTTACGTCCCACCAACAGCTACGGTCAAACGGAGACGAGACCTCGGTTTAAAGAGTCATTGGAAAGTCTGGAATAGCCCGGGATCGAACCTACGACCTCTGGTTTATGAGGCGAGTAGCTTATCCATTACTTCATGGAGGTTCCTCTTATTGGTTATTGATAAGCACATGGACAATAGCAGTTAAAGGCCAGGAATATCGGTACTGTTACCTTTGGGTTGAATGGCAAACAATCCAAACGACTGGTCATATAAAGGTGACGGTTCTTTTGTCTCTCACTACTCTTAAAGGAAAGAATTTGCTCCTCGCAGGGGACTACTCTTAAAGGAAAGAATTTGCTCCTATAGGGTGCAAACAGGAAGTCCCAAAAGTAGTCATCCTAACAAAAAAAAAGTTCAGGTACATACATTATAATTCATTTCCCTTTAAGAGCTCTTCCTCTTACTTATGATGATTAAGGGCCAAGAACCTTTCCAACAAGTGAACTGAAAAACAACCCAACAAATCAACTCTGACATATTTCGCACACAGAAGTCCCAAGACAGTTTGTTTAAGTTTACTTTTTAGCAATTAATGACACAGAAATGGCTAGAGTCCAAGACATAATGGTTCCAATTCGTTTTATGTTCAAATTATCTGTTTTCAGAAACTTGGCTCACTTTATAGATAGTCCTGATTCTGTAAATACTTATTTATTTTAGATTTATGGAATAAACAACTTTTATTGATCTCAGTCAATTTATCCAACACAAAATACAAGCAAGAAACTCGGCCATCACAAATTTGAAGCTTTGGCCAGATATAATTTGACCGATATTGCTGGCTTAACCCTTCTCTTGCTGAATATTCATTTACCGGTAAGCCACACCCATTTCTGTCTATCAACCAATCAAATTACTTGATGTAATTTATTGCTACAAATTCATAAACTGAATGTCAAACCGTGTAGATCCTGAAGCCATCTGATCTGGATCTACACTGTTTCCAAAGTTAGGGGTTGTCGAGAACAGCAAGATAAGGGTTTACACTTATCCTGCTGTACACGACAACCCTTACCTTTGCAAACAGTGTAGATCCAGATCAGATGGTTTCTAAAGAAGGCAAACAGTGTAGATCCAGATCAGATGGCTTCCCAAGAAGCCATCTGATCTGGATTTACACTGTTTGTCATGCAGTTTGTGAATTGAACAAATACAAAATATCAAGTAATTGGACTGGTTGATAATCAAAAGTGGGAGGGGCTTAATTAATTTATGCAGCAAGATAAGGGTTAACCCTTTTTGTAATAAATGGAATCTTCCACCTTATAATTATGTATATATAGTAGGTTTAGGGGTTGATTCAGATTGAGTTGATTTTAGAAATTGATTTAAAAATGTCGGAACGCTTTTAAACAGTGACGGTCCTGATCAGACAGTGCATTCTGGGCCTGTATTGTTTGCCATTGACCTGTAATAAATGCATTCAAGCAACAGTCACAACTATGGCATACAGGGTCTAAACTGTTTGCCAATCCATTTACACCTTTTGGACTCCTTGCTGAATCATGGGTGTGTGAATTCGGGTTTAACGTCGCTTTCAACAATTTTTCAGTCATATCACGACGGTGTCTGGTTGCGACAGGGAGCTCAATGCTCACGTTTATAGTGCTGCCTCACTGAAGTATCATGTCCCAGACACATTACATGATACCACACCCAGTCACATTATCCTGACACTGGATCGACCAGTCCTAGCTCTACCCCATAAATCTGAGTGCCAAGCGAGGAGCAGCTAGTACCTGTTTGTCATGCAGTTTGTGAATTGAACAAACACAAAATATCAAGTAATTTGACTGGTTGATAATCAATAGTGTGTGTGGCTTAATTAATTTATGCAGAAAGATAAGGGTTAACCCTTTTTGTAATAAATGGAATCTTCCACCTTATATGTATATATAGTAGGTTTAAGGGTTGATTCAGATTGAGTTGATTTAAGAAACTGACTTAAAAATGGCTGAACGCTTTGTAAACAGTGAAGGTCCTGATCAGACAGTGCATTCTGGGCCTGTATTGTTTGCCATTGACCCGTAATAAATGCATTCAAGCAACAGTCACAACTATGGCATACAGGGTCTACACGGTTTGCCAATCCATTTGCACCTTTTGGACTCCCTTGCTGAATCATTGACAAATTTTTTTAATTACAGCAAGTCCTCTAGGTGTCTGAATTTTTAGGGGTTTAACCACAGATGCTCGGACCAATGAGCTTTCTGGCCCAACAAAACAGGCCTACTATCGATAAAACTTGTTTGAACACTTTAAAACAATGCTTAAAAAAAGGTCCCCATCACTGATTAGGGTCTAATACACACCCAACAAAACAGGCCTACTATCGATAAAACTTGTTTGAACACTTTAAAACAATGTTTAAATAAAGGTCCCCATCACTGAGAGGCTCTAATACAAAACAGACCTACCATCGATAAAACTTGTTTGAACACTTTAGAACATTGTTTTAAAGTGTTCAAACAAGTTTTATCGATAGTAGGCCTGTTTTGTTGGGCCAGAAAGCTCATTGGTCCTGACCCCAAGCATCTGTGGGATTAACCCTTATCTTGCTGTTCACGACAACCCCTATCTTTGCAAACAGTGTAGATCCAGATCAGATGGCTTCTGAAGAAGCCATCTGATCAGGATCTACACAGTTTGGCATTCAGTTTATGAATTTGTAGCAATCAATTACATCAAGTAATTTGATTGGTTGATAGAAAGAAATGGGTGTGGCTTAAGTGAATATTCAGCAAGATAAGGGTTAACAGTAAATAAGCAGCGACATGCATAAATCTGTCTTCTGACATGCAATTGGGGCAAATCAGCCTGCGCATCCTCAAAGACAGAACACATTATTCCCTTTATGCATGAAGAAGATTTGGGCTGACGACCCTTCATACACACACCTCAAAGACTTATCAGACAGCCTGGTTGCCGAGGCTGTTCTGAGTATGTCCAAAGAGACACCTACTTCTTTGTCGTGGCCTTTTAAACACTAGACAGAAAACAAGCATTAACCCTTTCTGTACCAAATAGAATCTTCCTCCTTATATACAGCAGGAGTCCATTTCCAAATTTAGGGGTGTAAGGTTGTGTTTTCTTCAAAATTTATTTGGAAAATGGCAGAAATTTTTGCAAACAGTGTGGGCCCTGATCAGACGCCATGTTCTGCGGCGTCTGATCAGGGCCTATACTGTTTGCCAACTACCCGTTTTGGGGTTTCTGGTACTCAATGGGTTAAAGTACCATGTAAGAAACACATCTTATTATTTATTGATATGTTGCTTGCTTAAGTTCTGCACTTTTATTGCTAAGGAATCAATATCTAAGTTTATACTGCAGAATTCTGCTAAATCTTTCATAAAGAATCAAACAAGGGATTTTATATCTCTCATAAGGCAAAAAATCTAATCAAGTAAACATGCAATCAATCAAAATCACACCTGTAGAAGCCTCCGTGGTGTAGTGGTTACGCTACTGGCCATGTAAAACTCAAACATAAATTGTAAGATTGGACAATCCAACAGTGGTTGTCTTTCTTGATCATTTTTATCATTCTAAGGGAACAAACTTAAATATAACTTCAACTGAGTTATTGTTGCAGTACTCTCCCTTATTCCACAGACAGCAAATGTATTAGATATTGTTCTTCACTGGTTTTGTTTGCTTGGTTTGAGGTTTAACGTCCCAGTCAACACTATTTAGGTTATTTTGGAGACGTTGCTTCCAATTTTGTGGGACTTTTACTGGACATTGAGATATTATGACATCTCAATCTCTGCCGCCCAATGAAACCAATAGGGTTTATAAGCATGGACAGGCCAACTCGTAGCAATTTTTCTGGGCAGGCTTAGAAGTTCGGCTTCCATGCACAGCTGAATCCGGCCGCACACGAGTACTGGTAAAGTGGTGCGAGATGGCCCGTCCATGCTTATAACCCTATTGGTTTCATTGGGCGACAGGGCTTGAGATGTCATTTCATCTCAGTGTCGGGTAAAAGTCCCACAAAATTAGAAGCAACGTCTCCAAAATGACCTTTACAGTGTTGACGGGGACGTTAAAATCAAACAAACAAACAAAAGATGTTCTAAGCCGATTACCAGTACTCATGTGCGGGTCAGTTTCAGCTCTTCGTGGAAGCATCATGCAGCCCAATCTATTTCTCCAAGCCACGATGGTTGGGGGGGCAGTTTCTTCACAGGTACCGTATTCGACCTATTTACCGCACATGCTCCTATAAGCGCACACACAAGCTTTTTCTGGAAAAATACACAAGCGCACACTTTACAGTAACCTCCCAATAAATTCATATTGAGTTTTGCTGCATCTTTGACCCAGACAACCATATGTATATGTGGTGAACCCCTATGCTGAAATTCAACTTTATAAAATAATCATATCGGAAGCTTTTTTTTTCGTATTTTTTTCGTATTGAGTGTGCGCTTATCAGGTAGATTTTTCACCACAATATTTTCATACAATTTTGAAAAACTAAGCGCACAGTGCGGTAAATAGGTCGAATACGGTAAGTTCCTAGTCAGCATAACATTTTGGCAACTAACAGCTAATGCTGCTTCTGAACAACTGGGGAATTATCGTTAGCTTAACCGTTTTTGTACCAAATGGAATCTTCCTCCTTATATATAGCAGGAGTCCATGTCAAACTTTAAGGGTGTCAGGGTTTTTTTTTTTCTTCAAAATTTATTTGGAAAATGGCTGAATTTTTTGCAAACATTGTAGGCCCTGATCAGACGCTGCGTTCTGGGGCGTCTGATCTTGGCCTGCACTGTTTGCCAGGGTACCCGTTTTGGGGTTTCCGGTACAAAATGGGTTAATAAACTCCAGGATCTGATTATACCCCCACTTCAGAGCATTTTACAGACACAGTGATCAAACCTGTGGCATCAATTTAAGCATTCAGGCTATGTTACACTTTCCAAGGTGTGACAGAATTTTCAGAATTGGATTACGGAAGAACAGAAAAGTGGACAGATGCAAACCAGTATACCACCCCTTTGGATTGATGGTTTGTCTAGCAACCCAAAAATACTAAGCACAGTAGCTTTTACTGTTATGTCCATTTGACTATCGTGGCCTTCAATGAAATCAAGGTGTGAGGGTGTGTGTGTAAGTGTTTGAGTTTTAAGTCCCACCAACAGCTAAAGTTATACGGAGACAGGACCTCAGTTTCTTAACCCATTTTGTACCAGAAACCCCAAAACGCGTACCCTGGCAAACAGTGCAGGCCCAGATCAGACGCCGCATAACGCGGTGTCTGATCAGGGCCTCCACTGTTTGCAAAAAGTTCAGCCATTTTCCTAGTAAATTTTGAAGAAAAAACAACCTGACACCCTGAAATTTTGAAATGGACTCCTGCTATATATAAGGAGGAAGATTCCATTTGGTACAAAAAGGGTTAAGACTCATCGGAAAGTCTGGAGAAGTCTGGAATCAATCACACAACCCCTGGTTTGCAAGCTGAGAAGCTTATCCACTACACTATAGGGGCTGGTAACAATTATTTATATATTTATATATACATGTATATAGAAAATAACTGTGAAGATTCTTATCATTATGACCCCAGAGGGCTATAGATCCGTAAAACATTGGAACATTGGCAGTGTAGACCCAGATCACAGCACCTGATCTGAGCCAACACTATTTGCTGAATGGGTGAAATGAAACCCAGTCTAGACACGCCGGCCTCGGTAGCTCAGTCGGATGCATGTCTGACTGGTGATCAGGAGGACGCGGGTTCGATACCTGCCGGGGTAGGTAACATTCATCATGAAATCTTTTCTACGGTCATTTCTCTCCCTTCCGCTGCTTCAAGAAGGGCAGTTGTCAGTTTCTGGCAAAAGAATGTGCACTGTACTGGTTAACCTCTAACGTATTTAGCCTGCCCTTGAAAAGTGTGGATAGGTAAACTGACCGGCTCAAAAATTACTTAAATAGTGTTGACTGGGTCGTATAACTCCAAAACAAACAAACCAACAAAAGTTTGCAATAATATATTTATTGCACATACAGTGAAACTTCAATGGCTTGAACACTGATGGCTGTTTGATTGACTGATTGTTTAAGGTTAACGACACATCAACCCTTGAGGGTCATTTTGTGTCATCTCCCAGAGAAAGGGAGAGTGAGTGAGTGATTTTAGTTTTAAGTCCCACCAACAGCTAAGGTCATACGGAGACGGGAACTTGGTTTAAAGACTCATCGGAAAAGTCCAGAGAAGCCTGGGATCGATCCTGCGATCCCTGGTTTTCATGGCGAGTAGCTTAACCACTGTGCCACAGGGGCTTCTAAGAGAAAGGGAGAAAAAAGATTGTAGAGATGAAAGTGAATGACAGTGGAAAAAGAGAAAAATAGCCATCGGAAGAGATGGCAAATCCCCCGACCAAAAGCCAATATGGCCTTCAGAAGATTGTTCACCAATAGAAAGTGCAACCGAATTAAACCAGCAATATATCACAAAAGTATTGCAGTTATGGCCATCACAAGATTTTACTGTTAGGGGAGATAACTAAAAAACCAGGGCACTCAGAAATGTCGTTCTTGCGCATGACATGCCTGCTTAAGCTCGTGTATTTCTGTATAAAGTACCATCAATATGTCTCAAAGGGTATTGGAGATATGGTGATCACAAGCAGGTCATACTGTTATATTGAAAGGGTAGATAACTCAAATACCACAGCACCAACAGTTATGGTTCTTGCACATGACATCCTTTCTGTACCTTGTATACAATTGTGCCAAGTTCCTTCAATATATCTCAAAGGGTGTTGGAGTTATGGCCATCACAAGGTTATATTGCAAGGGGAGATAACTAAAAAACCAGAGCACCCAGAGTTGTAATTCTTGAGCATGACACACGTGCTTAACCTCATGTACATCTGCATCAAGTACCACAAATATGTCTCAAAGGGTATTGGAAGTACGATGATCACAAGGTTGTCATACTGTTATATTGGAAGGGGAGATAACTCAAATATCATAGCACCCAGAGTTGTGGTTCTTAGGATGAAGCACCATCTCAATGTTGTATACAATTGTGCCAAGTACCAGCAATATATCTCAAAGGGTATTTGAGTTATGGCCATCACAAGGTTATATTGTCAGGGGAGATAATTAAAAAACCAGGGCACCAAGAGTTGTGGTTCTTGCACGTGACACACCTGCTTAACCTCATGTACAACTGTACAAAGTATCATCAATATATCTCAAAGAGTGTTGGAGATGTGGCCATCACACGGTAGTGATTCTATATAATTGGAAGGGGAGATAACTAAAAAACCATGGCACCCAGAGTTGTGGTTCTTGTGCATGACACACCGTCTCGGCCTTGTGAACAACTGTGTCAGGTATAATCAATATATCTTAAAGGGTATTAGAATTATGGCCAACACAAGGTTGTCACTCTATTTCATTGGAAGGGGAGATAACTTCAAAACCATGGCAACCAGAGTTGTGGTTCTTGTGCATGACACTCCGTCTCAGCCTTGTGAACAACTGTGCCAGGTACCATCAATATATCTCAAAGGGTATTGGAGTTATGGCCATCACAAAGTAGTCATTCTATTTTATTAAAAGGGGAGATAACTAAAAAAGTATGGCATCCAGAGTTCTGGTTCTTGTGCATGACACGCCGTCTCAGCCTTGTGAACAATTGTGCCAAGAATCATCAATGAAACTCAAAGGGTATAAGAGTTATGGCCATCACAAGGTTGTCACTCTATTTTATTGGAAGGGGAGATAACTCCAAAAACATGGCAACCAGAGTTGTGGTTCTTGTGCATGCACATTCTCAGCCTTGTGAACAACTGTGCCAGGTACCATCAATATATCTCAAAGGGTATTGGAGTTATGGCCATCACAAAGTAGTCACTCTATTTTATTAAAAGGGGAGATAACTAAAAAAGTATGGCATCCAGAGTTCTGGTTCTTGCGCATGACACGCCGTCTCAGCCTTGTGAACAATTGTGCCAAGAACCATCAATGAATCTCAAAGGGTATAGGAGTTATGGCCATCACAAGGTTGCGTCTACGGACGGACGGACGGACGGACGGACAGACGGACGGACGGACGGACGCCAGGCTGATCGCTATATCCCCCGAACCTATTCGGTCGGGGGATAAAAATGAATGAAAGTGTAGAAACTGAAGAAACAAGAGCTATCACTAAAGGTGATGAATACCCCCACAAAAACTGCCTTTATAGTACATCAGCGCCATTTTGCAATTTTTTCACTTGAAAGGGGCCATAACTATGTCGAAAATTGACGAATTGTAGTGGAAATCGAACTTGACCTGTATTTTATGATGTTACATCAGTGTACCAAAAATTATAAAAATCGGTGAAGCGGTTTTTGAGTTATCGTCTGGAAACCAAGTCAACAGACCGACCGACCGACCGACAGACAGACCGACCGACCGACAGACAGACCGACTGACAAGCTCACTCCTATATACCCCCCCAAATTTCATTTGTGGGGGTATAATAACAACATTCTCCCTATACCCTTACCTGCTGCAAGGACAGCAGGCCTTGTTCAACTTTAAGTCAGTATCAGTTGGACACCCCAGTGACGCAAGATGCATGTCACCTTCACCTCACCCAACCACCATGTTACCATGGCTGATTCAAACACATTCTGGAGTCTCTAGGAAATACTTTCGATAGGGCCTGATAAAACATAGTTAGGAAATGTCACTGTGAAAAGGTATGCTGTGTGTACTCATTAGAATCACCTCAATGAGGTGTTTCTAATGAGTACACTCAGTACACGTTAATTTCATGTAAGATTTATGTCTCCTGACTTAACCCTATGAATTACCCTCAGTGGCTCCAACCCGTCTCAAACACATTTTCACAGTCCCGAAGGTTTTTTTTTTTATTGACTTGAGGTTTAACGTCCCCGTCAACACAGTATAGGTCATTTTGGAGACGTTGCTTCCAATTTTGTGGGACTTTTACCAAACATTGAGATGAAATGACATCTCAAGCCCTGACGCCCAATGAAACCAATAGGGTTTATAAGCATGGACTGTCCGCCTCGCACCGGGGTTCCCGGACAGGCTTAGATCCTCTAAGCGGTTTACCAGTGCTAGTGTGTGGATGGTTTCAGCTCTGCATGGAAGCATCATGCAGCCCATCTATCTCTTCAAGCCCTGATGGGCAGGCAGACAGTCCCGAAGGTATTCTAGCAATTCAAAGTTAAACTGTAATTTGACCACAATTCATAAAATCATTCATGAGAGAGGGTGCAAACAAGCCTTTTCGACCCAAAGACAATTTTTTGTGAACATGTGACCTTGAAAATGAGGTAAAGACCATCAAAACCTAATCACTGTTTTCCACCAATCCTAGGCCGGCCTCGGTAGCTCAGTCGTCTGACTGGTGATCAGGGGGACGCGGGTTTGATACCTGCTGAGGTTGGCTACATTCTTTCGTGGAGATTGATCATGGAATCTTTTCTACGGTCATTCTCTCTCTTCGGCTGATTCAAGAAGGGTAGTTGTCAGTTTCTGGCGAATGTGCACTGTACTGGTCAACCGCTTACATATAAACCTGTGCAGCAAAAGTGTGGATAGGTAAACTGACTGGCTCAAAAATGACCTAAAATAGTGTTGACTGGGCTGTTAAACTCTAATATAAACGAAACAAATCCACCAATCCTAGTGGCGTAACAAGGTAAATTTTTTAAGAAACCATCCATGGTATTTCAAATAGCCATCGCCAACACCAACCCAAACTCAAAGGACGACACAAATATGATCAGCACCAAACCCTATATTCCCCAGTCCCCTTGGCTGGGGGACATATTTTAGACACTGATCATAACAATGTCAGGCACTACAATAGTGACAGGATTTGTTCTTGACTTTGACCTAATTTCATGCTCTACTGGATAATGAGAAGTATGTCAGTTCTGTTGGCTATTTTGCTCTGTTTTTTTAAAGATCAATGGGTAAATTTACAGCATTCTAAGAATTTTCTACTTACGAATACTGTGGATGATGCGGCTGCTGCCTGGACACAGCACAGACTGAGTACCGCCTCATCTTCATGGTTCCAGGACCATTTGGATATGACACGTGTCTATTAACTTCCGGCTTTGGTTCCGGATGACCAACACTGTCCTGTGAGAAAGACACTTGTTTCCTGTGCTCTTGGAGTGAGTAGCGTCTGGTCTTCTCCACTGGGTTCATCTCCTGACGCATATGATTCGGCAGCCCCAATGGAACACTGGGGAAGGATACGTGTCTCATCTTTACTACTCTCTCCGGACTATTCGGGTATGATGCTTGTCTGTGTAGCCCAGTCACAGGGTTACCAGGATCAGCCTCCACAGCATATTTCTCATGTTCTTGCAGAGAGTATCGTCTAATATTTCCTTCTGGATCCATCGCCTGGCTTTTACTACTAGGGAGCCCCGCCGGCCTCCCTACCCTTCTAAGGGCGCTTCCACTTATTTTTGCAGATTAAATCAACATCCGACTTGAAAATGTTTTATCACATTTAACTTTAGCTCTCTTCAGCAGACGGCAAATTGTTGATATTTTTCTTACTTTTCCCAGAAAAAAGGACTTGACATCTCGAGACAATTTGTATGAGATGTCAAATCATGTTTTTTGGAAAACTTAGGAAAAATATTTCAAAATGTCGTCTGCTGCTAAAAAAATACCCAGCATGCCAAGCGTTAAACAGACTGATTATGTAACTATTTCTTATAGCTACAGTAGTATACCAATATCCACACCTGAATGTCTTTTAACCTTCTCAATATGTAACTAATTTATTCTTTTATAGTATATTTTCTTTCTTCTAAAATGACTTATTTTTCACAGTATTTCTCCACTAAGTCATTCAGTTAATCTGTTTAGAGCCTATAATATATCCTTCAAGCGTCAACAAATAAAAAACAAGGTGTGTGTCAGTTGAGCATTTGACTACGAAAAATCTTAATTTGCATAATGCAAAATCTCCATGACAAAATGCTTAAACTGTTGTTAACTGTCAGAATCAGACAAGCAAAAACTGTCAAAGTTCCATAAATGTCAAGCTGTTTTATCTATACATGTATTTGCATATTTTATGACAGGTCCTGCCCAATTAAAAGCAGTAATATTGCGACAGTTTGTCTTTTTAGCCTATGTATTCAAACACTATTTTACACAGGAAAACCCCCAAATAGATCACGGGCCGACAGTGTTGGCCTGGATCAGATCCCTATATAAGGTGGAAGATTCAATTCAGTGTGTGTGTGTGCGCATGTGTGTGAATTCGGGTTTAACTTCGCTTTCAACATTTTTTCAGTCATATCACAACGGTGTCTGGTTGTGACAGGGAGCTCAATGCTCACTTTTATAGTGCTGCCTCACTGAAGTATCATGTCCGAGACACATTCCCAGTCACATTATCCTGACACTGGGTCGACCAGTCCTAGCTCTACCCCGTAAATCTGAGTGCCAAGCGAGGAGCAGCTAGTACCATTTTTAACGACTTTGGTATGTCGCGGCCCGGCATCGAACCCGTGACCTCCCGTTCCCCGGAGCGGACACTCTACCAACTGAGCTATCGGGGCCGGTAGATTCCATTCAGTACAAAATGGTTCAAATCCTCATAGCAACAGATATTAGGTTGCTTTTTTGTGATAACTGAAGGATAGTTTTTGTCATTTCTCCATAAAAACCTATGTTGTGGGTATTCATAAGAACCGCCTCGGTAAGGCGGTTCTAATGAATACCCCTAACATTGATTTATATTGAGAAATTTATTGTTTGTTTGTTTGATTTGATGTTTAACGTCCCAATCAACACTGTAAAGGTCATTTTGGAGACGTTGCTTCCAATTTTGTGGGACTTTTACCCGACATTGAGACGAAATGACATCTCAAGCCCTGTCGCCCAATGAAACCAATAGGGTTTATTAGCATGGAAGGTCCGCCTCGCACTGCAGTTCCTGGACAGGCTTAAATCCTCTAAGCGGTTTACCAGTACTAGTGTGCGGGCCAGATTCAGCTCTGGGTGGAAGCATCATGCAGCCAATATATTTCTTCAAGCCCCTATGGGCGGGGGCTGTTATATTGAGAAATAAGGATTCTCAAAAAATATACCAACCTTATCTGTTGCTATGATCCTCAGTTACTGAAAATATCAAATTACGTAACCAATCAGTTTTTTGTTTGATTGAGGTTTAACGTCCCCGTCAACCCTGTAAAGGTCATTTTGGAGACTTTGCTTCCAATTTTGTGGGACTGTTACCAGACATTGAGATGAAATGACATCTCAAGCCCTGTCGCCAAATGAAACCAATAGGGTTTATAAGCATGGACGGGCCGACTCGCACCGCTTTGCCTGAGCAGGCTTAGTTAGCTCCTCTAAGCTGTTTACCAGTATTTGTGTGTGGCCGGTTTCATCTCTGTGCGGAAGCTTCATGCAGCCCATATATTTCTTAAAGCCCCGATGGGCGGCGGCCGTTGTAACCAATCAGACCGGTAAACATTACCTTAAGAACTATTACTGACCGCAAGGAAAATGTTGAACATGAAAAAATTCCACTGCCTAATATTCGATCATTAATAATTATCCAAGTATTTTCTTATAAAAACAACTTGTTTATTTCTAAAAATAAGAAGTAGCGCACCTTGTTAATTGTTACTTTTCCTGATAAAGAAGAAATACGCCATCAGTAATTCTAGAACTATAAGTCATTAAATGCTGTAACTTAAGGTGTTAAACACAATCAAGGAAATTCCCAGGAGTTTTCTTCAAGTAAATGTGTCTTCCGATTCCGTGAGAGAAGTACAAAGAAACAAGAAAATTCTTATTTTTAACCCTTATCTAGCTGAATATTCATTTAAGCCACACCCATTTCTGTCTATCAGCCAATCAAATTACTTGATGTTATTTATTGCTGCAAATTCATAAACTGAATGCGAAACAGTGTAGATCCTAAAGCCATCTGATCTGGATCTACACTGTTTCCAAAGATAGGGGTTGCAGTGAACAGCAGGATAAGAGTTAAGGTGTTAAACACAATCTTCAAGTAAGTGCGTCTTCTGATTCCATGAATAGTACAAAGAAACACAAGAAAATTCTTATCTTTAAATGTCCTTATCAGAACACAAACATCTTGATTTACCTTAAAACTTACTTGTGGTTTGATAAACAAGGGATGACGCAAAAATGATGTATGTCTATCATTAATGCTATCAATCTTTTGTCCCATGGCAAGACGCATGTCACAGTGTAAACAAAAAAGCCCTGTCACACTTTCATATAATATTTTTGTCCTGCCACTGAAGGATAATTTTAGTGACTTCTCTATAAAAACCTATACTGTTGATATCCATTAGAACCGCCTCGCTGAGGCGGTTCTGATGAATATCCACAATATAGGTTTATACGGAGAATTAAAGAAAATTGTCTTTCCTATTATGACACAAAAGTACCCACCTTAACAGTTGCTTATAATAATGATACTTTATATATGGGGATATCCCAGCAAAACGAGACGCTGCACAGTGACCCTAATCAGATTAATATAATCATTTGACCTGGTCAAACTTAACCCTTATCTTGCTGTTCACGACAACCACTATCTTTGCAAACAGTGTAGATCCAGATCAGATGTCTTCTGAAGAAGCCATCTGATCAGGATCTACACTGTTTGGCATTCATTTTATGACTTTGAAGCAATAAACTACATCAAGTAATTTGATTGGTTGATAGCCAGAAATGGGTGTGGCTTAGATGAATATTCAGCAAGATAAGGGTTAATCATCAGACTTTTTTCTGTCAAAATCGGTAAATAGAATTGTTGCATGTAACGTTAAACTCCTGATCACCAGTAAAACATACTTTCTGCCCCGAGCTACTTAGGCTGCTAACAGGTCAGATGCCTCCATGGTGCAGTGGTTACGCTACTCGCCTTGTAAACCAGGGATCGCAGGATCGATCCCGGGCTTCTCCAGACTTTCGGATGAGTCTTTAAACCGAGGTCCCGTCTCCGTATGACCTTAGCTGTTGGTGGGACGTAAAACTAAAACTCACTCACTCACTGCCTACAAGTCTGATCAGAGGCTACCTTATGTATTTTTTTTGTTTTGAACCCTAATCCTGCTAACACAACAACCCCTACCTTTGTAAACAGTGTAGATCCAGATCACGAACTACACTCCCCGCCCATAGGGGCTTGAAGAAATATATGGGCTGCATGATGCTTCCACGCAGAGCTGAATCCGGCCCGCACACTAGTACTGGTAAACCGCTTGGAGGATCTAAGCCTGTCCAGAAACCGGGGAAGCCCCCGCCCATAGGGGCTTGAAGAAATATATGGGCTGCATGATGCTTCCACACAGAGCTGAATCCGGCCCGCACACTAGTACTGGTAAACCGCTTGGAGGATCTAAGCCTGTCCAGGAACTGTGGTACGAGGCGGACCGTCCATGCTAATAAACCCTATTGGTTTCATTGGGCGACAGGGCTTGAGATGTCTTTTCATCTCAATGTCGGGTAAAAGTCCCACAAAATTGGAAGTAACGTCTCCAAAATGACCTTTACAGTGTTGACGGGGACATTAAACCTCAAATCAAACAAACAAAAACGAACTACACAATTTGTTTGTTGGTTTGATTTGAGGTTTAACGTTCCCATCAACACCGTAAAGGTCATTTTGGAGACGTAGCTTCCAATTTTGCTAGACTTTTACCCGACATTGAGATAAAATGACATCTCAAGCCTTGTCGCCCAATGAAACCAATAGGGTTTATATGCATGGACGGTCCGACACTCACACCGCTTTTCCTGAGCAGGCTTAGATCCTCTAAGTGGTTAAACTGCAGTACTTGTGTGTCATAGATTTTTCAAGCCCCGACGGGCGGGGGCCGAAACTACACTATTTATCATGCAGTTTACGAACTGAATGAGTACACTGAACCAAGAAATTTGATTGATGGACAGTGAGAAATGGGCGTGGCCAAATTAATTTATTCAGCAGGATAAGGGTTAATTTATCCAAGGCACACAGCAAGAGGTGCATATACAAGTTGGCCTGTGCATCAAGAAAGATTCTGCTCACCCATATATATACAAACATGAGTCTGATCAGTGTCTTTATTTTTCATTCTACGGCTAGATGAGGATATGGGACCCCTGAAGACTGCAGGATCAGACCGCCCAAATGTGCTGCTTGATAAACATGTTTGTTGGTCATGCACATGCAAAGCTGTACCTTTCTGCTTTGCCCTGGCTAAAATAATATCACATGAACCATTTAAATTCCATTCATCATGATTTTAAGAGGAATAGACATATTCAAGGGGAGGCAACTCTTTTGTGTACAATTTTGTCTCCCTTATCAAAGGGAAAAGGAAAGAATTTACTTGGATCTACACTTAAAGGAAAGAATTTGCTCCTTAGGAGCAAATTCTTTCCTTTAAGCGTAGACCCCTGGCAGGGTCTCATGTACAGCATAGTAGACTGAGGCATAGGAGTTGTCTCCCTCGTGAATACGAAAGGGTGCATCTATTTTCCTTAAAAAATGAAAACCTCCAGTTTTGAAATATCAATTTTGAGAAAGTACAACTTTATGCACAAGTAAGTAGAGATAATCACACCTACACCAAATCACTTGAATGTTTGAAGAGATTTTTTGACTCTGGGTATAACCGATAAGCTGTTTGAATGAACAAAAGCACCTTGTATTAAGTTAACCCTTTTTGTACCAAATGGAATCTTCCTCCTTATATATGGCAGGAGTCTATTTCGAAATATAGGGGTGTCAGGTTGTGTTTTCATCAAAATTTATTTGGGAAATGGCTGAATTTTTAGCAAACAGTGTAGGTCCTGATCAGAAGCTGCATTCTGCGGCGTCTGATCTGGGTTTGCCAGGGTACCCGTTTTGGGGTTTCCGGTACAAAATGGGTTAAATATAATCCATATTTTTACATGGTAAATATAAATGGAAACAGAGCACTGGGTGAAATACAGTAAGGAACCATCCTTTATTTTCTTTTTCAAATGTATTACCATTTTAAAATATTGTCAATTAAGGATTACTACTGACAATTCAAAGTTTAAAATTTACAATCATTGTACACGTGTAACTCCTGAATGTGCTGGTAAATTAAGCCTATTAACAGACACTTCACTGCGGATAAATTCTCATTACCACGCAACTTTTAATCAATTATACACAGAAAGTCCATCTCAGGATCCAATGCATCTCCCTCATTATGTTTATAGTCCGATTTATTTTACAGGAGCCAGGCAGCGTCAGTCGATGAGGATACATTTAAGATTCTTTTTTTCTTGAAAACAACATAATTATTTTGTGGGAACATGTTGGAATCCCCTCAATGAGCAATACTTACAAGTGCCCACAACCTCTGTTTTAACCCATTGTATACTAGTGGACTCTTCCATTGCTATATGTTGGACAAGTCCATTTGTCATATAAGGGGTGTCAGGCCTATTTTTTCGTTTTTTATTCTATTTTTGATGGAAAATTCTGTTTACAAATAGTGCAGGCCCTGATCAGACGCCACATTCTGTGGCGTCTGATCTGGGACTGCACTGTTTGCCAAGGTAACCCTTTAGGGGTTTCCCCGCATGCAATGGGTTAATTGGGCAATAAAAAAAATATTCAAATTATTACCACCACTTATCTAGAACTATACTGTAAGTATGGATTAATGCATTCCTTTGTGTACCAAATAAGGCAATAATTCAGCACTTTAAGTCTTATCAGGTTACTCAGTCTGCCATCAGTCCCAGGGCAGCAATTTCTGGATTCCTGAATAAGTGTGTGTGCATTTTTTTCAATTCAAGGGACATAATACAGAAAACCACAAGATGTATTATTAAAACTGAGTAGCTTCCCATGAGCCAAGATGCAACAGCAATAGTGGAATGATTTGAGGTTTTATGTTCCCGTCAACACTGTATAGGTCATTTTGGAGACGTTGCTTCTAATTTAGTGTGACTTTTACCTGACAATGAGATGAAATGAGCCCCGCCAAGCCAATTTGTGTCTTCGAGCATTCCGTCATGACAAATTTTAACTGCGCATGCCCAGCCATTCAGAGGGGCCAGGGATATGGCTTTCTGTCTGAAGGTTCCTCTTGATTCACTGCTTGTATGAGCGAGCAGCGAAGGTTCTGGCGAGACTGCGCGGAAGTGCAGGCTCGCCTGAACCTTCGCTGCTCGCATAGGCGATAAGTACCAAAATCGCTTGGCGGGGCCCAAATGACATCCCAAGCCCTGTCGCCCAATGAAACCAGTAGGGTTTATAAGCATGGACGGACAGACTCGCACCACTTTGCCTGGGCAGACTTAGATCCTCTAAGCAGTTTACCAGAACTCATGTGCAGTTGGTTTCAACTCTGCGTGGAAGCATCATGAAGCCCATATCTATTTCTTCAAGCCCCGATGGTAGGGGGCCGAGTGGAATGGTTAGACTGTTTCATCTAACCCTTCAATTCCTTGGGCCAGTTGTTCAAAACTAACGATGTCGTTAGTTAACGTATCGTTAAAACTTTGATCATTAAATATGGCAAATATGCTGAAATTTTTGCTGAAAAAATGTGAGCAGCTTTTGCAGGCGCAAAAGCTGCTCACATTTTTTCAGAAAAACACCAAAATTTTAAATATTAAACTTGCTAGAACAGTTAACAATATGACCACTAACGAGCTTGTTAAGCTAACGTTGCTTTGAACAACTGGCCCCTGTACTGTAAGCAAACAATATAGACCCTCATCAGACCCTATGGTCTGCATAATCTGATCTGAGTCTACACTGTTTGCCAAAAGCCCACCACATGCTTCTAGTCACTATTTTTAACCCTTATCTTGCTGAATATTCATTTAAGCCACACCAATTTCTATCAACCAATCAAATTACTTGTTGTAATTTATTGCTGCAAATTCATAAACTAAATGCCAAACAATGTAGATCCTGATCAGATGGCTTCTTTAGAAGCCATCTGATCTGGATCTACACTGTTTGCAAAGATAGGGGTTGTTGTGAACAGCAAGATAAGGGTTAAGATAACAATCTTATTGAACAATCTGACCTCACAGCAATAATAGTGAGGCTATTTTCTATAAATAACATTACGTGGCTTTCCTATATATCAGTAATAGTCCGCTTCATAATTTTTGGATGACATTAACAATCGACCGAATAAAAATGTACTGAATTTGCAAAGTGCGCATTGACATTTCACTGTCATCTTAAAAACACTTCTATAATAAAACCCTTATCTCGCTGATCACCACAAGCCCTACTTTTACAGTGTAGATCCTGATCAGAAGCCATCTGATCAGGATCTACACAGTTTGACATACAGTTTGTAAAGTTTTAGGAATAAATAGGAGGTTTTAGGAATTCCGTTTATGACGTCATTCTTGCGCATGTGCAAAGTACTGGCCGTCAATTGAAACGGCCATCGCTATTCAAATGTATTGGCGGAACTTAAAATGCTAACAATATTTAGACATTTTGAGAGAAAATATACCCGTTTTCATTGAAGTAATGCCTCAAGAAGGAAAGAATGATATTTTACTTTCATTACCGAAATTCATTTATCCTAAATCCGTTTTTAATTGACGAAAATCTTTTCGTGAATGACCCATGTCAATGGCTTGAGATACCGTTATTCACGATCTATCTATCTATCTATCTATCTATCTATCTATCTATCTATCTATCTATCTATCTATCTATCTATCTATCTATCTACTAGTCTATCTATCCTATCTATCCATCTATCTATCTATCATCTATCTTGAGAAATCTGTCCAACGATCTGTCTACATGTGCAATTTAAATGTCCATACTGACAGTCGAAATAAACTAATGAGTGGACTGACGGAGGGGCGTTGCGTCAATGTTGGTTCGACGTCATGCCGTCGACACCCACTCCAACTCACTTCATTGTCACATGACCGTTGGCATGATAGAGAGAGAGAGAGAGACAGACAGACAGACAGAGAGGGGTTTGACTGACAAACTGACAGTAGACACACAGACCGACTGACTGAATGACTGACTAACAGACGAACGGACGGACTGTTAGACAGACAAATAAACATACTGACAGCCGAAAAAAAAAACAAAAAAAAAACAGTGCATCACGAAAACATGCCTATACAATTTTGACCCCCTTGAACCCCACTTTTATACAGTAAAACTGGGGTTTGCAGGGGTAAAACGTATTTTTCTCATTTCTGCTCAAAATATAGATTGTGGGTATTCGTTAGTACCGCTTCGATGAGGCGGTTCTAACGAGTACCCAAAATCTATATTTTGAGCAAAAATAAGAAAAATATCACACATTTTAAGCTCAAAATTTTCATTTTTTCGGCGGTAAAATTTACAATGTATTAGTATAGGCATGTTTTCGTAATGGGACTTACAGACGGGCGTCGAGTCAACGTTGGCTCGACGTCATGCCGTCGACAGCCACTCCAACTCACTTCAATGGCACGTGACCGTTGAGGTGGTTTGACTGATCCCTGTATCCAAGAAGCCCATAACCCTTTTTGTACCAACTGGAATCTTCCTCGTAAAATTTAGGGGTGTCAGGTTGTGTTTTCTTCAAATTTTATTTGGAAAATGGCCGAACTTTTTGCAAACAGTGTAGGCCCTGATCAGACGCCACGTTCTGTGGCGTCTGATCTGGGCCTGCACTGTTTGTCACTTACCCCTTACCAAATGGGTTAATGTAGACCTATTGAACCAATCTACAAATCTACCAGATTTTACTGTAAAATCTCGCACTTGCGAAGGAGTGTTTAACATTCTTATGCTCTGAAAGGGTGTTCTACGTTTGTTTTGAATTTAATGTTCCAATCCCACTGAGTCTTGATTGGTCTGAGCACTGGGCAAACGACATTTTATTAAGCAACGCCGTATTATCGCCAACGAAACGCTGTCACGTTTCATAGACGTTGCAATGTCAAATTCAATGCATCGCTTTGAAGTTGTTTTGATGTAGACACGACGTTGATGACACGCTACATGTTGACACGCTACATGTCGGTTGACGTAGCGTCATACAACGACAAACTGTAATTTACATTTGCCTGCGCTCGCTAATAGTTGGTGCGCTAAGAGAGAGAGAGAGAGAGAGAGAGTGTGTGTACAATATATCAATTTCGTAATGGGAAATTTCACATCTGGCAGCATATCGGTGTTTCTCCCATTATCTTACATTAGAATTCCCCAAAAGTTTAAAAGAATTCCACTGTTTTACGCTGTAATTAACATTTTATCTGTCCCACTGCCTTTGAAGCAATACGACAGATGACGGCCAGGGCTTTTCCCGTTCTATTTTTAGAACCGGAAGTACGTCACGAAAAAAGCTCCTATTGCATCAAGTACAGTAAAACCTGTGTTAGTGGCCACCTCTATTAAGCAAACAACCTGTCTTAAGCAAGCAGGCATTCAGTTCCCCAAAAAGGCAAATGTGTTAAATTTCACCTGTATTAAGCAACCACCTGTCATCAGCAAGCACATTTTGGTTGTCCCTTAGGTGCTTGCTTAATACAGGTTGGACTGTAATCTGATTGGTTCAAATTCAGAAATGGGTGTGGCTAAATAAATTATTCAGCAGAATAAGGGTTAAGAGCTGGGTTAGGTGCAACCTGCTGCTTAAAGACAGGACTGGACTATATAAGGGAGCACAGGAAAACCTGAGTCTTTCTTTGTCTGACCTCTGAAGGGTTAACATCAAAATCTATTTATCTGATTGGCTGTAAATGGAGAGCTACTATGACATCACAATGATTGACATTTTATAGTAAATGATTGACAGCTCTGCTCTGTTTGAAGCTAACCTTGTTATATCAATTATGTGACATCAGGCACACTTCATAATTGGTTTCAATATATAAACAAAACAATTTGGTCAAGATTAATGCATTAATTTGTTTTATATTTAAATTTCAAAGAAAAAAAATACAAACATATTTCATAAAGGTTAATTACATAGCATATTTAGGTCTAATATACCAAACAAAAGATAAAATAAATCTTCATATTTGTTAAAAAATTGTTATTTGACACTATAGAAAGCAGCTTCTTCTGATATATAAATAAATAAATTAATTAATTAAAGCTTCATATTTATGGAAAAAATATCAGTTGACACTATAGAAAACATCTTCTTCTGATAAATAAATAAATAAGCAAAATGTTTGAATGAATTGTTTTTAATCTGATATAATAGAAAGATTTTTCCATTTTTCTTCTTGTTTTTGTCTTCTTATAGAAGAAAAATAAAAAGTAAAATGAATTACACACAGACAGTCTTAGTAAAATAAATAAAATTAAATTACAGCTAAACAAACAAATGACCTCAATCAGGCAGAGCTATCAAGTGTGGTACTTGAGCTATTTCTAAGAGTACAAGGCCTAGCATTTTACATACATATTTTTTTTATTTTAATAAAAAATAGATTTTGGTTGCTCGTTAGAATTGTCTCAGTGAGGCAGTTCTAACGAGCATCCACAATATACTATCAAATGAGGCAGATCTATTTCAAATGCTTACTGGGACTAGTATTTTATATATACAAATGTTCAATGAGGCGGTTCTAATGAATACCCACAATATAATATAGTGTTGGTACTTGTTTGAATTGCCTCAATGAGGTGGTTCTAACGAGTAGCCACATTGCACACAGTAGGACTGCCTCATTGAGGCAAATCTATCAGGTGTTGGTACTTGAGCTATTTCTAATGAGTTCTAGGCCTAGCCGCTTTTACATACATAAATGTTCAATGAGACGGTTCTAATGAGCCCACACAATATACTATAGAGTGATTGGTACTTGTTTGAATGGCCTCAATGAGGCGGTTCGAACGAGTAGCCACATGGCACTCATTAGGACCGCCTCAATGAGGCAGACCTATCAAGTGTTGGTACTTGAGCTATTTCTAATGAGTACTAGGCCTAGAATTTACATACATAAATTTTTTATTTAATAAAATATAGATTTTGGGTGCTCGTTAATTATATGGAAACACACATTATATTTTTTTCCAGGCCTGATTTGACATTCAGATCAAATCATTTTCTGATTTCAGTCAAGGATGCCATTTTATTTTCTTAAGCACAAAAGAAGGCATTTTTTCCATTTATATGCTAATAAAACATAAATAAATAATTATAACTTCTTTGTTTATGAAGCATAATTTATCTCCAATTTTTGAAGGTATTTGTTTGTTAAATATATGGACAGTAGCTGTTTATTACAGTCAATTATAGTTTATAATCCTTATCAGTTTTATGGCCCCTATAGGTAGCCAGCCCACCAAGACCAAGCCACACCTACTTTTATCTGCTGGTTACCTGTGCATGTTTAAGCTGGAAACCAGACCCCCCCGGCATGAAAATCCTGTCTTCAACCATTATCATGGTGCTAACGACAACCCCTATCTTTGCAAACAGTGTAGATCTAGATCAGATGGCTTCTGGAGAGGTCATCTGATCAGGATCTACACTGTTTGACATTCAGTTTATGAATTTGCAGCAAGTACTCTGATTGGTTCAAAGTCTGAAATGGGTGTGGCTAAACTGAATATTCAGCAGGATAAGGGTTAAATATCCTGCTTATGCCTACTTTGAATATAGATGTTTGGTTAAATCATCCTAAGTTGGCCTAAGGGGCATGTTTATTAAAATACTCTGTGCCTAATAGATTTAATATTATGAGCCTGCCTAGGTAAACTGACAGGCTCAATTTGAATTAAATAAGTCTTGACTAGGCTGTTAATCTCCGAAGTCTGGAGAACAAACAAGGAAAAATCACAAATTTTCACAAACAAATGCCATTTTTAGAGCTGTGAAAGAGTCTTGAGTTTAACAGCCTAGTCAACACTATTTTGGTAATACTGATCAAGTTTACCTAAACAAACCTTTCCTTGGCAGGCTTAAGCATAAGCAGGCAACCAGTACAGCGCATCTTTCACTAGAAACTGACAACTGCCCTTCTTGAATCTTGTATGACATGATAACATTGTAGGCACTAAGTCAGAACAGCCTCAGTCAAGTTATTATAACAAGTTCTGGCTATGTTTGTTTGTTTGAATTAGGGGATAACTGTATTCAAAATTGTCATTTGGGGAGGTAAATCGGTGGTTTTACGGTCGGAAATTTCGTTTTACGGCGACGCGTCAGCGGAGTCGTAAAACGTAATTTGCAACCGTAAAGCCACCGATTTACCTCCCCAAATGACAATTTTCAATACAGTTATCCCCATTCTAATGCACTTATTCAGTTGTTTTGTTAAAAATTGTACTATTTTGCACAAAGCGGCAGGCATTGTGAGCTGCATAAAATCAAATGTAAGCCAATGAAAAACGACGTTACGTAGTGACGTCGGATTTCCGACAGTATATCGTGGAATATACTGTCGCAAATTTTTGACGTTATCCAATCAGACGTCGCGTTACATACGTAAGTGCATTAGAATTGAGGTTTAACGTCCCTGTCAACACTGTATATGTCATTTTGGAGACATTGCTTCCAATTTTGTGGGACTTTTACCTGACACTGAGATGAAATGACATCTCAAGCCCTGCCGCCCAATGAAACCAACAGGGTTTATAAGCATGGGCGGTCTGACTCGCACCGCTTTGCCTGGGCAGGCTTAGATCCTCTAAGCGGTTTATCAGTACTCGAGTGCGGGTCTGTTTCAGCTCTGCGTGGAAGCATCATGCAGCCCATCTATTTCTTCAAACCCCGATTGGGTGGGGGGGGGGGGGGGGGGTCTGGCTATGTTTATGAGCAAACATCAGAACATACAGTAAAATCCGCTATTAACCCTTTTCTTGCTGAATATTCATTTAAGCCACACCCATTTCTGTTTATCACCCAATCAAATTACTTGATGTTATTTATTGCAACAAATTCATAAACTGAATGCCAAACAGTGTAGATCCTGATCAGATGGCTTCTTCAGAAGCCATCTGATCTGGATCTACAGTGTTTGCAAAGATAGGGGTTGTCGTGAACAGCAAGATAAAGGTTAAGACCACCTACGAGACTGAATCTGGTTTTAAAAGCTTATTGAGTAGGTTGCAGTTATTCTTTCTTTGTGTTTACTACACCCATCGTCTCCTAATAAGGGAACACCTTTGGTACTGTTCAAAAGTGGTCTTAAAGACCACTTTTGAACAGTCCCAAAGGTGGTCTTAATATAGGAATTTTACTGTATTATATACCAAAGTAAACTCCTTTTTGTCATGCCTGCTGTTATTAGCATGGCACGATATAGGAGTCCAGATATCTCCCCTTTTGTTCGTTTGTCAATCTGTCAACATTTGCGACCACTCTAGCATTCACCAAATGGCCAAGTGCTATATAGCCTTTGGGGGAATTCTTGTTTTTGTTTGATATAAGGTTTAACATCCCTGTAAACACTGTATAGGTCAATTTGGAGACGTTGATTCTTCTCTGTATCAAGTGGGTTTTACATGGGCTTGTTTGATCAACATACACACAACAATATGGCAGAAATAATCCTCCTTTGCCATTATGGTAATTGTTCACAGTGTCTGAGTTCATCCTTTAACTGCAAGTATTTTTAGTTCCTATTTTTCAGAGAAAATAGGGCTTGACTTTACATATGAATCCTCTGCTATTCAGATAATTCACATAAAATGGCAAGAAAAAATGTAGAGATTAAAATATCCTGAATTTATGAGGCAATACTAACACAACATGCTTTAACCCATGAAATGCCAATCACAACATTAGTGTCGTCTGCTTTGTCGTCTGCTGGTCATTTGTGCAAGCAGTGCGGACCCAAATCAGACTGCTCCTCTAGGAGTAGTCTGATATGGGTCCACATTGTTTGCCTGTATGCAAAAAAATATTTTTTTAAAACATTTGCAAAAAATTCAGCAGACAACATTAAGCAGCCATAATTTTTAGATGTTGTGTTTCTCCGCGTCTTAAGGGTTAATTATGTAGCAATAACGGACACTATCTCCAAGTTTTCCTCTCAGGCAGGAACAACCATAAAAATCCTAAGAAGGCGGCGTTGCACCTGCTGGAGGCAAAAGTCATAGGAGCCACAATCAGAATGTTGTTATTAATTAAGTAAATTCATTCTTAGCAGTTGATAGTTGATGTAAAATGTGTCAAAGTCACTGGACCAAAAAATATAGGCCATGGTCACCAGGTCAAGGTACGTGCCAAATCAGTACATTGAGGAGAAGCACTATGCAAGGTTTGGTGGCTATAGGCCATTTATTTTAGGACATATCGAACATTGACGTAAAATGTGTTAAAGTCACTGGAGTGCATAATATAGGTTAAGGTCACCAGGTCAAGGTTCCCGCAGAGTCAGTAAATGTAAGAGAAGCACTATGCAAGGTTTGGTGGCTGTAGGCCTTATAGTTAATAAGATATGGAATGTCAACCTAAAATGTGTGAAAGTCAATGGAGTGCAAAAAATAGGTCAAGGTCACCAAGTCAAGGTACCTGCATAGTCAGTACATCTAGGAGAACCACTATGCAAGATTTGGTGGTTGCAGGCTTTTTATTTGAGAAGATCTGGAACATTGACCCAAATTGTGTCAAAGTCAGTGGAGCGTAAAATATAGGTCAAGGTCACCAGGTCAAGGTACCTGCAGAGTCAGTACATCCAGGAGCAGCATTATGCAAGATTTGATGGTCGTAGGCCTTTTATTTGCGGAGATCTGGAACTTTGACATAAAAACTTGTCAAAAGTCGCTGGAGCGTAAAATATAGGTCAAGGTCACTGGCTCAAGGTACATGCAGTGTCAGTACATCTAGGAGAAGCACTATGCAAGATTAGATGGTTGTGGGCCTTTTATTTGAGATCTGGAACTTCGATGTAAAATGTGTCAAAGTCAGTGGAGCATAAAATATAGGTCAAGGTCACCATGTCAAGGTACCTGCAGAGTCAATACATCTAGGAGAAGCATTATTCAAGATTTTATTGTTGTAGGCCTATTATTTGAGAAGATCTGAATTATTAGTCTTATAGTTGATTACAATACAAACTTCGACGTAATGTCGAACTTCGACGTAATGGTCAAAGTCACTAGAATGCAAAATATATGTCAAAGTCACCGGGTCATGGTGCTTGCCTGGTCAGGAGATCAGGGTGATGTTTCATGAAATGTTTGATGGTTGTGTAGTCTTATAGTTGATTACAATACAAACTTTGACGTGATGTCGAACTTCGACGTAATAGTCAAAGTCACTGGAGCGCAAAATAAAGGTCAAAGTCACCAGGTCAAGGTGCCTACATAGTCACAAGTTCATGGAGATGTTCATGTAAGGTTTGATGGTAGCTGAGGTTTGTAGTTGACTTAATAAAAAACTTTGATATAAATGTCGAACTTCGAAGTAAATGTTAACAGACGGACGGACGGACGAACGGAAAAGCGGACACCTATGTCACACCCTGCTACAAGCAGGTGCGACAAAAATTCGTACACCTTGAGGATTTGCTGTAATTCTTCTAAAATTTTAACAAATTTGTTTCACGATCTTGCAAGCAGATGGAATGGCAAACAGTGTAGATCCTGATCAGACTGCTGCTTCAGAGTGTTTGCTTAGGCCTGTCTGCCCCAATACTTGGGATCAATACGGTAATATGTGAAACTACACCCAAACTTCTTTATAACAATTTTGTTGGGCTTGGTTACTTTACCCATAAAATGCCAATCACGAAAATTGTCATCTGCTTTGCCGACTGCCGGATATCTTAAAAGTAATTTTTTACAAACAGTGTGGACCCAGATCAGACTGCTCCTGTAGGAGCAGTCTGATCTGGGCCCACACTGTTCGCCTGTATGCAAAAATATTTTTAAAAAGTTTTCAAAAAATTCAGCAGACGACATAAGCAGACGACATTTTTCGATGAATTTTTTCTCTGCGCCTAAGGGTTAATACTGTGTTATATCCAGATTATCAAGAAAACTGACCATTTATGCATATCAAACAGTTTTAAAATCTATCTTTCCAAAAACAAAATGAACAGTGTTATAAAGAAGTTGGGGTGTCCTAATGGGTTGAACCATTGCATGCTAGTGGACTCTTCCATTCCTATATGTTGAACAAGTCCATTTGCCATATTAGGGGTCTCAGGCCTATTTTCCGTTTTTACCGTATTCATCCTAATTACCCCAATAAGCGCACACCAAGGTAATTTCCGGAAATATTGCACAAGCGCACAGTGTTGTTCTGGTGACTAACCTCAGAAAAGCCAACAAAACACTGAAAAAACTTACGGTTACCGTTTAAATACTATTGCACTTCTTCAGTTTTCTTGATTCGGTTGTCTGTCTGTCAGTCAGACTCATTGTAAACAAAGCAACTTCATTCTGGCAGTTCAGTGTTTGATCATGATGTGCGCTTATTGGAATGATATTTTACCACGCAATTTGAAGGTTATTTGAAATATCTAAGCGCACTGTGCGGTAATTAGGACGAATACGGTATTCTATTTCTGACAGAAAATTCTGTTAGCAAATAGTGCAGGCCCTGATGAGATGCCGCATGCACTGTTTGCCTAGCTAAGGTACTCCTTTTGGGGTTTCCTGCATGCAATGGGTTAACCCTTGTCCTGCTAATCCCGGATATGCCTTATCTTTGAAACAATGTAGATCCAGATCAGATGGCTTCTGACGAAGCCATCTGATCAGGATCTACATTGTTTGCCATTCAGATTGTGAATTTGTTGCAATAATTTGCATCAAGTAATCTGATTGGTTGATAATCGGTAGTGGGTGTGGCATAAATATTCAGCAGGACAAGGGTTAATAGCCATGAACAGTTACTTACATGGAACCAATTCTAATATGTGACAATCTTCTAAATGGGGAGTTCTTTTTTTGAAATCCTGAAGAACATCCATGCAGGGTTATTGGCCTTGATGATGCGAATGACTGAGGAATAGACACTTGTCGACAGAATTTTACTGGAGTTGGATTACATGCCACAGACGAAGACACCGGATTTCCTCCACTTGAAAATAAGAACGGGACTTGGTTTTGTCCCCTTTCTTTGCTTTCCACATTCGGACTCACAGGGGCAGAAACAGACAGTATCACAGGTGGAGACAGTGTGTTCTGTAAGTTCACTGAGTGCCTGTTAAAACCATGAGGTACAGGAGATGGAACAGGGGAGTTTACTGCATAAGTCATAACAAAAGAATCACTGGAGTTTCTTCCCAAAGATGCCGGTCCTTTCCCTGATGTGGGGATTGGTGATAATCTTGAGCGGTTCCCTGGAACCGGAGAGGAAGTTCGTGATAAGGAAACAAATCTGTTTCCACCGTCTTGAAGCTTTTCCAATATGGCTGACTCTGTTCGAACCCGAAACAGACACGAGTCATGGCTTCTGTGTCTAGATTTTCTTTCTCTGGCATAAGCCATCTATTTTCCTTCAAAATTATAGAATAAGATCATGTTTTTTTGTTGTTTTTTTTGTCTATTTTCATGCCACCTTCTAAATTTAAACAGACTTTTTTATTCCTTCTCAATTGACAAAAAATTAACCCTAAGAAGTATTGAAATGGTGTCTGTTTATGTCGTCTGCTGAATCTAATCTTGCAAACTTTTAAACAGAAAAATAGTGTGAAACCTGATCAGATGGCTCCTTAAGGTGTAGTCTGATCTGGGACCACATTGTTTGCAACAATGACTTTTTAACCCTTATCTTGCTGTTCACGACAACCCCTATCTTTGCAAACAGTGTAGATCCAGATCAGATGGCTTCTGAAGAAGCCATCTGATCAGGATCTACACTGTTTGGCATTCAGTTTATGAATTTGTAGCAATAAATTACGTGAAGTAATTTGATTGGTTGATAGACAGAAATGGGTGTGGCTTCAATGAATATTCAGCAAGATAAGGGTTAACTCTTATCATGCTGTTCACGACAACCCCTATCTTGGGAAACAGTGTAGATCCAGATCAGATGGCTCCTGAAGAAGCCAACTGATCAGGATCTACACTGTTTGGCATTCAGTTTATGAATTTATAGCAATAAATTACGTGAAGTAATTTGATTGGTTGAAAGACAGAAATGGGTGTGGCTTAAATGAATATTCAGCAAGATAAGGGTTAACTCTTATCATGCTGTTCACGACAACCCCTATCTTTGGAAACAGTGTAGATCCAGATCAGATGGCTCCTGAAGAAGCCATCTGATCAGGATCTACAGTGTTTGGCATTCAGTTTATGAATTTATAGCAATAAATTATGTGAAGTAATTTGATTGGTTGAAAGACAGAAATGGGTGTGGCTTAAATGAATATTCAGCAAGACAAGGGTTAAGTAAACAGACAAAGCAGACGACAATACAGACCAAAACAAACAGTTAAATGATGGCTCATCGACACTTCCATAGCTGTCTTGAACTTCTTTTGAAATTCTTCACAAAGCTTAAGATATCCAAATATTTAGGATAATTCAGGGAGTTTGTCATATTTATCTTGAACATTATGTTGTGTGTTCTCATTAGAACCACCTTCACCTTCACATTGTATGTGGGTTATCTTGGCAAACAGTACAGGCTTTTAAGAAAAAAAAAATATGCTTGACATTACATGTAAATGATGCTGAGAATACAAATAACAAAATATCAAGTCTCTTTTTCTGAAAAAAATAAAAAAAAAAATATTTTTTTAATCCTTTGTATACTAGAGGACTCTTCCATTGCTATATGTTGGACAAGTCCATTTGTCATATACGGGGTGTCAGGCCTATTTTACGTTTTTATATTTGACGGAAAATTCTGTTAGCAAATAGTGCAGGCCCTGATCAGACGCCGCATTCTGCGGCGTCTGATCTGGGCCTGCACTGTTTGCCAAGGTACCTCTTTAGGGGTTTCCTGCATACAGAGGGTTAAAATTTAATGTCATCTGCTCAAACAGTCTATAGCACTTGAAGGGCAAAAGGCAAAAAGTTGTATATTCTGCATAAATTCCAACATTCAGCTATCCAACTTTGCAGGTTAATCTTGCCAAATCATATTTATCATCACTTTTTTCCCTGACGAATATTTACTTCATTTTACATTTTCCTGATGAATGCTCACTCGGCTCAATCCGTATCACTTGTAGAAATTATCGGAAAAGGTTAGAGCAACAAAACTGTTATGATAATTACCGACATGTGGCTCATCAAGCACAAAAACTAAGATTACCGCAAAAAATGGCATCAATAAACGTAATATTGGCTCAAAGCCTTCAACATTATCTTTCACGTCTTACACAAGTCCTCAAAAATCAAGAACATCTAGTCTATTTTAAGACAAAAACATGACATACTTTTAATGAATTGCATTCAAGAGAAATTGGAACTCTCTGGGAAGGGGGACAACAACAGTTTATTCCTGTTTGCTCCCTTGGAGAAGTTTATTTATGTTTTGGTTTTACATCCCTGTCAACACTTTAAGGTCATTTTGGAGACTTTGCGTCCACTTTTGTGGGACTTTTGTTGGCGGGAGCACACCCTTAACCCTTTTTGTACCAAATGGAATCTTCCTCCTTATATATAGCAGGACTCTATTTCAAAATTTAGGGGTGCCAGGTTATGTTTTCTTCAAAATTGATTAGGAAAATAATGCTGGACCTTTTGCAAACAGTGTAGGCCCTGATCAGACGCTGCATTCTGCGGCATCTGATCTGGGCCTGCACTGTTTGCCAGGGTACCCGTTTTGGTGTTTCTGGTACTAAATGGGTTAACAAAGAAGCCCTGTGAAAAAGCGGGTTTCACTGGAAACACTATAAGGTCATTAATTTAATGGAGACTTAGGGTCCACTTTTGTGGGGCTTTAGTTGGTGGGGGCTCTCCCTTGACTAAGTAGCCCTGTGAAAAAGCGGGTTTCATTGGAAACACTATAAGGTCATTATCTTAATGGGGACTTTGGGTCCACTTTTGTGGGGCTTTAGTTGGTGGGGGCACTCCCTTGACAAAGTATCCCTGTGAAAAAGCGGGTTTCATTGGAAGCAAATACCTTCCTTTCACCCATTGTATACTGGTGGACTCTTCCATTTTTATATGTTGGAGAAGTTCATTTACCATTAACATTTAGGGGTTCACATAAGTCTGTTTTTTCGCTTTTGTTCTATTTTTGATGGAACTTACTGTTTAGCAAACGGTGTAGAGACCTTGATCAGATGCCGCATGATGCGGCATCTGATCAGGGTCTACACTGTTTGCCTTATTATAATGTCCCCTTTAACAGGTTTCCAGGTAATAATGGGTTCAGGGTAACTGATACACATTCAGGGGATGCCACTCTAACAAATATTTTCCCCTCCCTTTTCAATAATAGGGGTCTACTCTTTTAATGTTCTTTCCTTTAAGGAGCATTGATACACCTTTAAGGGGAAGGCAACTCTTTCAAAATGATTTCTGTTTCCAACATCAAAAGGGGTCTACTCGAAAAGTTCTGCCCCCACCCATCTGGGCTTGGAGAAATTGATTAAGCTGTATGATGCTTCCACAAAGAGCTGAAACTGACCGCACCTGAGTATTTGAAAACTGCTTACAAGGACTAAGCCTTCCTAGGCAAAATGGTGCAAGTAAGACCGTTCAATGCATATAAGCCCTATTGGTTTCATTGGATGGCAGGGCTTGAGATGTCATTTCATCTCAATGTCTGGTAAAAGTCCCACAAAATTGGAAGCAACGTCTCCGAAATGTCCTAAGTACTGTTGATCATATTTATCTTGAAAGGTATGTTGTGTGCACTCATTAGAACCACCAACCTCAATTCAAACAAACTACTACGAAAAGTTAAGTTGAATATAGGGGTATAATTGGGTATTATCCAATTCCATACAAAAGCTTATCTGTTCCTTTGCTCCTTCCTTTATAATACCATATAGAATGCGTTCTGCGGCATCTGATCTGGGCCTGCACTGTTTGACAAGGTACCCCTTTAGGGGTTTCCGGTACTGAATGGGTTAAAAGCAGAATGTCTTAATTTTTGCTGGTCCTAATAGGTGTATCCAAAATGTCACAGATCACTGTATATTGAGCCTTATAAACAACTTGAGTCATCTATTTTCAAAAATCTGAGAAAACATAAACTGAATTACTATTTCATACTGTTACCTAATTGTTACACTATTTTACAACAAATCTAGTTCATTCCAACTTAAATACAAGTAACACTACTTCAATAAACCTTTTGAGAGCACCAGACCTGAATCACGGAATAAGAACTTATTTAGTTTGATTTTAAGATAGTTTACAAAACAAATGGTATTTACAAAACAAATGGTTTATCCAAATCTCTTACACAAAATACTAATCAATGCAATGGTTCAGTTCTGACTTTACTGATGATTTATTTGATACTGTGAGCCAGAAAAAAAGAAGACATTGATGCTTAATGACATAAATGTGAGCGATCAAAAGACGACTAATGAAACTGTACAAAAAAGGGGCTATAACTGGAGGCTGCAGTCCATATACAGGCTGATCATACCAGAGGTTTTCTTATGGTAAAGTTTGTTCAGAAAAAAATAACCCGATTATAAATTATTATATACGCACAGATCAATAATAATCCTAGACATATAGGTCAAGACATACAGACAAAAAATGTCTTTCTTTTCTAAGACAAACCTTTCAAGGTGATCAAGTTTTCTTAAGAGGCAGATTTTTCCGCCATTTTTCAAAGGGAGACAACTTTCGGGACTTCCTGTTGGCCTTTCTTATTTATTATAAGCCCTGTCCCAACGAAAAAGGGGTCTACTCCTTTAAGAGTTGACCCCTATTGACATGGGAGACAAAAATAATTTTGAAGGAGTTGCCTCCACTTCAGGTGTTCCCATTCCCCTTAAATGTACCCTAACAACCATCCTTTTTTACAACAAGTCAGTCTCTTTACAACACTATTCATTATACGCCCATCGGGGCTTGAAGAAATATATGGGCTGCATGATGCTTCTACGCAGAGCTGAAACCGACCTGCACACGAGTACTGGTAAACCGCTTAGAGGATCTAAGCCTGCCCAGGCAAAGCGGTGCGAGTCCATGCTTATAAACCCTGTTGGTTTCACTGGGCGGCAGGGCTTGAGATGTCATTTCATCTCAATGTCGGGTAAAAGTCCCACAAAATTAGTCTCCAAAATGACCTTTACAGTGTTGACGGGGACGTTAAACCTCAAATCAAACAAAAATCATTATAACAATGTTTTGGATATTAACGGTTTTAATATGGATCCCAAAAATTTATAGATTATATAGGAAAAAGACCAGAAAAGGTCGTTTTTCTTCAATATATCTTAAACACACATTTGACTTTAATAACTAGGTTAAGGTCACCAAAATGTAAGGTGCAAACAAACCGTTTTTGGCCAAAACCTTATCAGTTTTCGGGAGCCTGTGACCTTAAAAAATGGTCATAAAAAAGGCTAAGATCACCAAAATCTAATCAAATTTGGTAGTCTGTAATAAAATATTGGATTAAGTTTGACCAACATCCATCAATTCTTAAATGAGATAGGATGCAAACAAGCCATTTTTTGCCCAAAATCAACATGTTTCGGGAGCCTGTGCCCTTGATGGAACCTGGGCTTCTCCAGACTTTCAGATGAGTTTTTTAACTGAGGTGCAGTCTCCATAATTATGACCTTAGCTGTTGGTGAGATGTAAAACTCAAACACTTGCTCACTCAGTACCAAGTTTGACCAAATTAATTTACCTTCTACTGCTCCAAGGAAGTTTTCTGCCTTTTAGTTCTCTAGGATTTCATGCTAGGTGCCCTCTACTTTAGAATTTTAGCCACCTACTTAATAATAATCGACCTACTTCTAAATTTAATGAAAAGGCTGAGCTTAGGTTCAACATAAGGGCAGAGGCAAATGTCACAGATCAGGGCCTACATTGTTTGCGAAAAGTTAAGCCATTTTCCAAATAAATTTTGATGAAAACACAACCTGGCACCCCTAAATTTTTTAAATGGACTCCTGCTATACATACGGAGGAAGATTCCATTTGGTACAAAAAGGGTTAAACACTTCTTGGTACTTGTAAGTTCCTTACTTTCATTGCATTGTTTATTGAACAGTACACAGAACCTTTGATTTGTGTGCTATTTATTTTTGGCTGGGCCATGATATTCACGAGAAGCCTGTTGCGATAACGTAAACTTTGTGTTGTCACAAAAGAATCTATGTCAGTGTTCCTGCATGTAAGAATCTTATATGGGTGTGAGGGGTGGGTTGAAAAATCCGTCCCGAGGGACACTGTCCGGCATCACGAGGCTTGCCGAGTGATGCCGGACAGTGATCCCGAGGGACGGATTTTTCTATCCACCCCTCACACCCATATTGGATTCTTTTTCTTGCATACCTTCCATTTCTATTCCCATTTTGTGATGACACAACAAGAATGTTTCATGATGTTACGCATGACGCCGCCGGGCATGAGGTTGTAATCAACCAGTGCATTTATCAAACACGCGATTATATTCGATTTGGGGTCGGAACACCAGGGTCAGAACATAAATTTCTATCCCAGGGTAAAATCATGGCTTTCCTTGTCTGGTGTGCAAGAATGTATTTTCTCATACAAGGTTTCATTTGCTGATACTGATGTACCTATCATATTCACCATATTTGCATTATTTACTGGCTCCCAGCTTGCACATTGTCAATATTGGAAAAACAGGTAACCAGACCCCCCTGACCTTTTAAGGTCAGGGGGTTCTGGTTACCTGTTTTTCCAACACTTATAACCTTCAGACTAGGAACCAGCAGATAATGCAAATAAGGTGAATAGACAAGCAAAAGCTCATTCATCACACAGACTTTCTTAATGGATTGGAAAACCTTTGATAAGTCAATCACAGGAAAGGCTTAGTACAAAATCAATGGGAAATGACTTTCACAAAATGCAAGGGAACTAACTCAGGTATTACTAATCTCACATCTGCAAATTTAGGTTATCTCCTTTGGTCTGTCAAAACTACACTAGGAATGCAAGTAACATTCTAACAGTCCCTTTTATAGGACACTATGAATGCAAGTGACACTCTAACAGTCCCTTCTGTTGGAGACTAAGGAAAGCAAGTAACATTCTAACAGCTCTTTTTTTATAGAGCACTAGGAATACAAGTAACATTCTAACAGTCCCTTTTATAGGACACTAGGAATGCAAGTAACACTCTAACAGTCCCTTAAATAGGGCACTAGGCATGCAAGTAACACTCTAACAGTCACTTTAATAGGACACAAGGAAAAAAGAAACACTATAAAAGTCCCTTTTATAGAACACTAGGAATGCAAGTAACACACTGAATATTCACTTTTATAGGACATGAGGAATGCAAGTAACACTCTAACAGTCACTTTTATAGGACAATAGGATTGCAAGTAACACCCTAACAGTCACTTTTATAGAACACTAGGAATGCAAGTAACACTAGTCTCTTGTATAGGACATTAGGCTCTTACTGTCCATTTTATAAGACCCTAAGAAGACACTGGTAACACTCCCTTACTGTCCCTTTTTTAGCACTCCCGAAACATTGGGAACACTCTCTGCCCTTTCATAGACAGTAGATAAAAAGGTTGTTGTTGTTGTTTTCCAGTTTCCCCGTGTCGCGGGTCGTCAGCTGGTGGGGTCCCAGGGAACGAATCCATGCTGGCACTACACCGTAGCCGTTCGGTGGTACCCCTATTCCCCGTTGCCGGTGAACAGGGAGACCATCGCTCGGCTCCAGCCCCGTCCGTCCATGTTTGTCGTCTCACGTCTCAGGTGTCTCTGAGCCCACTCGCATCCCCTTGCCCTGTAGCCAATCGCCGAGCTCCGTCCTGAGAGGTTTGTGAAACGGTACCGTGACCTTTCCAGGTCTCGGTGGGGCTTATATTTTGTCTTCCCGTTTGCTTCAGGAGTGCATGTGTCCTGTCGCTAAAGGGCATCTTTAAATGTAGGAGTTTCTGGGCTAGGCGTGCTTCATATTTCAAGGGCTGTGGATATGTTGCACAGTTCCAATGTGAGCCTTTGTTTTTGTGCAACATAGTTTAGTTGTAGTAATTTGGAACTCCATTCTAAAGGTTTGGCTACGTGATTGCACTGCGTTTAAGTTATAGCAGTGCTGTGCCCTGGGTTTTTGCGGTTTGCCGCAAAGGGGTGTGGGTTGTTTTGTGTAACAGGGTAGGCTCCGAGTTTGACCTTATCATAAAGGGGATCGTTTAGCAGTTAATTATGTTTGAAAGTTTCATTGCAATTTGGAAGACGTTTCTAAAGATTGCTATACACGTTTCCATGCTACGTGTTATGCACCTTATATCCAATCAGGGGATTCGAGACAAAGTTTTTAGCCATTTTGTGGTGCTTATTTGCACAACAAAATTGTAGAGTCCATCCATTTCTTTCTTCTAGCTTGTAGCTTCAGCCGCATCTACACCCTCACGCCAGCACCATGTCTATGGATGTCGTCTACGCTTTTTGTATCAATTTTGATATTGGTATTTTGTTTTTTTTTATTTTTTTGTTTGATTTTTGCATATTTTTGTAAAGTATGTACATTTTTACATTATTTGGTCTGTGCCCCCAGCTTATTGAGTATATATGTGGGCGGATGTGCTCGCCCCGCCACGGACCTGTCATGTTTGTTTTTCTTGTGCTTTAAAGATGGTGTTGTTCGTTTTGGGGCAAGCCCACCCGCTCTCTATTGCTGGGTAGGACAGTTTTTGTACCTGCAAGGTTGTGCTTGTAGATTATATTTTGTGATTTTTGTTTATTCTGTACATACAACATATAGTATAGTATGATGGCCTCCGCCGTCTCGGGCCCAAGTTTGTGTTTATTTTAGTTAGTGGGTGACCTCTATCGCGGAGGATGTGGAAGTAGGTCAATCCCCTTTCTGCAATTTTTTTTAAAGTTAGGAAAATGTGGTGCCCCTAGCTAGGCCTCCTCCACGTAGGATGTCATATTCTGTGGGGCCGTAAGTGGGTCATTCTGAGTCGCCATGTTTACATGTCATTATCGCAACCTACGTGAAGGAAGGCACCATAGGAGGAATTGTATTCCTACCTAGTCGTTTGAGGGCCCGAGATATCGTGTGCCGATCTCGTTAGCAATGTAGTTAGTACAAATTCATATAATCATGTAGGTCGCATACAAGCGTCCGCCAGCGCATGTGCGCAGTCGAGCACTCCTATGCGATCTTGTTTTTATGTGTCATATTTACAGTTAACAATGTTTGAAATCGCTTTTTGGGAAAAAAACTCTTCTTCTTCTTCTTCTATCTCCAGGTTTTTGATCTCTCTTTTCCTATACTATCCTCTCTACGGGATTCCTACTCTACAAATATTCTACAACTATCGCTATATCTACCTAATTGAGCATTGCGTGGGTGGATGTGTGTTGTTTTAGTTTTGCGTGGGTGGTTGTGTTGATGCCCTCCTTCAGGGTCGCGCTTAGTCATGCCCTAGTTAGTTAGTTAATTTCCCTTATCTGTATAAATATTTGGCCGTCTTGACCGTCCGTTTTAATTACGGTCATGGCGCGATTTGCTGTCTTTGATGATACTTACGTTAAACGACAAGGGCAGTACCGAGGGCTGTTTGATGTACCAGGCGAGGTTCGGTTTTTCGGCCGTGGTGGTATGCGCGTGGCGAGCTATGATGTTGACTTGTGGGACAGCGGTTCATATTTTCCGAGGGCAAAATTGGGACAGCGATGGTCGTCTCCACAGGCACTATTATAGGGACCGTATTCATTTGTCAAGGGAGGGACAGAAGCAATACCATGTGTGCTTAGAAAGGGCCTTCCTGCGATTTTTCTGTTGGTCGGGTGTTTATAAAATGTCCTTTTGTGGGCCCCCAGATCATTCCGTTTGGGTAACCTTATAATGTACATCCTTTATTCGAAAGCGAAATTTGCGAAAAAAAAAGAAAAAAAAAAAAAGAGAAAAACAAAGAGATGTGATAAGGCCTATTGTTTCTTATTTCTGTCCCACTCATCTATGTGCATTCCTGAGTGAGTGAGTGTTTGAGTTTTACGTCCCACCAACAGCTAAGGTCATACGGAGACGGGACCTCGGTTTAAAGACTCATCCTAAAGTCTGGAGAAGCCCGGGATCGATCCTGCGATCCCTGGTTTACAAGGCGAGTAGCGTAACCACTACACCACGGAGGCTTCTATGTGCATTCCTGAAGGAGAGCCTTTTTTGTTTGCTAGTGTGTTTGTGTGCCGTTCTCCTTTGGGTTGTGTGGTTCTCGATCAGCCAGGATTTTGACGCAACGCTGCTCAGTGCCAAAGTCCTAAGACCGCAAACCCCAGCGTTACATCTCGTCCTGATTTCCCGTTTGCCTCACCCCCTCCGGAGAGGCCGGGCGATGGATTTTCCTTGTGGTGGATCCATGCCCAGTCCCGGCGTGTTCTCGTGTGATCCTCTTTTGGGCAGTGTGGCTCCCGATCAGCTAGGATTTTGGTGCAGCGCTCATAAGTGCAAAGCCAGTAGGCCGCAACCACAACGCTACATCTCGTCTTAGCCTCTCGCTTGCCATACCCCTTTGGAGGGTGGGTCGGGGCCATGGATTTTCCTTTTGGTAGGTCCATGCCCCGTTCTGTTATGGTCTTCTCACAGTGATCCAGGGATCGCTGTCACCGTTAAGCACTCCTTAGTGCAAAGCCGAGGCCGCAAACCACAGTGCCCACCGTTGACTTTGTTCCCCTTTTCGCCGTGAGACGGCCGCCCTTTGATCACTACGCTCCTTTTTGGTTGGTTGCGTCTTAGGTGCGGTTAAATCATTTATTGTTTCTGAAATCGGGTCTCTAACGGTTTGGGTTTCAGGCATGTTTGTGTGTAACCTCGTACGGGGTGTGTCTCTCGTAACAGTGCAATAAATTTAGTCTGCGCCCTTAGCTTTCCCCTATATTTTGTCCAGGTAGTTTGTTTTCTCAAAGAATTTGAAAACCGCGTCCCTCATTTCCTGTGACATTAGATTGAGCAAAGAAATCACGTTTATCTCCCCTTGGTATCCTAGTGCTGTCAGTTCTCCCTTTAGTTCCCTTCTAGCGGGGCCGTGTGCGGGGCACTCTGCGAGGTAGTGTTGAACACTCTCAACCCCGCCACAGTGCCCGCATAATGGATCGGCCGCGTTATAGAAGATGTTGTGTGCATTTAGTCCGTTGACCCCAAGTCTTAGTCGTGTATATATGCGATCGAGCTTTCGGCTGTCGCTGTATTGAACTATTTTCGGGGTCAAGGACTGGCAGATCGAGTGTCTGAAGCCGTGTTGTCCCTGCCATATGCGCGCCCATTCCTTTTTGATGCTGGCCTTAATGATTGTGTAGACTTCTTGTGGGGTGGGGAGGTAGTCAAGTTCCTTCCCCCGTGTCAGAGCTTCTTTGGCCAGCGTGTCTGCGCGCTCATTTCCCTGCACGTTGCAGTGGGAGGGGATCCAATCTATGTTCAGGGTGATGCCTTGTTTCAGTATTTTGTGTATTAGGATATGAATGTCCTGCAGTATATCCGGTCTTGTAGTGCTGTTTCCAGAGTTTATGCTTTGTACTGAGCTTAATGAGTCCGTTAGTAGAACAACACTATCGGGTTTTTCTTCCTGTATCCATTCCAAGGCTTTCTGTATGGCTATAAGTTCTGCAGAGTAGACTGTGAGGTGCTGGTTAAGTTTGAATTTTTGGTCGAAATTTAATTCTGGTATTGTGAAAGCGCACCCTGTTTCTTTTTTGTCAGCATCTTTGCTTCCATCAGTGAAAATTTTAAGCGCTTGCTTATAGTTTTCACTGATGTGTGATTCTGCGATCTCATTGCATTTTTTCTGTGTTGTTTCAGTTTTCTTTATGACACCCGTTAGTGTTGTTTTTGCGCGTAGGCTTCTTAAATTAAAAACTTCCGGATATGTTTTTTCCGCTGTTTTGACCTGTTCGAGGTCATGGTTTTTAATTAGGTCCTGGACTTTGATAATATAGGGGATCTTTCCTCTTAACCTATCTCTGTTAACATGATTGGGCGTGTCGGCGATCATTTCGTTTATGGGGAGACTTTCCCTAAGACTGCTTGAGCGGGCCCAGTACTTGAGCTGCAGTTCATCCCTCCGCAGGTGCAGGGGCATGACGCTGCATTCAATCTCCAGGTCCAGGTTCCGCGTTCCCCTGTATGCCCCAGTAGCGATTCTGAGGGCTGCGGCCTGTATGCTATCTAGTTTTTTCAGGTGTGATGGCGCCGCAGACGCGTATGCTTGGCAGCCATAATCAATTTTGCTTCTTATGAGTGCTGTGTACATTTTGATCAGGGTTTTCTTGTCTGCTCCAAAGTTTGCCCCCGAGACCGCCCTGAGCACATTTAGGTCCCGCTGGGACCTGGACACCAGATTTTCAATGTGCAGTCTCCATGTTAGATTGCTATCAAAGTACATGCCCAGGAATCTGGCATGACTGGCGTACTTTATTTCCTGCCCGTCATACGCAAGCCTGGGCATGCCCTTTGTGTCTGCGAAATTTCTATTGAAAACCACCACTGTTGTTTTTTCAGTTGATAATTTGAAACCCCAGTTTGTAGCCCAATCACGTATGGCATGTAGCGCTTTTTGTAGTGCAGGAATGGCACTTTTTGGTTTTTTCGCAGTTTTCCATACTAAGCCGTCATCTGCGAACATGGATATTTCCAGCGGTAATGAGTGAAGTGTTTCCTGCAGTGTGTTCATTAGTAGGTTGAAGAGGATAGGAGATAGCACCGACCCCTGGTAACATTATCTGTCCCTTTTATAGGACCCTGGGACAATCCCTTTCATAGGGTAAGACTTTTATATAGGACATGAAAAATGCAAGTAACCCTTGTATTGGGCATTAAATTTTGAAGCACAAGTATAACAACCTGCACAGGTTATTAGGTAACTCTAAATGTGTTTTAATTGTAAACTAGAGCTGTCAGTGAAACTGACTAGGGCCCCGGCAGCGCTATCAGAGGAGTAGGAAAATGTTGATGTTAAAAAAGACGTTTTTTTTTTCCTTTCACCTCTAAGTATGACCTTGACCTTTGAGGTACGAACCTGGGTCTTGCGCGTGACACACTGTCACATTATGGTTAATATTTCTGCTAAGTAATATTTAAATCCATCCAGGTATAAGAAAGTTATGGATTGGACACAATAAAAAAGACGCTTTTTTGACCTTTAATCTCTAAGTATGACCTTGACCTTTGAGGTACGGCTGTGGGTCTTGCGTGTGACACTTCGTCACATTATGGTTAACATTTCTGCCAAGTAATATTTAAATCCATCCAGGAATAATAACAAAGTTATTAATTGGACACAGGAAAGACCCTTTTTTGACCTTTAACCTCTAAGTATGACCTTGACCTTTGAGGTACGGACCTGAGTCTTGCGGGCAACACTCCATCACATTATGGTTAACATTTCTGCCAAGTAATATTTAAATCCATCCAGGAATAAGAAAGTTATGGAGGATAAAAAAATTTGTGGACGGACAGACGGACAGACAGACAGACAGACAGACAGACGGACGGACAGAATGATGCCAAGTAATATTTAAATCCATCCAGGAATAATAAAAAGTTATGGAGGATAAAAAAATTTGTGGACGGACAGACGGATGGACAGACAGACAGACAGACGGACGGACAGTGATTACTATAGGGCACCCACACTTTCAGTGCGGGGCCCTAATTACCACAGTCTTCTTGTTTATTAACGATACTAATGTATTTAAATAAAAAACATTTTTTGTGTATTAATGAGCTAGTTCATGTGAACAATGCACTAAAATGCTTGACAAAGGGAAAATTCAGGCAAGAGTTAGACCGAGTATATTATATTCACAGTCTTGCCTATGTAGTATGTATGGTCCTGGACAAAGGACGACAACATTCTGTCAGAGCTAAGTGGGTATAGGCCCATTTGAAGGTTCTCATATTGCACAATGCAGCCGAGAAGGTCCCTTTTCTCAGGCATATGACTCATATTTTGAAATATGATGTATCTCATAAACGCATCTTCAAAGGTAATACGCTTATCACTTTTTCATTCATGACAATCTTAAATGAGTGTACCAGATTTACTCTACTACAGATATTTGTCAAAAACCTACCCTTTCATTCCATTCTGAAGTCGATTTTTTTTATCTTTATTGCCGTGTTTATCGGTGATAAATTCTTTATTTTTCATTTTTGATCAACACATCCAGCAGACATTAGGAAAACATGTCCGTGTGAATAATGGCATCCAACATGGTGTCAGAAGTGACAAATTTTAGGAAAAAATCGATAACATCTCACTTATTTCTGCTTTCAACATAGATTGTGGGTACTTGTTAGAACCGCCTCAATGAGGCAGTTCTAACGAGTACCCACAATCTATGCTTTTGAGCAAATATAAGACAGATAATGTTTACCCCCATAAACCCCACTTTTCCCTATATAAAGTGGGGTATAGGGGGGTCTTCATTTCACGGATTTGTTCACGTGATGGAAAAGTGGTAAAGGAGAGGCTCCGCCAACTTCTCCAAAAGGTTTCATGCCCCTAATTTATATGAGCAGAGCGGTAATCAGATGGAGATTTCCAAAATTTCAAGCTTGCATGAAATTTTCTGTTTCCACTGGTCCCGCCTTGACGGCGTGGTTTGACGATTTGTCGCCTGTTCGGTGCATGACTGACGGATAATTATGTGGGTCATTCCAAAAACATGCTAGTTTGCAATGTACATATTCCAAAGTGAAACAAAATATCGCAATGACTGGTGTAGTATTTTATATATTTTAACAATATAGGTCAAAGGCGTATGATCTGCATTGTCTATACAAATGGTTTGCGGGGCTTGAAGAAATAGATGGGCTGCATGATGCTTCTTGCAGAGCTGACCCGACTGCACACGAGTACTGGTAAACCGCTTAGGGGATCTACGCCTACCCAGGTAAAGTGGTGGGGGTCGCCCCGTCCATGCTTATAAACCCTATTAGTTTCATGGGCAACAGGGCTTGAGATGTCATTTCATCTCAATGTCGAGTAAAAGTCCCTCAAAATCAGAAGCAACGACTCCAAAATGACCTATGCAGTGTTGACAGGGATGTTAAACTTCAAATCAAACAAAACAAAACAAATGGTTTGCCGACAAAATTACGAGTTTCATGTTTTTGACAGTTTTGTTTTGTTTGATTTGAGGTTTAACTGAGGTTTACTCATTGTTCCGGGTGATGAGGCATAACTGGGATAACTCAACGATTTTTACGACAAAATAAGGTATATTGCGTGTACTCATTAGAATCGCCTCAATGAGGCTATTCTAATGAGTACACACAATATTGTTTTGTTTGATTTGAGGTTTAACATCCCCGTCAACACTGTAAAGGTCATTTTGAGGATGTTGCTTCCAATTTTGTGGGACTTTTACCCGGCATTGAGATAAAATGACACCTTAAGCTCTGTCGCCCAATGAAAACAATAGGGTTTATAAGCATGGGTGGTCCGACTCGCACCGCTTTGCCTGGGCAGGCTTAGATCCTCTAAACGGTTTTCCAGTACTCGTGTGCCGGTCGGTTTCAGCTATGCGTGGAAGCATCAAGCAGCCCATCTATTTCTTCAAGCCCCGATGGGCGGGGGCCGATAATGACTCCAGAACAAGTTTGAATTAGCCATGGTAAATGAACTATTCACCATATTTGCATTATTTGCTGGCTCCCAGCTTGCACATTGTCAATATTGGAAAAACAGGTAACCAGACCCCCCTGACCTTTCCAACACTGATAACGTTCAGACAAGGAACCAGCAGATAATGCAAATAAGGTGAATACGTTTGAGTTATTGAAGTTTCACTGTATTTGCCTGATTGATCGACTAATTTGGAATCTACCAGCCGTGTGAACACTATTTTATCTCATATCAAGCCAGTCACTCTTTGCATCAGCTGAGGCTTACTGTAAAAATTCGGCTATAAGGCGATTCGGCTATAAGACGGGACCCCTTTTTCAGTTCTTCTAATGTGGGATTTTGCTTATACTCTTTTATAAGACATGTCAAATTTTTGCCATATCTGTCGGGGCCTATCTGCTACCGCTAGATGCCGTTTAGATGTGAGAAATCGGCCTTTTTTCGTCAGAAAACCCCTCTACTTACCCCTCACATGGCTTTGTTTATGTCTGTTGACATAGTGTCTTCGTTTGTGAGAGTTACAAAGAGAGACAACTCTTACTGAATCTGAATCGGTAGGTCTATTAAGCTTCGGAAAAGGGGGAAACGTAGGGTCGATACGTCGTATCGCTGTCGGCCCGAAGTTGGTCTGGTACATGCTTTGCTGGCTAAGGCTAGACAGCTTCACAGACTTCTATTTAATAGACGACAGGGCTGACAAATCCATTTCCCGGCTGCCCGAGACAAGACCGAAATCGCGCCGAGCATGTGCACTTTGACCTTATGAAGCCCGGTCGGGCAAGTGCAAAAATAAATCGTCTACAACTGCCATTCTTTTTGGGTCCTTAAATCCGGTAAAACTAGACCAGTAAGTAAATCGCAATAATTAATGCAGACAAACCATCTGTGTATTAACTATTTATTACGGTTCAAGTATGACACTATTGTTAATCCCTGTCTTATAATTGCCACCCTGCGGTGCGTGTCGATAAGGTGTGAAAATATGGTCAATTTATGTCTCGTATTTGCGTTTATCCTCCAATCATAAAATTTAATCCACAATCAATGTGAAAATGATTTAATCGCTCCTCAGACAATTAGCTACATCTAACGGTAGAAGTTTGCATTACAAAAATGGACTTTTCGACGATCTCATGAATGGTTATGTTTTGGCGCCAAATAGCAGACGCTGGGCGAGAAAAGTCGAACGCTGTTGTTGGTTATTGACACGGAGCTGTGCAAAACGCTGGTTTTCTATCCACCTCTATTCACAACCGTTTAGCTACCGAGAAAATATTTTTACCGGTTCCTAACGATTTTTTTTATGAACGAGATACACACAATGACATTAAACACGTGTTGGGGTGCTGGCGGCAGATGACGTCATTTACCGATGGCGTGCAGAAAAATGGTAGCGTCGATATGTGGGCGGCGATTTATATCAATTCAAAAATTATCGATCGGTATTTTCCGTATGTCTGGTCTTCGCCGGACATTGCCGGAAAAAAGCATGCAGTCCATGACCTCGGCTATAAGACGGGGTCAATTTTTCAGGCTCATTTTGGAGGGAAAAAACCTCGTCTTATAGCCGAATTTTTACGGTAGCCATAGATCTTTCACCATCAATTCTAAGGGAGAGAATGACTGTACAGAAAAGATTTTATGACCAATTCATAACAGGATTTGGGTAGATCGAACTCATGACATCCTGATCATCAGTCCGATTTACAGTGTGGCGGGTAGGTTGTGATCTAAAAAGCTGGACTTTAACTTAACCCTTGTCTTGTTGAATAAATTAATTTATCCAAACCCATCAACCCAATTACTTTATATACCAAAGCAAACAGTGCAGGGCCAGATCAGACTGCTCCTCTTGGAGCAGTCTGATCAGGTTCTACACTGTTTGCCATTCCGTCTGCACCTATTTGACTCCTTTGCTGGATCGTGAAACATATCTGTCAAAGTTTCAGGAGAATTACAGCAAGTCCTTAATGCATCCAAATTTTTATGATTTTACGGTAATATATCCATCCAAATTCACAAACTAAATGACAAACAATGCAGATCCTGATCAGATGGCTTCTGCTGCAGAAGCCAACACAGTTTAAAAAGGCTCAGGACCCTAGCTAGTTCTACTACACTCGTCTTGCTGTGCCACTATGGAGCAAGTCCGTGGGACCATGGAGACGTAAAACACCAGAACATTACTACTACTACTAGCTAGTGCTACTCCATAAATTAAATTTGCCAGCATGTACATTGTGTAATAGGACTGGCTAATCGGAGTTGAAAAGATAATCGATTGTTAGTCCTGCCATTGTGATCGATAATCGATTAGTAATCAAGGAAGATTTGGTAATAATTTTTCCTCTGAGCATGACTCCATATATTGTACTTTACCATATGTATTTGAACAGACAGGCCTGAGCAAACAGTGTAGACCCAGATGAGACGCCGCAGAAGGCGGCGTCTCATCAGGGTCTGCACTATTTGCCACTCATCCAGCTACTTTAGACCCCTTTGGGTAATAAATTCTACTTATGAAATAACCGATTCCAAACAAATCAATAATGATTATCATTTTTGTGGAATTTATCGATCGATTATCCGATTAATCGTGCCTTATCGACAAACCATTTTGTGTTGAAATATTAGAGTTACTTCGATACAGCATATATCACAGGACAGCGAACTTAAGTCACTCAGATTTCATGACTGTAATTACCATGTCAGTGTACACCAAAAAATGTACAAAAATCAAATGTTAGTATGACTGGATCCAAATCAAAATCAGCCTCAACTTTCCAAACAAAATTGATCAGATAAATGCAATACCAGCGCTGTTGCAAGGCTATTATTGTATGCGGGGAGGGTGGCGGGGGCTGGTCCAAATGGTTGAAAATCTCCCTGTTTTAAACATTTATCATAAAATTAGTTTGTGTTTTTAGTTTACCATCTGTGTAGATAAATAATAATAGAAATAATCTGATTACTCCAGAACTAATGTACATTTATCACTTCAGTATGATTTTCATCATTTCTTCGGTCCAGCTGGACTTAGATCAGGTCCAGTGTATCCCAAGAGTTACAGGACCACCTTGTCCATTCATTAACCCTTGTCCTGCTGAGCCCGGATTAGCCTTACCTTTGAAACAATGTAGATCCAGATCAGATGGCTCTGAAGAAGCCATCTGATCAGGATCTTCATTGTTTACCATCCAGTTTATGCTGAACCCTGCTGTGTTGGGGTTTACCGTAATTCCCTGTGTATACCACGCACTCATCTATAACACGCACCTCAATTCTGAGTCCAAGATATGTAAAAAAAATATATTCCAGTCTAAAACACGCACATGCTTTTCCCCAGTATCACAGAATGCTTTTCTCAGACGCCATTTTGATTGAAAATGAAAGTACACGAATTTTGATTGGCTACTATCAAAATAGCCTGACTGGTTATAGGTATATTTCCCAGTAGTTATAGAATAGAATAGTGGTTAGTTTCTCTCTTGCAGCATAGGCAGTTCTCCGTTTACCCATAACGGTGGTGTGTGACAAGGTGACATTTTAAGGGTGCGGTTTTTTCATTTGTTATGAAAGATGACAATGCGTTTTCCCAGTTTTCTTTCACAAGGAAAGATAGAAACAGGTTTCTTTCCAAAGGTAAAATTGTGACAACATGCCTCCAAGGCAGGTGCTCCATAGCGTTATTGACAGAAATTTCTACAGGTAGATTGAGTATTTTGACACCTCTGGTTATTCACAAGTTCTCTATGCTAATCCCATAATTAACACCTTCTCAGCGTGAGTCAAACATCTCACTCAATTAAAGAAGCCCATTTACAGTTAACAAATTATTCCTAAAACTCTGATTTTAAACAAAATAAACAAGCAAGTTCAATGCGATCATCAAAGTTTTCCGGCATCCAAACTGCCGCCCACAAATCACCGCTAGTTTTTTTTCTGCACGCGATCGGTAAATGACGTCATAGTACCCCAGCAACCCCACACGTGTCTATTGTTTTATCTTAATCGGGCGTATCTGTCTCATAAAAAAATGTTTGGAAACGGTAAAAGTATTCTCGCTAGCAAAACAGCGCTTTCCGTAAGCTCCGTGTCAATAACCAACAACAGAATACAGATGTGTTAACACAAAGAGTTCAACTTTTCTCGCCAAGTGTCTGCTATTTGGCGCCAAAACATAACCATTCACGAGATAGCAGAATAGTCGTAGCAACTCGTCTTAGGAGCAATTAAATAATTTTCACACTGATTGCGGATTAAATTTTATGATTTGGGAATAAACGCAAATTAGAGGCATAACTTGACCATATTTTCACACCTTATCGACACGCACCGTAGGGTGGCAATTATATGACAGGGATTAACAATAGTGTCATAATTGAACCGTTATAAATCAATAAACAGTGAAAATCCAAATCAGACATCTGCGGCGTCTTTCTGAGGTGTCTGATCTGGGACTGCACTGTTTGCCGATGTCCCAAAAAAGAAACGTCTGCGGCGTCTTTCTGAGGCGTCTGGTCTGGGACCGCACTGTTTGCCGATGTCCCAGAAAAGGGCCGCGGGCATATGTGGTAATATGGATGAAAGGTTGATGTCTGAGATAGGAATATTGATTGCATTTTTAATGGTATGAATGATTCAATGAATTAATATGTCAAATGAACTTTATGAGGGTCTCAAAGTGTCACATTGTATTTGTAATGGGTTTTCGTGACCTGCCGACTTTTCGAGAAAAACAATGTCATTTTTCTATGCCATTGTATTACACGCAGGGGATTTTTTTCACCGTTTTCTGGGTGAAAAAAGTGCGTGGTTTACACAGGGAATTACGGTAACAACATTTCAACCCTTCTTGGCCATTTTGTGTCGACTCCAAGAGAGATAGAAGAAACGGTAGAGGAGATGAAAGTGAGACAGTAGAGAAAGAGGCAAGTGAATTGAAGAATTAATGACATCCCCGCCCACCTCTACCCTAGGACAGCTGTAAGCTGCCCCAGTGACAGTAGGAGGGAGAGGACTCTATGAAATAATTCATGATGCCGTCAAACCGGGTACGAATTCGAACTATCGAACCATGTGGGAATTATCGAATTAATTCGAATTATGGAACCACGTGGGACGAGTTGTTCAAAACTAAAGGTGTTGTTAGTTAATAGGGCTGACTATCGATGCCAATTTTGACTATCGTGATAGTATTGCTATCGTGGAAACTACTATCACGATACTATCACTATCGCGGCATACTATCACGATACTATCGTGATACTATCGGGTACACTTATAAATGATTCATAGATGTTAATATCACTCACATAAAAATGGCTAAGAGTGACAGAACGAGTTAGGAAAATTGCAATGGCCTAAAATTGTATGTTTATTGTGTGTTTCAATATCAGCATTCATTCCCTCGGGGCAATTCCAGAAAAAAACATCATGGGGAGACAGCTCTTTATATATATCCCCACCACCGCCAAAAAATAGTTTGCTGCTTCCAGTATATATGCATGTCAGTGATGGTTATCATAGCTTTAATACCTTGCAGTGGTTGAGATTTTCTGCTTGTGGAAACTGACACATGCTGATCGTTCTTCGATTGTTTGATGTTTGCCGCCTGTGTTAAATTAATCTGTGGATTCAGTTAATTAGGTAACCCGATTAATACATAGTATTACGTAATCACAGCACGCTATTTTAGCACCTCTTTAAGGGCGACATGAATCTAACAAACTGCATTAAAACTTGAATTTACATATTTTTTATTTGAAGTTAGCATCAAAAGCTAGACTATCAAAATAGAAGTAAAGCAATGATCAAGTCGGTTTTTTTCATTTAGCAATATGTACAGGGCTCGACCTGGGCTCTCCCGACTCTGTGGACATTAAGTCCTTGCACACAAGACAGCTAAGAAAAGCAGCAATAGTAAAACAAAGATTTCATGAAATGAAATTTGGCCGTTTTGACACGCTATTTTTTCTGGAATATCCCTCTATTATAATACAAAGACAACCAAAAATAAAATAAGAAAGACCCACGAAAAATAAAAACGCCAATTTGTCCCAGGTTGTCCAGTGTCCACCATCAAAACGTCCAGAATCACCTGAAGAAAGTACTTGATAGACGGAGACCTAAGGCCTCATGCTGCACGTTTTTTTTTCCCTAGAGGATGACAACAGAAAAATAAAACTGTCTGCTTAAATATTCCCCCGATAGGTCCGGCCAGCTGACTGATGACATCATCATTGATCAACTAATCTGAGTCTATCATGTACTCGCATGCACATTCTGTGCATTTTTCGAGAAACATTTCCCCCGATAGGTCCGGCCAGCTGACTGATGACATCATCATTGACCAACTAATCTGAGTCTATCATGTACTCGCATGCACATTCTGTGCATTTTTCGAGAAACATTTCTAATGAGACCACAAAAGGGCGGTTAAACAGTCTGGTCCTTATACGCAAAAAGAGTCACATATACAACAAGTTAAACTGCATTATACCGTCAGCTATTATACATTTATTTACCTATGTGAATGAGTTAGCACACAGCAAAAACAAACATTTCTTAAAACAAAAGATCAGCCTGTGCATCTTGCAAATGTCTTCGAAACTGAACAGGGACATGGCTGGCGTTTGCTATACTACGCAAGGATAATACAAACAGCAAACATTTATATATGACTGCGCAGGCTGATCTGAGCCTTCACATGTCGCACAGGCTTCACTGTCATGTTTTCAAAAAGCTGCATGCAACAAACGCGTGATCAAACTATCATTGACGTTTTGTTATTGAAAAACGCGGGAAAATTTCTGACTGCCTCACCTGCACATGCAAAAATGACGGCGGGAAATTCATCGACGCGAGATATTCACCACACGGCAAAAAAATGATACACATGTGCGACGAGCGAAGACTCAGATCATCATGCACATATGTGAAGGCTTATCAGTCTGTCCTGATTACAGCTGAATGGATATCCTAAGCAAAAATATGTGCGTAATTACACAACAGTACAGGTATATTTTCAAAGTACATGTTTTTTCAAGAAAAAAAAAACTATCGAAACTATCGATAGTTGAGTGAACTATCGGCGATAGCTATCGATAGTCCAAAGTACTATCGATGCATTGCTATCGAGGCAGTCCCTATCGCGATGCATCGAACTATCGATGCATCGTTACACCCCTATTAGTTAACATTATCACTAAATATAGCATATAAGCTAATATTTTGCTGAAAAAATGTGAGAAGCTTTTGCAAATGCAAAATACCAGGAAATTACATATTGAACTGACTTGAATATTAAACAATGTTACCACTAAATAGCTCGTTAAGTTAACAATGCTTTGAACAAATGGGCACAGACCACCAGTTAGACATGCAGCTGAGCCATGAAGGCTGGCCTGTCCGTCAGCCATCAAGGCCAGTTTGTCTGTCGGTCCTTTGACTATAGCAATGTTTTAGCAACAGCATTTTGAACAACCCTCTGCCAGGTGTGTACCAAGGCCAATGTGACTGCTCATAAACTGAAATCAACCTTTGACCAGCATTGACCAACAATAAATAGATCATAATGTAAGCAATGTAGCCTTCAGGCTTTGTGACCTTGTAAGACACAAGCCGGTCTAATTATTTGTTTGAAATGGGGTTTTAAGTCCCCATCAACACTATTTAGGTCATTTTGGAGATGCTGCTTCCAATTTTTTGGGACTTTTATCCGACACTGAGATGAAATGACATCTCAAGCCCTGCCGCCAAAACAAACCAAAAGGGTTAATATGTAGGGATGGTCCTATCAGCTGCACTTGAAATTTCAGATATATTAACCCTTGTCCTGCTGAGCCCGGATATGCCTTACCTTTCAAACAATGTATATCCAGATCAGATGGCTTCTGAAGAAGCCATCTGATCAGGATCTGCATTGTTTGCCATTCTGTTTATTAATTTGTTGCAATAATTTGCATCAAGTAATCTGAGTGGCTGATAATCAGTAGTGAGTGTGGCAGATTAAAATATTCAGCAGGACAAGGGTTAACAACAACAGATATTGAACTATCCGAGCAGCAAAAACAAAGAAGCTGATCAGACCGTCAGGATGCCCAGGCTGATCTGACAGGAGCAGTCTGATCATGGTCCACACAGTTTGCAAAAAAATACTTTTAAGGTAACCTGCAGCCGGCAAAGCAGATGACAATTGTCGTGATTGGCATTTTATGGGTTAAGCACTTTTTTTTTCCACATTGTACTTGCTAAAGCTTTACTTACCATTTTTTCAATGTTCTTTTCATAATGTATCCATCCACGCCACGAAAATACACCACAAACATTGTTGGGACAGTTTTCTTTTCTGTACTAAATTTCACCTGTCTGGTCAAGTGTGGGATAAATTTCAGTCACATATATATTTTAAATTTTACTTAGTCACAAAATATTTGTACCACTTTGGATTAAGGTATCAAGTTTATATCACTTCATAGATAGTGAATCCATATGTTGCACATGATTATGAAAGGTTGCCAGATAAAATTTCAGTGACCAAAGTGACTTTGACACCTCACCATATTTTATGGTCAACGCACAGAAAGCTTTGTTATGAAGGGTTCAACATCCTTTGTAGCATTAAACTTTACATGTATTTTGCTAATTTTGCACAAAAAATGTATGTTTGTTTATGTACTGTGTTAGCATGCCATTAGCCACTTTTTTACCCTTATCTTGCTGTTCACAACAACCCCTACCTTTACAACCAGTGTAGATCCAGTTTACTTACTGAGCATTAAACAGAGAAGTGTTAAGAAGCCATCTGATCTGTATCTGCACTGTCTGCCATATTAACCCACTTTGTACCAGAAACCCCAAAACGGGTACCAATAGCAAACAGTGAAGGCCCAGATCAGATGCCGCAGAATGCGGCGTCTGATCAGGGCCTTCACTGTTTGCAGATAACTCAGCCATTTTCCAAATAAATTTTGAAGAAAGCACAACCTGACACCCCTAAATTTTGAAATAGACTCCTGCTATATATAAGGAGGAAGATTCCATTTGGTACAAAACGGGTTAAAAGATGGTTCATATTCTGGTTCAGCAGGACAAGGATTATGGGATAGCTTTATTCACCATATTTGCATTATTTGCTGGCTCCCAGCTTGCACATTGTCAATATTGGAAAAACAGGTAACCAGAACCTCCTGACCTTGAAAGGTCAGGGGGTCTGGTTACCTGTTTTTTCCAACACTGATAACCTTGAGACTAGGAACCAGCAGATAATGCAAATATGGTGAATAGGATTTATTTCATCAATCCTCAGACTAAAGCTCAGTCTGGCCAACAATGTCCTAAGCTAAAAAATAACATATTGTTAAAACATATATCATTTATTATGGCAAATGTGCTAATATTTTTGCTGAAAAAATGTGAGCAGCTTATGTTTGTCAAAAACTATCTGGGCACTCAAATTTTTTGCCAGAACATTTAGACCAATAACAACTTCATTAAGCTTCGTTAAAAAGCTTTGTTAAACAAGTTATTGAAAACTGGACCCAGGCATTCGCAATCAAGAAATTTATGTATTTTCCACTAATAATAAATAATACGGTGAAATTACACTATTAAGACCAGACAAAATTAAAACTAATTCTCCTTTAAAGTTTCAGGTTTTTTTCTGTTTTCTACACCTAGTGTCATCTAGTGAGAGACCACCTTTGGAACTGTTCAAAAGTGGTCTTAATTAATACCACTTTGAACAGTTCCAAAGGTGGTCTTAATAGAGTAATTTTACTGTGTAAGTCAAACAAAAATATACAGAAATAGTGACTAACAATATTCATGTCCTTTTTTCCCCCAATAAACAGGCATCATTTTACATTTTCCGAGATGCACCATACCACATCAACCGAGATGCACCCTACTGCATCAACCACAGAAAAATAAAGAAATGAAAGCAGAAAGAACACTGGTATACTGCTTTATATTTCTCTTTGTCAAGTGATTTTTATTGTAATCCAAAAACAAAATCATGCAAAATGTCACATATGATGTAATCAAAAATAATAATAGTCCAAACAAGTAGCTCCAGATAAGAAGACGTACGTAAGATAATTTTGGGATAATTTTTCTTATTTCTGCATTTTAAACCATATGTTGTGGGTACTTGTTAGAATCGCCTCGATGAGGCGATTCTAACAAGTACCCACAACATATGTTTCTGACAATAAATAAGGAAAATTATCCCCTAATTTATTCTTGTTGTTTCTAGAATAGCTACTGTTGTAACAAATGTTAAAAGTTTGTCAAACATTCAACAAGGCCTACGAAATGTCAGTGGCAATATAATGTCATGACAACAACACACTGTACCATACAGTCTCTTTTAATTATACCCCCGGCATACGAAGTATGCTATGGGGGTATATAGTTTTCATCCTACCATTCGTCCGTGTTTCCGTCCTGCCGTCCATTAACATTTTGGTTAAAGTTTTGCGTTAAAGTTTCTAAGAGATTGTATCTTCTGAATCCTTTGATAGATTTAGTTGATACTTACAATGAAGTTACATACTGGTCTAAAGATTTCATTGATGCATGTCCCACCCCCCATAGTGACCTTGAGGTCAAGGTCACAGACTTAGAAATTTTACATTTTGGTTAAAGTTTTGCATTGAAGTTTCTAAGAGGTTGTATCTTCTAAACCCTTTGATAGATTTAGCTGATACTTACACTGAAGTTACCTCCTGGTCTAAAGATTTCATTGATGCATGTCCCACCCCCCACAATGACCTTGAGGTCAAGGTCACAGACTTAGAAATTTTACGTTTGGTTAATGTTTTATGACAAAGTTTATAGATGCCGGTTTGTTCTAAACTCTTAAGACAAATTCAGTTGATACTTGCATCAATGTTGCATATCAGGCCAAAGATTTCGAGATGCATGTCCCTTCCCCACCCACAGTGACCTAGACCTCAAGGTCATGGACTTAGAAAGTTTACATTTGGTTAAAGTTTTATGACAAAGTTTATAGATGCCTGTTACATAACGTTCTAAACTCTAAGACAAATTCAATTGATACTTGCATCAATGTTGCATACCAGTTCAAAGATTTCATTGATGCATACCCCACCCTGCTGCTTCAGTAACATTGATGCTCACACTCCCTTGGTCCATTAAGAAAGATTATGTTTGGTTTAGATTTTATAAGCACATTATCGATTTTTATAGCTTCCAGACTTCTTCATTCATGTTACATACAAGCTCGAAAGTTATATCAGAGGGTGGCACTGGCCGGGGGTATACGTGACCCACTGGTCGCTTTCTCTAGTTTGATATTATTATGCCTCAAAAATGGCAGACACTGAGGCCAGGCAATTAATTCATTCAGCAGGATAAGGGCTTGGACTGTTTTGTTTAATCAATTCGATAGTGATGAACATTTTCTGGTAGTTAACATTCAGTGCACTTTGTAATTAACCCTTATCCTACTGAATAAATTTAGCCACACCCAGTTCTAACTATCAAACAATCTAATTGCTTGCTTTAACGTATTCCTTCAAGAAAAACAGTCTTCTGAAGTCATCTGATCAGGATCTACACTGTTTGCAAAGGTATTGGTTGTTAGGGTTATGAACAGTACACAAATCTTTAAATCTGCATGGTGTTTGATTTTATTGGTCTGTAACAATTCATTCTAAGCCACTGCCCATAGGGGCTTGAAGAAATATATGGGCTGCATGATGCTTCCACGCAGTGCTGAATCCGGCCCACACACTAGTACTGGTAAACCGCTTAGAGGATCTAAGCCTGTCCAGGAACCAAGGTACGAAGCGGACCGTCCATGCTAATAAACCCTATTGGTTTCATTGGGAGACAGGGCTTGAGATGTCATTTCATCTCAATGTCGGGTAAAAGTCCCACAAAATTGGAAGCAACATCTCCAAAATGACCTTAACAGTGTTGACGGTGACGTTAAACCTCAAATAAAAAAAAAAACTGTAACAATTCATAAACACGCAAATCTTGCCTGATTCCACATCATGCAATCTGCAGGTCTTGCCCATAGTCCTATCCCCTCCCCACTTAACCCTTACCTTGCTGTTCACGACAACCCCTATCTTTGCAAACAGTGTAGATCAAGATCAGATGACTTCTTCAGAAGCCATCTGAAGAAGCCATCTGATCAGGATCTACACTTTTGGCATTCAGTTTATGAATTTGTAGTAATAAATTACATCAAGCAATTTGATTGGCTGATAGACAGAAATGGGTGTGGCTTAAATGAATATTCAGCAAAATAAGGGCTAAAACACATTCAACACCTGTACAATACATATGATAAACTACCGTATTAATCTTAACCCTTATCTTGCTGAATATTCAGTTAAGCCACACCCATTTCTGACTTTGAACCAATCCAATTACTTCATGTAATTTATTCTTACAAATCCATAAACTTCATGCCAAAGAGTGTAGATCCTGATCAGATGACTTCTTCAGAAGGGATCTACACTGTTTCAAAAGATAGGGGTTCTCGTGAACAGCCTGATAAGAGCTAAATATTGGGACAGCCAGGCCTAAGCAAACAGTGCAGACTCAAATCAGACGGCTAATAGAGTAGTCTGATCAGGGTCTACACTGCTTGCCATTCGGTCTGCACTTTTTGACTCCTTGCTGGAGTGTGAAACAAACTATTTAACCCTTCTCTTGCTGAATATTCATTTAAGCCACACCCATTTCTGCCTTTCAACCAATCAGATTACTTGATGTAATTTATTCTTACAAATTCATAAATTGAATGTCAAACAGTGTAGATCCTGATCAGATGGCTTCTTCAGAAGCCAACTGATCTGGATCTACACTGTTTGAAGGAAAAGGGTTGTCCTGAGCAGCAGGATAAGAGTTAAAACCTTCTTTGGAACCCATGATCGAAATGGGGTATATAGCATTTTGACAGTCTGATTGATACGCTGTGCATGTACAGTACCTTTTCTAAATTACTGACTCATGTTATTATTTCGCTGACCTTTCATCTTGCCACAAGTGTTATAACAGTAGATATACAGCAAATACAAAGAGTTGAAATGACCCATCCAGATACTTAATCGGTCAGTCTTGTTTACAACATCTAGGAGCTGACCCATACAGTGCTTTGAACTCTTCACTATACAAAATAATTGCCATCATTAAATCAGTCTAACCCTATATATAGGAAAGGTCAGAATGTATATTGTACTTAAGTGTTGCCATATAACACAGTGGGTAAAATGTTAGCCGTAGCTTTAAATATTACAGTTTGACACAGACAACAGCACCTTTAACCCTTTTTGTACCAAACGGAATCTTCCTTCAGTCCATTTCAAAACTTAGGGATGTCAGGATGTGTTTTCTTCAAAATCTGTTTTGAAGCTGGCTGAATGTTTGGCAAACAGTGTAGGCCCTGATCAATCACCGCGTTCTGCGGCATCTGATCTGGGCCTGCACTGTTTGCCAGGGTACCCGTTTTGGGGTTTCCGGTACAAAATGGGTTAACTCTTAAGATGCCGAAAAAAACTACATCTATAAATGTCGCCTGCTTATGTCATCTGCTAAATTTTTTTGCAAATATGTTTAGTGTTGCCATATAAGGCAGTGGGTAAAATGTTAGCAATAGCTTGAAATAATACAGTTTGACACAGACAACAGCACCTAAAACCCTTTTTTGAACCAAACGGAATCTTCCTCCTGATATATAGCAGGAGTCCATTTCAAAATTTAGGGGTGTCAGGTTGTGTTTTCTTCAAAATCTGTTTGGAAACTAGCTAAAAGTTTTGCAAACAGTGTAGGCCCATTTTGGAGTTTACGGTACAAAATGGGGTTAACTCTTAAGATGCCGAGAAAAACTACATCTGTAAATGCCGTCTGCTTATGTCATCTGCTAATTTTTTTGCAAAAATTTTAAAAATATTTTTGCAATCAAAGCACTGATAGCACCAGGGATTTTCCTACCCTTCATAATCAGGGTCCAGGGGTCGTTGGGTTTGGGAAAAACAGCTCGCTAATATTGAAGTTGGGAATTTAAATCAGCTGTAACTTTGTCAATTTTGGTTCAATTTTCATCAAAATGTAGCAGGAATTGGGAAATTTGTTGTAAAATTTGGGAATATCTGTCTCTAAATTGGGAAAAAGTAGGGGCCGATTACCGGCCCCAAATTTGCACTAGAAAAATCCCTGAGCACAGGTGGGTTGATTGTCTCTCAAAGAAGGTTGGGAAGAGATTCAAACTGTTTCGTTTAACCCTTAAATCCCAGTTTTATAAATAAACAGTATAGACCCTGATCAGACGCCATGTTCTGCGGCATCCAATCGGAATCTACACTGTTTGCCAAGCCCAACCCATGACTCCAGTCAACATTCTATAGATAACCCTATTAAGCAACATCTGATCTCACAATGGCTATAATCTATAAATAACCATTAACTGGATTTTCGACAAGTCAATGATAGTCACAGCGACCATAGCAACAGATAAGGTAAGTACAGTCGAACTTCACTGGCTAAAACACCTTTGGGACCTAGAAAATCTGTTTGGGACAGGGGTAGTTCGAGCCACTGAGGTTACTCTCAGGAGGCATAACAAGATACTTATAGACATCTTTTCGGTGTTCTATAATAAAAATGTAAGATGTGTGTATTCATTAGAATCGCCTCATCAAGGCAATTCTGAGCACACACAGCATACATTTGCAAGATAAAAGACTAAAATCTCCTTAATTATCCCCCACTATTTCTTATGAAGAGGATTTCGCTAGGGGCTCAAGAATGGGCTCGACACATCCATGGTAAAAGAGCCATCGGTGTTCGAGCCATCGAAGTTCTACTGTACATGTATTTTCTGATAAATGGAGGATAGTTTTTATCAGTTCTCCATAAAAACCTTTGTTGAGGCTTCTCATTAGAACCGCCTAACTGAGGAGGTTCTAATGAGTACCCACAACACAGGTTTTTATGGAGAAATAAGGAAAACTATCCTTCAATTATCACAAAATACTTAGCTTATCTGTTGCTATCATGGACTTTAGCACTGAAGAGTTTTTATGCTAAGTAACTTTGGGTTGACTGACAAACAATCAACCCCAAAACACCTCAGCCAGTGCAAATTTTATCTCCTAAGGGAGGTAATCCAGAAGGTATTTTTGCACATTCAAGTGGTTGATCTCTGAAATTTATCACCTGCATATCAGACAGAGCTTATTTTTTTCTGCAATAACTGTTAAGTACATGCATCAAAAAACAGGAATGTAGAAGTGCATATACATAAAATCGTCAGCCAAAACATCAAAAAACTTCAAACATCAGATTTTAACCCTTATCTTCCTGTTCACGACAACCCCTATCTTTGGAAACAGTATAGATCCAGATCAGATGGCTTCTGAAGAAGCCATCTGATCAGGATCCACACTGTTTGGCAATCAGTTTATGAATTTGTAGCAATTAATTACATCAAGTAATTTGATTGGATGATAAAGAGAAATGGATGTGGCTTAAATGAATATTCAGCAAGAGAAGGGTTAAGGACAGGGACAGCTTTCCACATTTCTAGTTGGAAAGTTACCAGCTTTTTTTTTGTTTTCATTTTATTTGTTCATGTATTATGTTATTACTAACATTTAGTTTTGGTACAGACTCCCTCTCCTGATCTTCTCCAACTCCCACCTTACCCATTACTCCACCCTGACACCCACAGGTCTGCTCCCGCACATCGAGGCTTAAGAAATATTTATGCTGCATGATGCTTCCACGTAGAGCTGAAACCAACCACACACAAGTACGCTGGTAAACCGCTTAAAGGATCTAAGCTTCCCCAGGCAAAATTGTACATGCTTACAAACCCTATTGGTTTCATTGGGCGACAGGGTTTGAGATGTCATTTCATCTCAATGTCGGGTAAAAGTCCCACAAAATTGGAAGCAATGTCTCCAAAATGACCTATACAGTGCTGACGGGGGACATAAAACCTCAAATCAAACAAACAAACTGACACCCACAGAAAGTATTTCACCAATGTCAGTAAGTGTAAATCATAAGAACAACTGTGAAAGTCAACCCATCTAATCATCTAACGCTGAGAATGCTTTAGATGATAAGATGGGTAGACTGTGAGAAAGCGTTAGATAATTAGATGGGTAGACTGTGAGAAAGCTTTAGATGATTAGATGGGTAGACTGTGAGATTAGATGGGTAGACTGTCACAGTTGTTCTGGTGATTTACACTTACTGACATTGGTGAAATCCTTTCTGTGGGTGTCAGTTTGTTTGTTTGAATTGAGGTTTTACATCCCCGTAAACACTATTTAGGTCATTTTGGAGACATTGCTTTCAATTTTGTGGGACTTTTACCCGACACTGAGATGAAATGACATCTCAAGCCCTGTCGCCCAATGAAACCAAAAGGCTTATATGCATTGGACGGTCTGATTCATCACTTTGCCTGGGCAGGCTTAGTCATCCCTAAGTGGTTTACCAGTACTCAAGTGTGGTCAGTTTCACCTTGCAGCCCAATCTATACCACAGAAAGTCAGAGAAAACTGATTTTTTTTTCAAGGTCAGTGAAAAGTCAGGGAATTTCAAACCACCCTGACTTTTCCCTCATGGTTCTATAGTTTCTATTAGGGCTGACTATCGATGCCAATTTTGACTATCGTGATAGTATTGCTATCGTGGAAACTACTATCACGATACTATCACTATCGTGGCATACTATCACGATACTATCGTGATACTATCGGGAACACTTATAAATGATTCATAGATGTTATATCACTCACATAAAATGGCTAAGAGTGACAGAACGAGTTAGGAAAATTCCAATGGCCTAAAATTGTATGTTTATTGTGTGTTTCAATATCAGCATTCATTCCCTCGGGGCTATTCCAGAAAAAACATCATGGGGAGACGGCTCTTTATATATATCCCCACCACTGCCTAAAAATAGTTTGCTGCTTCCAGTATATATGCCTGTAAGTGATGGTTATCATAGCTTTAATACCTTTGCAGTGTTTGAGATTTTCTGCTTGTGAAAACTGACACATGCTGATCGTTCTTCGACTCTTTGATGTTTGCCGCCTGTGTTAAATTAATCTGTGGATTCAGTTAATTAGGTAACCCGATTATTACATAGTATTACGTAATCACAGCACGCTATTTTAGCACCTCTTTATGGGCGACATGAATCTAACAAACTGCATTAAAACTTGAACTTACATATTTTTTATTTGAAGTTAGCATCAAAAGCTAGACTATCAAAATAGAAGTAAAGCAATTATCAAGTCGGTTTTTTCATTTAGCAATATGTACAGGGCTTGACCTAGGCTCTTTGACTCTGTGGACATTTAGTCCTTGCACAAAAGACAGCTAAGACAAGCAGCAATAATAAAACAAAATTTTCATGTAATGAAATTTGGCCGTTTCGACATGTTATTTTTTCTGGAATATCCCTCTATTATAATACAAAGACAACCAAAAATAGAATCAGAAAGACCCACGAAAAATAAAAACGCCAATTTGTCCCAGGTTGTCCAGTGTCCACCATCAAAACGTCCAGAATCACCTTAAGAAAGTACTTGATAGACGGAGACCTAAGGCCTCACGCTGCACGTTTTCCCCCCTACAGGATGACGACAGGAAAATAAAACTTTGTCTGCTTAAATATTCCCCCAAGAATTCAATCCCAATCGGTCAGGCCAGCCGACTGATGACATCATCAATGATGCATTTGTGCATACTTGCCGACTTCTCTGAGTCTATCATGTACTCGCATGCACATTCTGTGCATTTTTCGAGAAATGCATTTCTAATGAGACCACAAAAGTGCGGTTTAATAGTCTGGTCCTTGTGCGCAAAAAGAGTCACATATACAACAAGTTAAACTGCATTATACCGTCATTTATTACGCATTTATTTACCTATATGAATAAGTCAGCACACAGCAAAAACAAACATTTCTTCATACAAAAGATCAGCTTGTGCATCTTGCAAATGTCTTCGAAACTGAACAGGGAAATGGCATTTGTCCCAGAAGTTATACTACGCAAGGATAGTACAAACAGCAAACATTTATATATGACTGCGCAGGCTGATCTGAGCCTTCACATGTCGCACAGGTTTCACTGTCATGCTTTCAAAAAGTTGCATGCAACAAACGCGTGATCAAACTATCATTGACGTTTTGTTATTGAAAAACGCGGGAAAATTTCTGACTGCCTCAACTGCACGTGCAAAAATGACGGCGGGAAATTCATCGCCGCGAGAAATTCACCACACGGCAAAAAAACTATGATACACATGTGCGACCAGCGAAGACTCAGATCATCATGCACATATGTGAAGGCTTATCAGTCTGTCCTGATTACAGCTGAATGGATTTCCTAAGCAAAATACTTGCGTAATTACACAACAGTACAGGTATATTTTCAAAGTATATTCAAGAAAAATACAAAAACAATCGAAACTATCGATAGTTGAGTGAACTATCGGCGATAGCTATCGATAGTCCAAAGTTCTATCGATGCATTGCTATCGAGGCAGTCCCTATCGCGATGCATCGAACTATCGATGCATCGTTACACCCCTAGTTTCTATATATATAATTTCTAAAATTTACAGACATTTGCTAGTCTCTATAGCTGAGCGTTACTGTACCTAGTGCAACACATTAAAGATACGTTTTCTCAAGATGTGACTCAATATCTAAACAAGGTGCAAAACTTTTTATCACTGTCAGGTTGATTTCGAAATCGTCTTGCCCAATTTTTGTTCTTGAGCACAAACATATAAATCTTTAACCAGTTTCAGCCAAACAACAGAGTGGTACTATCTGGTCAAAACAGGATATTTCATATCTCGGTCACCTTTACAGATTTTAAATCATAAAATGCCTATTAAAGTGCACCACAAAAGCCCTATATGGACAAGACTACCATATTGTCTGTAAACAGAGCACAGAATGAATAAAAAAAAACATTGCATTTTAACACACTGTAATAAATCAGCAAGAAAACACGCCTATATAATTTCAACACCCTTAAACCCCACTTTCATAAAGTAAAACTGGGGTTCTATCTAGGGCTGGCTAATCGGAGCTGAAAATATAATCAACTATCAGTCCTGTCATTGCGATCGATAATCGATCAGTAATCGCTAAGGTTTTTGTCATAATTTTACCTGTCTGGCTTTCTGTCTGAGTATGACTCTTACCATATGTTGCACTTTGCCATATGTATATTTGAACAGACAGACCTGAGCAAACAGTGTAGACCCAGATGAGATGCCGCAGAATGTGGCGTCTCATCAGGGTCTGCACTGCTTGCCACTCATCCAGCTATTTTAGGCATAAATTTGGGTAGTACATTGTACCTATCAAATAATCGATTAAAAGCGAATCAGAAATGATAGTCATTTTTGTGGAATTTATAGATCGATTAATCAGTTACACGATTAATCGTGTCAGCCTTACTTCTATCTATCTTCCATAACATCTTAACCTCTGCAGAGGACTTCAGATGGTGGGTTTACAAGGTGAAACGTTTAGTCATTCTCCTTAATGAATTTCCCAAAATAACTCAATCTGAAACCCTTAACCCATTGTATACTAGAGGACTCTTCTTCCATTGCTATATACTGGACAATTCCATTTGTCATATAAGGGGTGTTAGGCCTATTTTTATGTTTTTATTCTATTTTTGACGGAAAATTCTATTAGCAAATAGTGCAGGCCCAGATCAGACGGCACATTCTCATAGTTGAATCTTGACTGAAATGCTTTAGACATTATATGATTTGTATAGCATACTTCCAAAAAATAACAAGAGGGCCAAGATGGCCCTGTATCGCTCACCTGTCACCAGATGATCATAAGCAATATTTAGAAAATAAGAGTAGACATATGAGTCAGTGGTTCCCTGTGACAATACAGAGCTGACTTGTACGTTACTATTTGGACACTGATAGTTAGATCCTAGTGCACCAGTAGTCAGTCTTACTAATAATACAATACCTGGGCCTTTTGGTTTCGGAACAGAAGATTTTTAAAGGTTTTCCATATAGAAGTCTATGTAAAACCAGTTGGCACCTGCTTGGGGGAATTTTGTGGCCCCAGGGCTATAATTTGCACAATCTTGGTAGAGGTCAGCTAAAAGAAGCTTCATACCAAACACCAACGACCAGGACCATCTGCAACTTCCTACCAAATATTAAAGACCTGAGACCAAAAAAATTTCCCTATATAAGTCTAGGTTAAACCGGTGGGGGCCCAGGGCCATTTTTTGTCCCACGACTATAATTTGAAAAAGCTTGTTAATGGTCCACTAGACGAGGCGTCATACCAAACATCAAAGACCTGGGCCTTCTGGTTTCAGGCAGGAAGATTTTTAAAGGTTTTCTCTATGTAAGTCTATGTAAAACCTGTGGGGCCTATCGCAGGGGCATTTTTGGCCCCAGGGCTATAATTTGAATAATATTGGTAGAGGTCCACTAGATGAAGCTTCATTATAAATATCAAAGACCTGGGCCATGCAGTTTCAGAGAAGAAGACTTTCAACGGTTTTCCCTATATACCGTATTCTCCCTAATTACCGCACCGTGCGCTTAGTTTTTTCAAAATTGTGTCAACAAATCGTGGTGAAAAATCGACCTATTAAGCGCACACAAATCATTCGGGTAACTGTATTGGCAGGTGAACTGTCTTGTTCCCCGCTTCACTGTTGAAGAAATAACGGTAAGTTTTTATAGATTTCCCGTGAAAGCTTCAATGGGAGGTTTCTGTAAGGTGTGCGCTTATGCATATTTTTTTTCAAAAATAGCTTTGGTGTGCGCTTATAGGAGCATGTGCGGAAATTAGGGCGAATACGGTAAGTCTACGTTAAACCGGTGGGCCCTAGTGGGTGGGCATTTTTAGCCCCAGGGCTATAATTTGAACAATCTTGGCAGAGGTCCACTAGATGAAGTTTCATTACAAATATCAAAGACCTAGGCCTTGCGGTTTCAGAGAAAAAGACTTTCAAAGGTTTTCCCTCTACTATGTAAAACCGGTGGGCCCTGGCGAGGGGGCATTTTTAGCCCAAGGGCTATAATTTGAAAATCTTGGTAGAGGTCCACTAGATGCAACTTCATACCAAATATCAAACACCTGGGCCGTCTGGTTTCAGACAAGAAGATTTTTAAAGGTTTACCCTATATAAGTCTATGTAAAACTGGTGGGTCCCGGCGCGACAGCATTTTTGGCCCAAGGGCTATAATTTGAACAATCTTGGTAGAGGTCCACTAGATGAAGCTTCATACAAAATATCAAAGACCTGGGCCTTGCGGTTTTAGAGAAGATTTTTCTAAGTTTTCATTAAAAAAATCTATTTTTAGCTCCTGTGACCTAGACGTGCAATGGACCAGAACCATTTGAACAACTTTGAAAGGGAACCACCTAAGGATCATTCCTTTTAAGTTTGGTCAAAATCCGATCAGTGGTTTAGGAGATGTTGTTTGAAGAAATTGTTAACTGACACACGCACACACGCACTGACAATGGACAAAAAGTGATCACAAAATCTCACCTTGTCACTATGTGACAGGTGAGTTAAAAGGTAAACAGGTGACAACAATCACCCGCCCAGCTGGACATTGCTTTTTTAAAGTAAGCAGATTTGAAAAACCTATCCAACCATAGTGTACACAAGGTTTTTCTAAGATTTGAACTAGTGACCTAGTTTTTGACTCAAAAAGACCAAGTTTCCACTTCGGTCTAAAGTTCATAAAGATAAACATTCTGACAAAGTTTCATGAACAGGGCCTCCGTTAGGCGGACGTACGGCGTATATTACGTCCTGAAATCGCTTCCGGACGCCCAAATTAAACATCAAAGGCGTCCCGCGGACTCCTGAAAATTTCTCTGTACAGCCAAAAATCTTTACCGAGACGTATAAACCCGCCCACTTTTAGCGGTTTGTAAAAAGTTTGCTCCGCCTTCTTAGCTAAAACCGCTTTCTGTGTTTATTGTGTACTAAGGACGTCCCATTTTCTGCCGGCGCAGTATTATATCGACAGTCAGAATCACGTGCGCCGGCACACCTTTGATCGCCATCGGTGTGTGAAAAACGTGTTGAGGTGATTGCTCAGTGTTTGCATATAATTAAACGGATTTGTATTTGAGGATAAACTAATTATCTCATTGACGATAAGTGTTTTTAATCCTGTAAACTTGTTACTGTTTAAATTAAAGGGGGTCGTAATTTAGGTGTTTGGAAGTGAGATCATCGTTAGCGATGCAAAGCGTGACAAAACATGTAGTTTCAAAGATAGATATGCATTTTTTTCTTGAGTAAAAAAGCAGGTGTTCACTAGGTGAAATGACGAAAATAATTTATAAAACCCCAAAATGTCGCCGCGATCGCCGTTTGATTTTGGCGCCTCAAAAATACGTAAAACCGGCGAATGTGACCAGGCCGGTTTGTCAGGGTCCTAGCTGCAGTCTGATCTGTCTGTTAGCCAAAAAGCAAAAAAAAAAAAAAAAAAAAAAAAATACCGCTGACTCGAATTGACCATAAGCCTGTTCCGAGTTTTTAGAGTGCAATGAAGACTCGAAGCGTATGTTTTGCAAAGTTAGCAAAAATCTTTTACAAAAGAATTTTTCATTATTTCTTTTTAATCCCTATATGACAATGGGTGCCAGGTTTGTTTTATTTGTGTTTAGTTCTTCAAACAGTGTAGACAGATCAGAAGCTATGTTCTGTGGCGTTTGATCAGGGTCTACACATTTTGCTAATGACCCAAAAATGGGCCACTAGGCAAATATGGGGATGGGTAATGCCATTGTTTTCTTTACTTTTTATTCATTCATTTTGGTGTGTGTGTGTGTGGGGGGGTGGGGGGGTTGAGTTTAACGGCCCAGTCAAAACTATTCAAGTCATTTTTGAGCCAGCCAGTTTACCTATCCACACATTACTAGCCATCTAAAAGAATATACAGGTGATTAAAAATGTAAACAAGAGATTCATAGATTAAATAATATATATTTCTTCATCAAAACAGTTTTACGATCCGCAAACACCTTGCTTCAAAATTGGGACTTCCTGAATTTTCCAGTGGGACTTCCAGGTTTCAAGGGGAGGAAGTCTGGGACTTCCTGAATTTGAGAGTTAATGAAAGCCCTGCATGAAGATAGGATCAACAAGAAATATCTTTAAAAAAGATATGCGGCGTAGATTTAATTGGAAGGTTGTTTAGAAACCAGTGCTTCAGCTGAAGTGCACGACCCGCCGGATGCTTTTAGCTTTATGAGTGTTACCATATATGGGTATGGCGGCCATTTTGGTCATGTGACCTGGACCTAAAACGGTTCCCCCAATAAATGCGCCTTATCGTAAGGAGCAAAAATATATCTAATACTTACGGTTCCCCCAATAAATGCGCCTTATCGTAAGGAGCAAAAATATATCTAATACTTTAGTACTGTATTCTGAATCGTTTGCAGGATAGAATGAATTCTCACTTTTCCAATACAAAAGCATATGTGTCAAAGTTTGACCTAGGCACAAAGAAGGTCAAGGTCGACCCAGGGTCACCATTTTAGCAATTTATGATGGGCCTACGTCCCAGATGTTATTTATCAAGTTTCGTGGAAATCTGCCAAGTGGTTCTGGAGAAGACTATTTTGAAGGGTTTTTACCATATATGGCTTGGCGGCCATTTTGGTCATGGGACCTGGACCCCATCAGCAAATTTTGGTTTCCTCCATCCCATAGAGGCTCCATATGAAATTTGACCTTAATCGGCCCAACGGTTTCCGAGGAGAAGCAGTTCGAAAATTTTCACATTTTTCGCCTCGGCGAGGCTATACTAAATGGAATGTAATCTTTCGCAAGTTCATTGGTTAGACCTCATTGATACTATCAGTATGCCAAAAATTGTTTAAATATTCCAAGCGGTTAAGTCACTATCACCAATTTTCACAAACGGGTTACGGACGGACAGACAGACAGACCATATATGCCTTGGCGGCCATTTGGGTCATGTGACCTGGACTCCATGAGCAAATTTTGGTTTCCCCCATCCCATAGAGGCTCCATATGAAATTTGACTTCAATCGGCCCAACGGTTTCCGAGGAGAAGCAGTTCGAAAATTTTCACATTTTTCGCCTCGGCGAGGCTATACTAAATGGAATGTTCATTGGTTAGATCTCATTGATATCTATCAGTATGCCAAAAATTGTTTAAATATTCCAAGCGGTTAAGTCACTATCACCAATTTTCACAAACGGGTTACGGACGGACAGACAGACTGAGAGAATGACACGGTGATTTTAGGGCACTCTTAGAAAATCAACCGACTTCAGTCGGTCGCTTTTTCTGCGGGTCGTGCAATATGAGCTACAATAGTGACAGCAACAATTGTCTGGCTATGAACTGGTTTACTGTATTCAAACAATTCAGATGTCACGCGAGGAAAAATAGCTTTGCAGAGGGCGGTGTCCCGCCTCTTTGAGCTAAGGTCAATGTAAAAGGTCAAGGTTAAAAACATGACCTCATTTCAAGAGCATATGATCTCAAGTATATGCACAACAAATAAGAAAACGTTATCATTTACTGTTTTTGAACACAAATTCTAGGGTTAACATTTAGGGTTGTCGCTATGGTGAACGTAGACGCATATGCGGACGAACAAACGGACGGAAACTTGATCTTATGTACACCTAATTAAAACTCAAATTACACTTATTCCTTTTCAGAATTTATATAACATTAACGATATTCGAAAATGTCCATTTTGTGTTAAAATGGAGGACATAAAGTATGCTGAAGACAAATGATACACTGCAACTTTTATTTAGCATATATTGTAAATTAAACATCTGTCAATTTGTAATGCGATTATTACATGTTTTTGTCATGCTATATCTCTTTATTGGTTTCATTGGGCAACAGGGCTTGGGGTGTCATTTCATCTCAATGTCGGGTAAAAGTCCCACAAACTTGGAAGCAACGTCTCCAAAATGACTTACACAGTGTTGATGGGGACGTTAAACCTCAAATCAAACAAACAATTCCTTTCGCAGAAAGTTCTTCCTTTCGCGAAAGGAACCTTCCTTTTGAAATTAGGTCAAAATAGCTATTCACCACAGCAGTTACAGAATTCACTAGAAACACAATTATACATATGACGTATGGTCATCAAAGGACAAGACGGTGAGCAAGCCGAAACTGTATATATTTTTCATTCATGTCTCACATAAAAAACGAAACATTTCCTAGGTTAAAACTTCAGTAAACTGTCGTATTTTTTAGTAGATTTATTTATGCAAATCATTGACCAATGAAATGGTCATCTCCTTGGACATGTGGTTTTATTGACCAATGGAATAACGAAAAATTTAGGACAAAAGCAAAACTATAACGGCTACGCCGTAAAAATGTGCCTTCTAGAGTGTACACAAGGTTTTTCTAAGACTTGACCTAGTAACCTAGTTTTTGCCCAACATAACCCAGTTTCCACTTTAGTCTAAAGTGCATATAGATAAACATTCTGGCAAAGTTCATGAAGATTGGATCAAAAATGTGCCCTCTAGAGTGTACACAAGATTTTTCTAAGATCTGACCTAGTGACCTTGTTTTTGATCCAACATGACCCAGTTTCCATTTCAATTTAAAGTTCATAAAGATAAAATTTCTGACAAAGTTTCATGAAGATTGGATCAAAAATATGCCTTCTAGAGTGTACACAAGGTTTTTCTAAGATTTGACCTAGTGACCTGGTTTTGACCCAACATGACCCAGTTTCCATTTCAGTTTAAAATTCATAAAGATAAGCATTCTGACAAAGTTTCATGAAGACTGGATCAAAATTGGGCCTTCTGGAGTGTACACAAGATTTTTCTAAGATCTGACCTAGTGACCTAGTTTTTGATCCAACATGACCCAGTTTCCATTACAGTCTAAAGTTCGTAAAGATAAATATTCTGGAAAAGTTTTATGAAGATTGGATCAAAAATGTGCCTTCTAGAGTGTACACAAGATTTTTCTAAGATCTGACCTAGTGACCTTGTTTTTGACCCAACATGCCCCAGTTTCCATTTCAGTTTAAAGTTCATAAAAAATATAATTTCTGACAAAGTGTCATGAAGATTGGATCAAAAATGCTCCTTCTAGAGTGTACACAAGTTTTTTCTAAGATTTGACCTACTGACCTATTTTTTGGCCCAACATGACTCAGTTTCAAACTTGGCCTAGGTTTCATAGAGATAAATACTCTGACAGAGTTTCATGAAGATCCAATCAATAATGAATGAGTTATGCTGGCCACAAGCATTTTACCATAGTTAGCAATGGGAACCTATGGAGAATGCTGTGATAAATCCAAAAATGATTGAACCTGGCCCGTTTTCGAACCCGTCCCAGATTTTTGTGATCTCTACAATATATATCAGTTTCAGGAAGATCAGGCCAAAAATGAATGCGCTAGAGAGGGCACAAGCTTTTGGTAAATGGTTGCCATGGCAAACAGACTTTGCGATTGATTCTCACAAAACATACTATGTCATTGTTCCCCCATCCAGTGTACACCAGATATGAAGTTTGATTGAAGTCAGCCCGCAGGTTGCCGAGATATTGCAGTTTGAAAGTGTGGACGACGACGGACAACGGACGCCTGCCATTCTATAAGCTCCCCTGGATCCTTCGGCTCTGGTGAGCTAAAAATTAAATAAATGTTAATTGATTGATTAAAACTAGATTAATCAATTCAATTAGTATACATCTTTTCTTTTAAGAGTTAATGAAACAATGGATGTCTGTGTTTTCCATTACTTTTTTTTAAATTAAAAAAGAAGTAATTTAAAACAACATTTTGTTTGAAACAATCTCAGTAAAAATATACCATCACACAAGTTCCTCTTATACAGCCCCTTTTTAAACATACCTCTCAGAGTCTCTGCTCATAATCACTCAGTTAAAGGCATTTATTCTGTAACAGTAAAACACACCGTGTGTCCATAATTGTTTTATTGCCCCCTGTGATATACTGACTATAGCATTGTATTGTATTGTAAAGTTTAAGCATTTTACGTCCGCTACGGTCAGGCGCGTTAGCATTGCCCCACAACAGGACGTAAAGTTTGAGTGCTTCTGGGCTGCAAAACGCGGCAGATTCAGTGAAATGGGAGTCATGCTGAACTGCCAGTGCCTTCCCCTAAGTAAAGTAGAAGCACTGTAATTTAGAATTTTGAACGCCAGATCGAAAATGGGCATAAAACTGCAGAGGAATCAATGCCAATTTCGGCTGCGAATTTAGATTTCTCTGTCTCACCCGAGAGCATACTAGTTCATGTTGCTCTCTCTTAGGGCCGTGTGTAAGGCTATGGACTGCTTAGAAATGATGAAAAACCCAAGTTATACAGGGTTGTCAGATGTGCGGCCCTAAGTTTGCAGTATAATATATATAAAATAGATATATAAATAGTATAGAAGTATACATAAACATATGGAATAAGAGAAAAAAAAAGAATATATCCAATAAAAAAAAAAATAAATAAAAAAAAGGAAATAAAAACATTTAGTTCTTGCCTGTTTTGTAAACAATAATAGTTTAAATATATAAAATAACAGAACTTCAAAGGCTGTTATCATATAAAAGTGCTTAATTGTTTTTTGATCATTAAATTGGCAAGCTCATAATTGGATAGTAGTTATGAAAAAGTAAAGTGGTATTATTTATGAACAGGTGCTTGTGCATTGAAAAATGGTTTCAATTACAATGTTAATTGTTGTTGTCAAATTGCGTTTTTGTAATTAAGATGCAATTAGAATTCAATTGTAAGAAAATGGTAGACTTCAAAGGTTTTTGAATATTTTACAAACATATAGGTAAACAAAGAGCTATCTAACTGTCTTTCTAAAGAAGCATTATATTGACTTTGACCATTGAAATATTTAATTACTCACACCAATATTGCATAGCAATTCTTCATAGATGTTAAATGTTAATTTTAGACAGGTGCATGTACACAATCTGATTGTTACATGTTTTGCAATGTTAGTAAGCTCTCGCCAAAGACATAATTGATAACAAAAATTGAAAACAATTCAGATAATTGGTTCTTGTAAAAACTGTTTATTTGTTGAGAAGTTGTGAAAATTACCATCAATAGATATTATTCATTGTTTTGAGACGCAAAAAAAAAAAAAAAAAAAGTAAAATAAAAAAAAAAAAAAAAATAATAATAATAATAATGAAACAAAAAGCATAATGTAAATAACTATATGACTTTCCTTCACCATAAAACTATAATACATAATTTAACCCTTGTCCTGCTGGGCCCGGATATGTCTGATCTTTCAAACAACGCAGATCCAGACAAGAAGCCATCTGATCAGGATCCTCGTTGTTTGTGATTCATTTTAAGAATTTCTTGCAATGACTTGCATCAAGAAAGTGGATGGTTGATAATCTGTGGTGGGTGTGGCATATTTATATATTCAGCAGGTCAAGGGTCAAGATTTATGGCCGTGTTAAACAGAATTAATTTAACACGGCTTTTTTTTTTTTTTTTTTTTGATGACATTTAAAAGGCGATAAATTCAGTTCTGTTCTGTATTCTGGGTGTTGTGTGTTTTCCAAAAAAAAAAAAAAAAAAAACTTAATATAATGCACAACATTTGAGATGAAAAAATACTATTTACAAGTCTTGATGGTTTTGAAAAAATGTACTCCTGCATGACAAAATAACACACACACATACACACACACACACACACACACACACACACACATTCTGTGAAATACATTTACAATATTTACATCTGTCTGAGAGGCAAGGAAATGACATAAATCATGCAGTGGCAGAGGTATGAGAGGCCAGTCCGCCCAATAGGGGGAGTCAGTATCCAATAAAATAGAAAAAGTTAGACCCCTGCCACTGTGTACCTTGCTCTCTTTGAGGTATGAGTGCATCATACAGCTGTATTGATAGGTTCAGCTTGCCATAACATTGCTCATGGACCGATTGCCATAGCTCCTGGATTCAAGCTTCACCCATCCAACAAACTGTTGTTTGCACTCACAAACACTCGAAGGATTGGCCTGCAGTACAGAATGATTGCCCTCTTCGGTGCTGTATACTGTTCCCGCTGATATACATTTTCTTGATCCTTAGCTACATGTATGCATTGAGTATGCCTAAATTAGGTTAGTATACTTATATGTATGACAAGTATCCTGTATTGGTGACATATTTGAATACTGCTTCCCTTATAATTGTTGCATGGGCAGGTTGGGGGTTAAGAAGTACCTTAAGATCTATAACATTTATATCAGATATGTTATCTTTTATGGTTTGTAACATGATTTCTCGCTCATGTCTATGTTTTTCACAATCAAGAAGATAGTGGGTTGTGTCCTCAGTTCCCTCACAGTGAGGGCACTGAGGGTCCATCCCACTGTGTGTCTGATTGTTAAACCTAAGTCCATTCCTACCTAACCTTAACCTAGTGTATACCCTATCAAATTGCCTATTGTCGCTATACTGTATCAGTTTCGTTGGGAGATCACTACTGATCTCCCAACGAAAACCATGACCATGTTTTTTCCAAGTTGATGCCCAGTGTGTTTTAACTTCTCTTTTTATAAGCCCATATACTTCAGTTTTACCTAGCCTAACCTTTATTTCTTTGCCTATGGAACATCCTAATTTTGCAGCTTCATCTGCAATGTCATTACCTTGAATATTGCAATGCGATGGACACCAGTCAATATACAGTATTGTGTTACTCCTTAAAATTGTGTCAACTAAATTGTTGATTTGGATTAAAAGATCAGGTCTTGAGCGACTGTTCCCAGACTTTATTGCCTGAATTGAACTTAAGGAATCAGTGAGGATTACTACCTGGTCTGGTTTGTTCTGCTCAACCCATTTCAGGGCTTCAATTATTGCAATTAATTCTGCAGTAAAAATTGTAACCTTGGCATTCAGTTTAAATTTTCTAGTTATTTGGTACGAGGGAATGGTAAATGCAGACCCTACTTGATTCTTTCCATCATCCTTACTGCCATCAGTAAATATTTGAAGACATGATTTGTATTTTTGATTGACTAAGGTTTTGGTTTTTTCCTCTATGACCTTCTTGCTGTCTGTTTTTTTGTTTACATATTCCTTAAGAGTTTCCCTAGGTGTAATTGACTGCAAGGCAAATTTTTCCTGATATACAGGTTCCTGTACCAAAATATCACTTAGCTTATATTTCATCTGAAGATCCCTTACTTGCATTACAAATGGAACTTTACCTTTTAATCGATCCCTACAGGTTTCATATACAGCATAGTCATAGAGACTGTTCAAGGGGAGATTTTTCCCATTGGCAGAGGACCTAGCCCAGTATTTCAGGATAAGTTCCTCCCTCCTTAGCGCCAGTGGTTGAATGTTGCATTCAGCTTGCACATCAATATTTGCAGTTGATTTATATGCCCCTGTTATTATTCTGAGAGCAGCTGATTGAATTCTATCTATCCGAAGAAGCTGAGTTGGTGATGCAGAAGCATATGCTTGACAACCATAGTCTAGTTTACTCCGGATAAGTGTCTTGTAGATAGCCATTAGCGTTATCTTATCCGCCCCATATTTAGTTCCTGATAGATATCTCATGAGATTTAGATCTTTTTTACATTTTGCTACCAAGTCTGTTATATGTTTCTGCCAGTACAACTGGCTATCAAATGTCATTCCTAAGAATTTAGCTTCAGTTTTATATTCCAGTGATTTGTTTCCTATTTTCAATTTAGGTATATTTTCATTTGGAGTTCCTGGATGATTGAACAATACAACTTCGGTTTTATTGGAGGAGATTTTGATACCCAACGACGCTGCCCATGCCTCAATTTTATTCAAGATCTGTTGCATGAGATGCACCAAATGGGACTTACTGCGCCCTGATTTCCAGACCGCCGAGTCATCCGCATATTGAGACAGCTCACACGACAGATCTTTTAGCACATCATATTGAGTGTTGATAAGAATGTTAAATAAAATTGGACTAAGAACACTGCCCTGGGGAGAACCGTTGTCAAGTACCTTAACTTCGGACAAGTTTGATCCGACCCTAACCTGTATTTTTCTATCTTTAAGGAAGTCCTGTACCCAACCTAATAATCTGCCTTTAATATTGAATTTGTTTAACTGCATTAGCACTCCATTGGTCCACATAAGATCAAAAGCTTTTTCTAGATCCAGGAATATACAGAGAAGGTCCCTATTCTCCATTTTAGCTTTTAGTATTGCAGTCTGTAATCGAATAATTTGATCCAGGGTAGACCTATTTTTTCTAAATCCAGATTGTGTAGGTGCCAAAAGTTTGTTCTTTTCAAGGTGACTTGTAAGTCTGTTTGCGATCATAGTTTCCATGACCTTGCATGTTACTGATGTTAAAGAAATTGGCCTATAAGATCCTGGTTCATGAGGGGATTTATTTAGTTTCAGAAGTGGTACTATTGTTCCCAGTTTCCATTGGTCTGGTAGTTTACCCTCAGTCCATGATTTGTTAATTAATTGTAAAATTTGCCATTTGCATTTTTCAGAAGCATTTTTCAACATATCATAGTGAATTGTGTCAGCCCCAGGAGCAGTGCTCTGTTTCTTATTAAGCGCGGTTATAAGTTCCTTAAAGGTAAACAACTCGTTGTATGCCTCACCCTCACCCATCGCGATGTTTTCCTGCACTGACAAGATAATTCCAGGTTCAAGTTCAAGTTTTTTCAGTCCAAAACTGTGGTCAAGTAATTCATTGCCACTAACTTTTTGGTAATGGTTAACTAGTGCATAAACTTTGCTTATCTTCAGGTATATACGTATTCCAGTACCGGATTATTTGCGCAGGGCGCAAAACTTCCAGCTAAGGAATTTTTGCGCCTATCGATCACAGAAATTCGCAAAATGGATTTTTTGCGTACGTACGCAGATTCATTATCGAACAGTGGATTTTTTCTGCGTACGTCCGCAAAAATTCCAGACTCTCATCTATGATAGACTGGGGGAAAAATCAAGCTTAGGATTTTTTGCGCCTATTGATCACAGTAATCCTAAAATGGATATTTTGCGTACATACGCAAATTCTTTATGGAAGAGTGGAATTTTCTGCGTATGTCCGCAGAAAGGACGCCAAAATTCCAGACTCTCACATATGTAAGACTGGGAAAAAATCCAGCTTAGGAATTTTTGCGCCTATCGATCACAGCTATCCTAAAATGGATTTTTTTGCGTACATACGCAAATTCATTACGAAAGATTGGATTTTCTGCGTACGTCCGCATAAAGGACGCAAAAAATCCAGACTCTCACATATGTAAGACTGGGAAAAAATCCAGCTTAGGAATTTTTGCGCCTATCGATCACAGCTATCCTAAAATGGATTTTTTTTTGCGTACATACGCTAATTCATTACGAAAGATTGGATTTTTCTGCGTACGTCCGCAGAAAGGACGCAAAAAATTCAGACTCTCATATGTGTTAGACTGGAAAATTACCTTTATTGCTAATAACCGTATGTCGAACATTTTGAGTTTTCTAGAGCCGTGGATTTTTTTTTCTGCGTACATGTACGTCGCCAGAAAGTCCTCAATATAAGGTGCAAAACAGAAGTGAAGCCAAATCATAAAATGATATGGGAATATCACCGCCACTCCTTATATCCTATTTTGGACTTTTGGCAGGACGCAAAAGCTTTCGGCCTGCGCATTTTTGCGACTATCAATCAAAGTAACCGTATGATGGATTTTTTTGCGCACATACGTTAATTATTTGTAAAGGCTGTAATTTTCTGCGTTTGTCCGCAGAAAGGATGCAAACTTTCCAGAATTTCATATTATAGAGCATTGGATTTGTTTTCTTTTTCTTTTTTTCCGTACGTCAGCAGAAAATCCTCCAAACGAGGCGCAAAACAGACGTGAGTGTATTCATAAAATGAATTAGGAATATCACCGTCAATGCTTATAATACTAGCAGGGCGCAAAAGCTTCGGTCTGCGATTTTTTGCGCCTATCGTAAAAGCTTTATGTGCATATCTATGATGGATTTTTTTTTGCGTTCCTACGCTCATTCTTTAGAAAGGACGAAACTTTTCCAGAATGTGTACGCATATCATTTACAGAACCGTGGATGTTTCTGCACAGAAAGTCCTGAAAGCGAACATGTTGGTTTAGGAATATCACCGGCAGAGTGATAATAACTTTTGGCTCACATCCATTAAATGTTTTTGGAGTTCTCCAAGGGAGACGTAACATTTCATATGTTGGATTGGAAACGCCACTAGCTAGGCTAAAAATCCTATAATGGGCTTTTTGCATACATACGCATATTATTTATACAGTGTCGTGGAAACGTGCGTGCGTCCGCTTAAAACCATTTAACGTGACACACACTTCGCGTTAGCTGGATGCTCATAGTCCCGGGGGGATGGGGGAGTTGTTGGGGGGGGGGGGGGGGTGGAATTGCCTGCTACGTAGGCTGGGACCTATCACCAAAAGTACGAAGATTGACAAAATATATACGGGAACTTCAAAAGTTTGAGGAGTCAGAATGTAATCAAAAAAGGGAGATAAAAACGAAAAAAAGTTTAATGCCGTTATCAAAAGGTAACAACTCTTAAAAGGTGCAAAATCTTTCTTTGAAGAGTAGTACCGGATATTGAAAATTCTCATTACGCAAATGTCTGATGTACTTAATGGACACGCCTATAATCATAGAAAAAATGGAGAGGATAAATTTAGGCCATGTCTACATCCAATCCAATGACATATCGATATGTACATATAGAATATATTTATGGGTCATGAAATTTCTAATAAATAGATAAAATGCGAACATGGAATTTTAAACAATTGGGAAATGCATATTTAATCTAAACTGCATACAATACCTGTTTGGGTTATATTATAATAGCACACCCATTGTGTTAACTACTGCGTCATTCGAAGCCGTAAAACTAGCGTTTTTCCCGGTAAAGTTTTGATAGTTTCCTTACTTCTGTTCCAAACATAGATTGTGGGTGCTCTTTAGAGCCACCTCATTGGGGCGGTTCTAACGAGTACCCACAACATATATGTTGTCTCGCAAAAGTTAGAGAAAACCATGTATATCCATGCATGTAAACTCCCCTTCTCTATAAAGTGGTATTTGCAGGGATGTTTGTCCAATATTACGGACTTGTGAACGTGATCATACACCGCCCCGCCCATCGGGGCTTGAAGAAATAGATGGGCTGCACGATGCTTCCACGCAGAGCTGACACCGTCCGCACAATAGTACTGGTAAACCGTTTAGAGGATAGTAGCCTGTCCAGGCACCGCGGTGCGAGTCGGGCCGTCCACAGAAAACAGCGTCTGATCACGATCCACACTATTTGCTTAAAAACCGGAATTTTAGGGTTAAAAGAAACAGTTTAAAACACAGTCCAGGACTATTTAGTTTAAACAATATTTTTATTTACTTCTTTTCAATTACAGATATATAACAAGAATATAACATATTAGAAAGATCAACAGGATTTGAAAACAAGCAAGGTTGCTTATACTAATCATCTCCCATTTCTCTGACCTACACTCAGAGGCAATCGACCCACCAGTACTCTCAGTGCTTTGATTATTTCAGTGACGGTCTGCGCACAATCATAGAGATATGTAGATAATATGATACGAGTTATTATCGTTTCGCAACTTTATCCAGTAGACAATAACTGACCTGCGATCCGAAGACCCTTCTTTAGTCACTATTAAGTTGGAACGACAAGTGTTACTATTGTGTGCCGTTTTACTATTTAATCCGTATTTATAGTTATCCATAATTCCAATTATGGAAATCAATAAATCAAAATGTGATTATCCATTATTCCGCTGATTTATGGATATCCATAAATCGAATTATGGATATCTATAAATCGGGCTATATTATGGAGTTCCATATTTCGAGTTATGGATATCCATAAATAGTTATTAATATCCATAAATAAATATGGTTATCTATAAATAGGGAATAAATAGTAAAAGGGCGCCCCATATTTTACGGCCGTCCTCGTGTCAATGTATAAGGTGTTTACACAGTTTTCTTGTTTTTAACATGCATTTGATGATGGCAGGAGTGTCCACTGGAATTTTTGATGGCTCTAGCATACGGGGTTTGGACCAAGTATATAATCGGGTTTTAATGGAGTGTCTAATTGAGAGGGGGCTTGTGGGGTATATGATGTACGGATATATAACCGGGATTTTCCGGGGGGGGGGGGGGGGAGGGGGGGAGGGGGGTCGAACTGCGAGTCTGAACCAAGATAAAGTTTTAGGCTTTTTTGGCTTGGTTGGTTGGTTGATTTGAGGTTTAACGTCCCCGTCAACACTGTAAAGGTCATTTTGGAGACGGTGCTTCCAATTTTGTGGGACTTTTACCCGACATTGAGATGAAATGACTTCTCAAGCCCTGTCGCCCAATGAAACCATAAGGGTTTATTAACATGGACGGTCCACCTCGCACCGCGGTTCCTGGACAGGCTTAGATCCTCTAAGCAGTTTACCAGTACTAGTGTGCGGGCCGGATTCAGCTCTGCGTGGAAGCATCATGCAGCCCATATATTTCTTCAAGCCCCTATGGCCGGGGGCCGTTATTTGGCTTGGATTTAGCCGGGTCTGAACCCAGAATTTATAGGCACTATTTTACCGGGGTCAACCCGGAGACCATCACGAAAACACTCCTATATAATTTTGCCCCCCCCCCTGGAACCCCACTTTTATATGGTAAAACTGGGGTTTACAGGGGTAAACTATTTTTTTTTCTTATTTATGCTCTAAAATATAGATTGTGGGTAATCGCTATGAGACGGTTCTAACGAGTACCCACAATCTATATTTTGAGCAGAAATGAGAAAATATCACAATTTTACATCTTAAGATTTTAATTTTTTCGGCGGTAAAATTTCCAATATATTTGTATAGGCGTGTTTTCGTAATGACACAACACTCTCCCTCTCTTAACTTTTTAATTGAAGCCGAGCTAAAATGCTTCAAATTATAGCTTTGAAAAAAAAGCTGTTCACAAACACAATATTCAAAAGTACGCATGTTACTTGTTTAGTGTTAAGAGTTTTGTTTTTTTTTCTCGGGTTGTTCAATACTGTTAAAGGTGAGCCATCTACATTCTTAATTGACTCTTAATTAGACTCAGTGCGGCTATCTTTATGACTGCATGTATAAGTAATTACCAAGGGGTCCTGTGGTGAGAGATCCGCCCCATGATCAAATTGTTCAAACACCGAGAGGTGGGTGTGACTAATTTGTTTCTTTGTTCACCAGACCATTTCTTATCATCAAAGTCTCTATTAGGTAACAACCTAAGATCAAATGAGGATCATAAAGTTTTGTATCAAGGTTTAACCGAAAGTCTAATCATGTTCTGCTCTGTTTAATAAGATATTTTTACGGTTTTGGCTTTACGTTCATACTAGCAGATGGGATAGCCTGCTAACAACAAATGCTCATAGCTTTGGCATCAGTGCAATCTGATCATTGGGATAATGGTTTTTTGTCGGCATAATCTCTACTTATGCGGCGTTGATAGCATTCCATGTGAATGCATTTTCAGGGTATTTTTTAATCTAATAGAATTGAAGGCATTTGTTTGTTTGATTTTAGGTTTAACGTCCCCGTGAGCACTGTATAGGTCATTTTGGAGACGTTGCTACCAATTTTGTGGGACTTTTACCCGACATTGAGATGAAATGACATCTCAAGCCCTGCCGCCCAATGAAACCAATAGGGTTTATAAGCATGGACGGTCCGCCTCGCACCGCTTTGCCTCGGCAGGCTTAGAATCTCTACGCGGTTTACCAGTACTCGTGTGTGGACGGTTTCAGCTTTACGTGAAAGCATCGTGCAGCCCATCTATCTTTTCAAGCCCCGATGCGCGGGGGCACAGAATTGAAGTCATAAGTAACATGTAAAATTTGAAACCACAAATTTTTATCTGATTCGCCTATATCCAGTATGCACAGGAACAGGCCGTTCATTTATTGCTGTTTATTTGAGAAAGCATCTTCACATGCGTTAAACCCGGTCACTATCCAAAGATGATCTTACATGGGTGGCCATTTTGTATGGGCCTTCGGCGATTTTCATAAATTTCATATGTAATTACGGGTGCATCACGAAAACACGCCTTTATTATTCTGACCACATTCAACCCCAATTTTATATAGTAAAACTGGGATTTATAGGGGTAAACCTTATTTTTCTTATTTCTTCTCTAAAATATAGATTGTGGGTGCTCGTTAGAACTGCCTTGATGAGGCAGTCCTTGCGAGTACCCATTATCTAAATTTTGAGCAGAAATAAGAAAAAAAATTAAAATGTTCGCTTTTTCGCTGGTTAAGTTTACAATGCAATTGGATAGGCGTTTTTTCGTAATTTTTAACTCGTATTTTAGTGCAAAAGAATTTCAATATAAGTCCTACGGTCGTCACGGAAGGCGTCATGACGTTACGCACCAGTAAGTATGTGTTGTTACACGTGTGGTCATATGGATTTTTTTTTTACATGACGTTATCCATCTTTATATGATAAAAAAAATGTTTGTCATATGACGTCGCGTCGGAGAATGAAATAATGTCATGTAATAAATTCGATAATCCACTAGTGGATAAAATATGCAAATCAGTTACACAGGCCCCGTAACGTTATAAGTACAACGTCCTTATCGACATCGCGTTTACTGTGATATGATAAATATAATCTTGCATTCGTGCCCATGTATTGTTGTATTGAACTCCTTGAGGAAAAGGTATAAAATGCTCGGCAAACCTCGCATTTTATCCCTTTTCCTCAACTCTTTAATAAATTAAATAATATCCTCTATATACTATGCAGAATAATGCGATTCAATATTGACAATTTCCATTGTGCAGATTTTAAAAACGACATGTTCCTTGTTTTTGATTTAATCATGCATTGTGTTTACATGTTAGGAACGAGCTCCCGCCCATCGGGGCTTCGAGAAATAGACTGGTGCTTCCAGGCAGACGGCTGAAACCGACTGAACATGAGTACTGGTAAATGACTTAGACGGTCTAAACCTGCCCAGGGAAATTGGTACGAGTTAGACCACCCCTGCATATAAACCCTATTGTTTGTTCTGGGCGGTAGGGCTTGAGATGTCATTTTATCTCATTGCCGGGTAAAAGTCCCGAAAAATTGGAAGCAATGTCTCCAAAATGCCATAAATATTGTTAAGCGGACGTAAAACGTCGATTCAAACAAACAAGTTAGAACCACTTCATTAATGCAGTTCTCACCACTAGCAGTGGGAAAAATAACGAATGTCACAGAAAACTCTTATTTTCCCTTTAAGGTGGGGTTTAAAGAGGTCTTCTTCCCAGCAACATGATAACGTTATGCAATTTAAGAAAACGTCAAACAAAATGTACGCACACATAATCTAGTTCATGTCAAACGTTTATTGTTTGTCGTTTTCTCCGATGCTAAGTCACATGTACAATACGATAACGGCCCCCGCCCATTGGGGCTTGACGAAATAAATTGGCTGCATGATGCTGCCACGCATAGCTGAATTCGACCCGCACACGAGTACTGGTAAACAGCTTAGAGGATCTAAGCCTGGCCAGGTAAAGCGGTGCTTATAAACCCTGTTGGTTTCATTGGGCGACAGGGCTTGAGATGTCATTTCATCTCAATGTCGGGTAAAAGTCCCACAAAATTGGAAGCATCGTCTCTAAAATAACCTTAATAGTGTTGACGGGGACGTTAAACTTCAAATCAAACAAAAACATTACGAATAGCATAATAGAGTTTAACATGAAATTTAAAATTTCCGAAAGTCATGTAAGATAAATGTCCCTTTAGCTTTTGCACTCCCATGTTACATTTATGGGCTTCCTTTTTGGTGACCATTAACTTCCGGGGGTATCTACCGAGCAGTGCTATTCATTTTAGTTTTCATTTTTACCATATTTTATACCAGCTGCAGTAACTTTTATGCAAATATTATAGACCTTGATCAATGACCTAAATCTCCCACCTGCCTTTATTTTCAGGAGGCAGATGGGTGGACTGCTTAAGAAAGATAACCACCAACATGTACAGTCACCACGGGTATGACCCAATAATGTATGTGGTCAGAGACGACGATTCAGGTGGTGAAGATGTAGAGAAAGACCCACACCTCGACCTGCAAGCGTCACCCATACACAGGTCTGGTATGGCCACCGCAAGTGAGCCTCATTCGCCTACTTCAAGCTTCGGACACAGCACATCAACTCCGATCCCGACTGCATCAGAGCCCAAGCACAACATTCAACACCCGAGCAGCACACAACACCTATTGCCATCAACACCACATCGCCTATCACCTGAGACACGCAAAAAAGCATACAACGCCAGCACCATACAACACCGCATCACTCGACACTGGAGACCCACCAGAACCAGCATCATATGACACCGCTTCAGTCAACATCTGAGACACGCCAACACAACGTGTCACTACAGAGTCGTACAACATCTGAGATATCCGACTCAGCACCGTCGACACCGAAGACGCCACAATACATTCTGTCACTGTATCTAAGTGGTAAAAGGAACTGGGAGCAGGCAGAAAATGACCCTGCAGTCAAGGACTTTATTCAAAATGCAGGGTCTCCGTTACCAAAGAAACGCAGAATAAAACCGAGAGACTTATTCACCCCAAGTAAATATATGTAACTGTTAATAAGCGATTGTAGGCCCCCACCCATTGGGGCTTGAAGATGATGCATGATGCTTCCACTCAGAGTTGAAACCGACCGCACACGAGTACTGGTAAAACCGCTTAAAGGATCCAAGCCTGCCCAGGTAAAGGGTGCGAGTCGGATCGCCCATGCTTATAAACCCTATTGGTTTCATTGGGCGACAGGCTTGAGATGTCAGTTCATCTCAGTGTCGGGAAAAAAGTGCCACGAAATTGGAAGAAACGTCTCCAAAATTACATACACAGTGTTGACGGGGACATTAAACCTCAGATCAAACAAACAAACAAAATAATAATCCTCAAATTTGCATAGGCGCCAAGAAAATACTCCGACCAGTTTGTCGCTGTCTGATCGGAGACTACGCTGTGTACTTTATAAGAGCTTCATCGTGCTTTGTTCAGACTGAGCGGATGTAAATGATAGAAACTGCTATCCTTCGGCTCAAATCAGATACACGAGCAACCTCACCTTTACTTGTCCTGCAAAATAATCTGACATTTTAACAGTGCGATATTCATGTGCACATCTTACTTTTATTTGGTGTTATTTCTGGTTAATATACATATATTGTGGATACGGGTTTGAACCGCCACTGCTGAACGTGTGTGTGTGTGTGTGTGTGTGTGTGTGTGTGTGTGTGTGTGTGTGTGTGTGTGGCTTTACGTCCCACCATAAGTAAGGTCATACGGAGACAGGGGGGGGGGGCTGGCTTAAAGACTCTTCCTTAAGTCTGGAGAAACCCGGAATCGAGACCACGACCCCTGGTGAGTCGAGTAGCATAACCACTTCACCATAGAGGCTTCCCAAATGATAGGTTTGTTAGAACCGCCTTATTGAGACCCGGATTGAGGCGGTCCTAATGTAACGGGTATGCTAGGTCTGTTCGTAGGGCAGCTGTCGGTAGCTGCCGTTTGCTGGTCGCTTAGTATTGGTTATTTATAGTGTGTCGTTTTTCTATAAATCACATATTTTTGATATCACTAATTCGATTTTGTGATATCGCAAATTGCGATTTATTTCGCATAAACCAAATGCTTAAACCTACATATTTTTTGTTTGATTTGAGGTTTAACGTCCCGGTCAACACTATTTAGGTCATTTGGAGACGTTGCTTCCAATTTTGTGGGAATTTTACCCAACATTGAGATGAAATGACATCTCAATCCCTGTCGCCCAATGAAACCAATAGGGTTTATAAGCATGGACGGGCCGACTCGCAGCAATTTTCCTGGGCAGGCTTAGACGTTCTAAGCAGATTACCGGTACTCATGTGCGGTCGCTATCAGCTCTGCGTGGAAGCATCGTGCATCCCAATCTATTTCTCCAAGCCCCGATGGGCGGGGGCGGGTTAAACCTACAGATACATTTGTTTGTTTGTATTGGAGTTTAACGGCCCAGTCAACTCTATATTAGGTCATTTTTGAGCCGGTCTGTTCACCTATCCACACTTTTCCTGGCAAGCTTATACGTTAGCGGTAACCAGTATAGTGCACATTCTTTCAACAGAAACTGCCAACTTCCTTTCTTGAATCAGCGGAAGGGAGAGAATGACCGTAAAATAGATTTCATGATTATTTCCATAAAAGGATCCGATGATGTCGACCTCGGCAGGTATCGAACCCGCGTCCTCCTGATCACCAGTCAGACACGCATCCAACTGAGCTACCGAGGCCGGTAGTCCTAAAGCCACGACCACATGCGCTAGTTTGCACATTAGCCAATTGTGCATAGGCGAGCAAAAGTATTTTTTCTTAGAGTTCACATGGACGAACCACTATGGGGACAGAATGAGACTAACGGTTCTTAGTAACCTGTCGCAAATGACCACATATACTTATGGTAGGAATGGAGTTGGTGCGGTAATGGGGAATCAGAGCGACTTACCGCCCGTTGTGTGTCGCTAGTGAGCACCACTCGAGACAATGGTCCTTATCACTATTACCTGTTATCCCAGTTTTGGGTATCAGTCGACCCAAAAGCAAACAGTGTAAACTCATATCAGACGCCGCGTTCTAAGGTTTAAATGGTCGTGGTCTTTTCTTCCTCAGATTCTTAGACATCAAATCAGCAGCTTCATTTCTGACATTCTTGAATCAGCGGAAGGGAGAGAATGACAGTAGAAAAGATTTCATGATCAATCTCCATGAAAGAATGTTGCTGATCCCGGCAGGTATCGAACCCGCGTCCTACTGATCACCAGTCAGACGCGCATACGATTGAGCTACCGAGGCCGGCGCCTTGGATTGGAATACAGTCGAACTTCGATGGCTCGAACCCCTTTGGGACCATGAAAATTTGTTCGAGACAGCGGTAGTTCGAGCCACAGAGGGTTGCTATTATAGTGCCATACCAGGAGGCACAATGGAGATAATTGTGGGATATCTTTTCGGTGTTCTGTCGAGGCGATTCTAATGAAAACCCACAGCAAACATTTGCAAGCTAAATGAAGAAAATCTTCATAAATTACTCCTATATCGTATTTGGAGGCATTCTCTGCGGACTGAAGAACGGGTTCGACTCATCCATGGTAAAGGAGCCATCGGAGTTCGAGCCATTGAAGTTCTACTGTATTTGTTTTTGAATATTATTGCTCACATTGTAATTACAACTGTTTTGTATCGGCAACTAAACGGACTCATTTCAATGTTTTATTGATACAGATTATATGTCTCAGACGTTCATCTGAATCCTTATCGTATATGCCTTAAATTATGTTTGCTTTGTATTGTGTATGTTGTAAACCAATAAAATATACCAAATAAAGAGTAATTAAAACCTAATTAAATATACCAAATAAAGAGTAATTAAAACCTAGCTTACGCTTCTTTTTGCAGCTTTGATTAGTCAAAATGCACGTTACTTATGTTTAGAAGTAAATGGCGTCGTATTTTTGTATACGGTTCCGTGCCTATATTATTTGGATACATGCATGATCAGTCTTCACATGTCGCAGTAGTCAGGTGGATTAAGCAGAGATTGCGTTACATGGGTGTACAAGCGTGTAACATATGATTCCATGGGTTTGCAAGCTAAATGAAGAAAATCTTCATAAATTACCCCTATATCGTATTTGGAGGCATTCTCTGCGGACTGAAGAACGGGTTCGACTCATCCATGGTAAAGGAGCCATCTGCTCACAAACATACTGGGGGCTATTATAAAAACCTTTGGGGCTCCCGCTCCAATTTATTTCAATTGAACAAATATGCAATATATCAAGTGCTTTGTTTTGTTCAAAACATAGACTGTGTTACTCGTTCGAGCCTCAGTGAGGCTGTGGCTTTTATATGGGGTACGTTGTCCCCGTAAACACTACTTAGGTCATTTTGGAGACGTTGCTTCCAATTTTTTGGGACTTTTACCCGACATTGAGATGAGATGACACCTCAAGCCCTCCCGTCCAAAAAATAGGGTTTATATGCAGGGACGGCCGAAAGCCACCACTTTACCTGGGCAGGCATAGGCCCACGTGTGAGCGGTGTGCAATCGGTTTCAGCTCTGTATAGAAGCATCGTGCTCTCCAAGCACCGATGGGCGGGGGCATCAATGAGGCTGTGGCAGCTAAAGTAGCAACCGCTGTTTGCAGCGGGATGAAATTTATCGCAAATTTTTGTCACTTAAATGTTTAGCGGTTACAACATTGAACATCATCGTGATATAGCCGACAATTCTTTTATTTGTACATGTTCTTCAATGCCATGGTGCTCGTTAGAACCACCTTGTCAGCGATTATCTAACAACCTATGCCTTTGAACAGAAACTGAAAAAAATGTATGCTCTTTTAAACCCCAGTTTCTCTATAATGGATGTCCATTCCATTGACTTGTCAACATGGGGCGTTTCGAAAGAAATTTATTTTTAATATCTCCCGGATACTCATAAAGTTCTAAATAAACTTTTTTAAATAGTAAAGTGGAAGATTTTGGGAGAAGGGCTTGAGATGTCATTTCAACTCATTGTCGGGTAAAAGTGCCACAGGATCGGAAGCAGCAGCCTTTAAAACTGACCTTTATTGTTTGACGGGGACGTAAAACCTCAATTCAAATAATGACTGACATAATAGTTTACCTGTTCCCGAACATAAGTATCGTTGTCAAAGGGAGGCAATAAAGTATTTTGGAGGCTATAGGCAAATGTATGTAACGATCTCCCACAGGCGCAGAAAATGTTTTAGAGGAACATCTGCTTTTGTACGCAAAAATCCACGCATCAACTAGAAAATCGCGTATGACTGCAGAAATTGCTTCCGAGGGCAAAAATATCATCTACTTTAATAGAAATTAAAGTTTGAGCGCAAATAGTCCTTTCATGGAATATCTGCATAGGGACGCAAAAATATCCACGTCTCTAATAGAATTTTGCGTTTGAGCGCAAAAACTCTAACTGTGGAATATCTGCTTCCATACGCAAAATATACACGGGTCTAATAAATCGGAGGAGCGCCAAAACTCCTTTCAAGAATATTCCAAAGATAGAGTTTCTGCGTAGGATAGAGTGACAATGAAGTGCGTTCATATTAATTCATATAAATTTGTAAATGAGCGCAGAAATTGCTTCCGAGGAAAATATATGAGTCTGAGCGCAAATAATCCTTTCATGGAATACCTGCATAGTTACGCAAAAAAAATCCACGTCTCTAATACAATTCTGCGTTTTAGCGCAAAAATTCTAACTGTGGAATATCTGCTTCCATACGCAAAATATCCAAGGATCTAATAAAAAAAATCGGAGGAGCACAAAAACTCCTTTCTGGAATATTCCAAAGACAGAGTTTCTGCGTAGGATAGACAGGCAATATAGTGCGTTCATATAAATTTGTATATAAGCGCAGATAATGCTTCCGAGGAATATATTTGCGTCTGAGCGCAAATAATCCTTTCATGGAATATCTGCGTAGGTACGCAAAAATATCCTCGTCTGTCTGTAACAGAATTTTGCGTCTGGACGCAAATATTCCAATTGGGAAATATCTGCTTCCATACGCAAAATCGTAAGAGCGCAAAAGCTCCTCTCTGGAATATTTCAAAGACTGAGTTTCTGCATAGGACGATGTAATTCCAATTCAGTGACAATATAGTGTATTGATATGCAAAAATCCAATGCAGGATTATTTGCGCCCAAATTTACATCTGAGTGCAGATAATGCTTCCGAGGAATATATTTGCGTCCGAGCGCAAATAATCCTTTCATGGAAGATGTGCGTAGGTACGCCAAAAATATCCTCGTCTGTAATAGAATTTTGCGTCTGGACGCAAATATTCCAATTGTGAAATATCTGCTTCCGTACGCAAAATCGTAAGAGCGCAAAAGCTCCTTTCTGGAGTATTTCAAAGACCGAGTTTCTGCGTAGGGTGATGTAATTCCAATTCAGTGACAATATAGTGTATTGATATGCAAAAAAATCCAATGCAGGATTATTTGCGCCCAAATTTACATCTGAGCGCAGATAATGCTTCCGAGGAATATATTTACGTCTGAGCGCAAATAATCCTTTAATGGAATATCTGCGTAGGTACGCCAAAAATATCCTCGTCTGTAATAGGATTTTGCGTCTGGACGCAAATATTCCAATTTTGAAATATCTGCTTCCGTACGCAAAATCGTAAGAGCGCAAAAACTCCTTTCTGAAATATTCCAAAGACAGAGTTTCTGCGTAGGACGATGTAATTCCGATTCAGTGACAATACAGCGTATTCATATGCAAAAACTCCAATGCAGGATTATTTGCGCCCAGCGCAAATACTCCAAATCTGGATCGATATATACCTCTTATCTTCATTTTCATGGTATCGAATATTATTTAGTTTCAATACTTCCACTGGCCTAAATGGTTTTCCATTGAATTTGGATATTACATTCCAGATATATTTACTGTTTGCCTTGTGATTTAGCTCCGAGACAATTTCCTGCCATTTACACTTCTTTGCATTATCCAGGATATCGTTACTTTTGGCTCTGGCTATTATATACAGGTCCTTAAGTTGATCAGAATTGTATTTTTTCCATTTCTTATATGCTTTACGTTTCTCACGGACTGCAGTTGAACATTCATCATTCCACCACGGAAGATGCCGTTGTTTTTTGTCAGGATTTGGCTTGGTTTTAGGTATTGTTTCCCCACAAATGGCAATTAATTCATTTATGAATTGGTCATTAGATTCATTAATTGTTTGTTGATCAAACTGTATATCAATGTTGTTTGTCAAATTGCGAAAAAGGGCCCAATCAGCTTTAGTCAGTTTCCAGCGTGGTATTTGATCCTGTAGAATACATTTGTATTGTTTATTTAAAGTAGTTACAATGGGGAAATGGTCACTACCCAGACAGTTTTGGTGCACATACCACTGGAAATCTCGACAAAGATCACGAGAGGCGAGGGTGAGGTCAATCGCAGTTGTTTGCCCCGATTCAATCGAGTAACGTGTTCCTTCCCCATTATTCAGCACCACCAGGTCATGGTCCTCTATAAAGTTTAGAAGCTCACGCCCTGCTGGAACCTCACCATCATGGTATTGATTATCCCAGAGGCTGTCCCTTATATTAAAGTCTCCAACAATGATATGATTTTTACTTACATGAGTTAAAATATGATCATAATCTGCCTTACTTATCATGTTTTTTCCATTTGAATATATGTTAATAATGTCAGTACTTTTATTAATCCCAAATATTCGTACAATGGTGACCTCAAGATTTGGATTCTTTTGCCTGTATAGAATTTCTTCTGAGTCTAGCCCTTCCCTCACAAATGTAGCTACCCCACCACCCTTTTTCTCAGTACGTACATAGGAGACTGGTTGCTTGTACCCCATAAATTTTAGACAATTATGTTCACTGTTATTCCAAGTTTCCTGGATGCAGATAACCTCTGGAATATCATTAAATGTTAATAAGTAGTCATAGAATTCTGCTTTTTTGTGTTGCATGGCATGTCCGCAGAGACTGCGGGCATTCCACTGCACCACTTTCAATTCTGTTCTGCGGTTTATTGAGCCCATTATCACAACCTAATCGTTAAGAGGTACAAATTATTTCTTACTTAGTCTTGGTTTAGTTGGTACAACGATTTTACCTCTGTAGACTTTACCCACATCAGGTGTTCTGCGATCTAGAAGCACCTTTTGCAGGCTTTTCCCTGTTCGACGTGACTGGTTAAGTCCACTACTGTTTGCGTTATATCTGCCTGCCTGACTATAGCAGATCAAAGGCGGCCCTTAATAGGGTGATTAGTAGCTCTTGTTGAATCCCCTGACTGAGACACTTAAGGGGAAAATCAATAATGTACACCAGTCAACAGTAAGTAATTTATTGATTTTCCCCAACGCGGCCCCTTACCTGTTGAAGACAGAGGACTTATCTCCAGTGAGCACTGAGGGCTACATAATATTATGTAATGAAATGTAGTCCTCAATAATCAAGAATAAATGCCTTTAAGCTAAGCCTTTGATGTGCAATAGGGTCTGAAGGACCTGTTTATTGGAGACTATTTGATCATTCTTTCAGGTTTAGGCTTTTTATGTCTGCCATGGTCAAGCTGACAGAACTCCATAGCTCCACAAAAGACATAAGTTAAGTGCTTCTGGGCTGCAAATCTTGGCAGTTTGTCCAACAAGAGCAAATGTTTGACGTTGGACTGCCGGCGCCCCATTAAAGAAAGAGAAGCACTGCTTGTTTTTAAAATTTAGAAGGCCAGCTGACAAAATAAGCTGAAAATGTGGAGAAATCAGTGCCAATATGGCTGCAAATCATGATTTCTATGTTTTGCTCAAGAGCGATGAGTGATTCAACAGTGCTCCAGACTATTAAACAGGCCACCCCTTTTATATAGAGAAAAAATGTGTCTTTTTAAACAAGCTAAACACTGATATAAACAAGATAAGTTTGGTACCATGTTTGGGCCACAGCTCCCATTTTCTAATACACACAAACACTGACATGACACTGGTCAGGCACACTTTCACTCATCAATTGCTTAATTGGTGTCACTTATCCTTGTTATAAAAACACAGTTGTGACTTCTAAAATTGAGTTAATAAGTACAATAAACAGGGGGATTAGCATAAATGGAGACTGTCAAATAGCAACAATTTATTGCTGAAGTGTATAAAATAGTCCTCTTTTTAAACAGGTATGACTTTGTTGTTCTTGATCGATTTCAGTGAGTTTTGTACCAAATTGTGGGGCAACATTTACTCTATCCAAAAAAGGCATGACACAAGAGAAAATGGACATGGTGCGGCGCCATTCTAAAAAGGGCTGGGGGAACACTATTTTTTCTGTGTAAAATCGCAAGCCTTTTTGTCTCTGAAAAATACTTACAAATAGCTGTCTGCTAGGTATGATGGCCTGTCTACTGTATTTTCCATGCCTGGCCAAAATGCCCCAATTCTTGACTAGCTATGGCATAATTTTCAACAACACACCCACACCTATCTATCTATCTTCTCATACTGAGTCGGTCATATTTGGCCATTACCTCAATTGGGTGGGGTGGGTGGCCAAATTTAGAATTAAGCACAAAACAAAATATCCAGATAATAAAACTTTAACCCATTTTGTACTGGTAGTGTTTCCCCCAGCTCCTAAAAAGGGCATGGTGCTAGTCAGGAAAAAGGGCACTTTCAGCATGCAAAAATATGTAAAAAGGGCACTTTATAAATATGAACAGTCGTGTAAAAAGGGCACATTCATTTGCAGCACCTTGCTGAAAGGGCACATCTCTCAACTTGAAATAAAAGATCCTTCTCTTTCTCTTTGTCTTCAGTGCTAAATTATACTGCACGTCTTTTTATGCTAAGTGAAGAGATATGTCATATTAACCATTGGTGACAAGAAGTAAGTTTTGCAAGCAAGCTGATCACTGCTACAAAAAAAAAAAAAAAAAAAAAAAAGATAAGTTTGGAACATGTTTGGCCCACTGTTCCCATTCTCTAATACACATAAACACTGACATGACTGTCATGACACTGGTCAGGCACACTTTCACACTTCATTTGTTTAATGGTGCCACTCACACTTGTTATCAAAACACAGTTATAACTTAATTAAGTTCAATAAACAGGGGGATTATCAGTCAACCATAAAGGTGGACTGTCAAAAAGGCAATACTTTATTGCTAAAAGGTATCTAATATAGTCCTTATTTAAACAGGCATAACTTTGTTATTTTTTGGTCAATTTCAGTGATTTTTGGACCAAAATGTAGGGCAACATTTACTCTGTCTGAAAAAGGGCATGGCACTAGAGAAAAGGGGCATGGCCCAGTGCCATGCTAAATAGGGCTGGGGGAAACACTAACTGGAAACCCCAAAACGCAGTGCAGTCCCAGATCAGACACCACATTCTGGGGTGTCTGATCACCACATTCTGTGGCATCTGATCAGGGCCTACACTGTTTGCAAAATGTTCAGCTATTTTCCAAATAAATTTTGAAGTAAACACAACTTGACATCCCTAAATTTTGAAATGGACTCCTGCTATATATAAGGAAGAAGAATCCACTTGGTACAAATTTTTTTTTTTTCAAAATTTATTTGGAAAAATAGCTTTGCTTTTGGCAAATAATGTAGGCACTGATCAGACCTGGGCCTGCACCAGGGTACCCGTTTGGTTTCCAGTACTAAATGGGTTAAACTGCCTCCCAAAATGAAGCCCCAAATTTACTCATAACTCTTTAAAGCACCACAGAAAATTTTAGATCAGATTGCAATATTGTTTTTTAATTATGTTTCTGAGTCAAACAAGAAATTCGGTGAAACCGAAGGATGCGCAAAGATGCGCAGTAGTAGGAGGGTTATGTTAATGAAAGAGTAAAATATGGTGGTCCTATCCACTTTGAAGTGTGGTATGAAATCTGGGGTTTTGATATGACTGAAATATAGTTGAAGGGGGATGTAAATGTAAAATCACCCATCCACTCTATGTGTTGAAATTAACCCTATGTATACTAGTAGACACTTCCATTGCTATATGTTGAACCATTTGCCATCAAAGGGGTGTCAGGCCTATTTTTTTATTTTTAATCTATTTTTGAAGCAAAATTCTGTCAGCAAATAGTGTAGGCCCTGATCAGATGCCACGTTCTGTGGCGTCTGATCTGGGCCTGCACTGTTTGCCAAAGTACTTCTTTCAGGGTTTCCCCGTATACAATGGGTTAATCAACAAGAATTCCGCCGAAGGCTATGTCGCGCTTACGGGGGTGCAAAGTCATGACATGTCGGTCAAGGTCAAACATAGATGCTTGCATAAAAGTTTCCATTCTTAAATGCAAACTTGTACTAAGTATCATTAATGAAGCTGTGATAATTCTTGAGAAATGAACTTAACCATTTGGGCGAACGCTAGGGTGGTCGCAATATTTTACAAAGTCAGTGAACCATGAAATTTTGGTCAAGGTCAAATATGGATGCTTGCATTTAAGTTGCCATCCCCAGGTACAAGTTTGTACCAAATACATGTATCATCAATGAAGCTCTTATAGTTCTTGAGAAATACACTGGACCATTAGGGTGAACGCTAAGGTGGTCGCAATATTTTACAAAGTCAGTGAACCATGAAATATAGGAAACACGAAAACACGCCGATATAACTTTGACCCCCTTGAACCCCACTTTTATATAGTAAAACTGGGGTTTCACGGGGTATACCTTGTTTTTCTTATTTCTGCTCTAAAATATAGATTGTGGGTACTCGATGAGGCGGTTCTAACGCGTGCCCACAATCTATATTTTGAGCAGAAATAAGAAAAATATCATAATTTTTCATCATAAAATTTTCATTTTTTTCAGCGATAAAGGTGGCAATGTATTTGTGTAGGCGTGTTTGCGTAATGTCAAGGTCAAATATGGATGCTTGTATTCAAGTAACCATCCCCAGATACAAGTTTGTACCAAGTATCATTAATAAAGCCAGTGTTCAATCTAGGATTTGGGGTTTGGGGGCCCTCTGGGCCCACAGACCTTGGAAAAGGGGGCCATTTGGAAATTTAGGGGGCCCTTAAATTATACTACATAAAGTTGCCAGATTTATCTTTAGGTTTTGGCTGCATGTTTATCACAAAACAAGTTAAACATCACAGACAAAATCCATTCTGTAAGTCTATCTATCCATCTTCTAATACTGAGTTGGTCACATATGCTCATTACCTCTGTTAACCAGTACAAAGCCATTTGGATAAAGTGTCTTGCTCAAGGGTTAAATACATGTTTTATTAAGAATGAATGCCATTAAATTTATATCTGGAAGAGAAAAACTCTATAATAAATATCGCCGGTCTCGGTATTTTGCGGTATTTCAGTCCGGTATTTAGCGTAAGCCGCACGGCGCACACGAATATGGCGTTAGCCGCCCCGCGCATACAAGTATACTAAACATGGCCGCATCCCCGGTAAACAAAACATCGATTTTGGTTTGAAAAATAAGAATTGTTACTAGTTAAACAGATAAAACAAAACGTTTTTTCTGAGTTATTTTGATTAGGAAACATGCGGTTTGTGATAAACTAACAAATACGCACCAGGCAGCCGAAATATCACAAAGAAATCGCAAAAATGAACTCTAGAAGAAACAGTCACAAATTCTACAGTTGCGCCCGACGGGCCCATTAAATGATCTCTAGTGCGCTCCTCATGTAAAAAGCGGGCCCAGGGCGCAATGGCGCAGCCTAGATTGAACACTGAAAGCTCTTATAGTTCTTGAGAAATAAACTTGAACCTTAGGGTGAACGCTAGGGTGGTCACAATATCTTACGAAGTCAGTGACCCATGAAATGTAGGTCAAGGTCAAATATGGTTGCTTGCATGTAAGTTGTCATACCGTGATACAAGTTTGTACCAAGCAGAGCTACAGATAAGGCACGTATCCGCGTAAATACGCATTAATTTTCATTAAAAACGCATTGAAAATCGATTTTTCGCGTACCGATACGCATTTGAAAAAACGGGTACGTCATGGTCCCGACGGGTGCAAAATAAAAGTTGGAGTAAACCGACTTCGTTTCGGTAAATCGAGCAACCCAACTTCATATCCGGTTCTACCAAAAGCCGCTGAATAATACGTTGTCTGATTGGTACTTTCATTTTCGTTAGGCCAATCGTGATTAGAATAACAGATCGGCAAGGGAAATTACTCTGTTGGTTTCCAATGCAAACAAATGGCGCAGAAATCGTCAAAGTCCAGTCGTTTTAGACCGAAAATTCCAGCAAATGGGGGCAACATATTGAACTTCCTAACAAGGAAGGAAGTAACAGACCCTCAGTGAGGCACTTCTAATGAATACCAACAACATAATTATGTTTATGCTGAAATAAGAAAAATATATGTACTTTTCTGATGAAAAAAGCGCCTTATCTGAAGTTATGATAATTATTTTATGATTATAAATATCATCAATATGTTCTAAAAACTGACACACTCGGGAATAAAAAGCATATTATGTGTCAAAATACTCTTTCCAAAAAATTGTGTAACATTTCACTCTTTCAGTAAATTTCTAGGACCTGAAATACCCTTTGAAAAGAAAATCAGGGAGTAAAATACTCTTTGGCCTAAAAATTATCTGTAGCTCTGACCAAGTACCATAAATGAAGCTCTTACAGTTCTCGAGAAATAAACTTGAGCCACAGGGTGAACGCTAGGGTGGTCGCAAATGATGACGCCTTGACAAACAGATGGACGGAAAGAATGTCACAAGGAATACACATGAGAAATATGAAAGCCCTATTACCCATGGTTATGAAACAAAAGGAGATATTTTTTGAAAAAAAAAGGAAGATAATTCAGTGTCTGAAAATAAGCAATATAGTTATGGCCTTTTGTCAGAATGTAGGTTTTGTGATGGTAAGTATGTGTGTGAAGTTTCATGAGAGTATGAAAAATACTTTTAAAATTTTGACCAAGTTTAATACTTTTGAAGTTATGGCCGGTTAAATGTTTTGACTTAGATGTGACAAGCTCACTGACAAGATGATTACTATTGGGCACCCAAAATACTGTGTGGGGCGTTAATTAAGAAGGGAAGTAACTCCATATCAGGGGTTTTCCTAGTGCAACTTTGGGGTCGGTAATCGGTCCCTATTTTTCTTAATTTAGAGACAGATCTTCCCAAATTTTTTAACAAATTTCCCAATTTCTGATGTTGTGCTACATTTCGATAAAACATCCATGAAAATTGAACCAAAATTGACAAGGTTACAGCTGATTTAAATTCCCAACTATAAATATTAGCGAGCTGTTTTTTCCCAAACCCAGCGGCCCCTGGACCCTGACTCTGAAGGGTAGGAAAATCCCTGCATATAGACTGTTGGCAGGGTTACATCATAGTGTAGTTTATATTTTCTTGTCCTTTGGGATCATTGATTCCATTATGGAATTTTGAAAATACTTGAGAGTCACTGATGTCAGAGGCCTAATTGGCCGAAACTAGGTAGTCTGGCCCAGAAAACATGTACACTTCATATTTTCCAGTTCTATGGTGTATTCCTTGCTTCCAAAAGATAACCCTTTTATAGAACATATTATGGTTCTTCATTCTGCGATTTCTCTCGTAGCCCCCTATCAGTGTATCAAGTTTCACTAAATTACCTTTAAAAGTCTTAGAAGTAAGCTCTAGACAAGCTTAATATAGCAAAAACTAAAAAGGGAAATAACTCTGTAATTACTTGTGATGGAGTCACTGTTCTTGCACTCTGCAATTCCTCTGATGGCCATCTATCATTGAATTTGTAAAGTTTCACTTAATTCCCTTCTATACTTTCAGAGATATGCTCCAGACAAGCTTTTTTCATTGAAATAGTTAAGAAGGGAAGTAACTCCATAAATACTTGTGGCAGGGCTAAGCCACGTAAGAGCCAATTTTTTGCCACTTAAGTAACAAAATTACGGAATAAATATGGAAGGATCACAAATGACTACTCAAGTGTCAAAATGTCCGAACTTTTTGCTTCCCCCCCCCCAAATGTCATTTCCTTAGTGCGGACGGACAGACGGATGGACGGACAAAGCGGCGACTATATGCTCTCCCTTCGGGAGCCTAAAAATGGACTGGTAAAATCGTTTGCTGGGCAGATGATTCACATGAATTTCTCTGAAAAAAATAAGACAGAAATATTTGCAAATGTCATGACTGGCAGTTGAACAGTTAAACCATATATTCAAAGATATCTCTGGCTCATTTATGTCATGGGCCTTTTTGACTCATTCTCTATGAAAACTGGGTCCAGAACAGCTACTCCCTACCTCTTTACATTATAAAATGGCCCATGCTTTTCAAGTCAAAAAGCTATGAGCCTTTTTGCACAGAGCCCCTTCCAGAATTAGCCCTCATATAAACATAGAGACTCAAATAAAGGACAATGGCTAACACTATTCTCAGATCGGCTGCACTCTAATGTGTTGCTATGAATATAACAGGTGGAGATAAACTTTAATAAGAATCGAACCTGGACCACTGGAATGATAAACAAGCACTCCACAATGACGCTGTAAATATAAGGCAGTACAAGTGTTGTATATACCTAACTTGTGACACTCACCTGGAATCTTCTTCCTTTGGACTCTGTAAATCACCAACTGCTGCAGCTAGGGGTGACAAGAGAGGATTCTGCATTGTATTCAAATCTTTGTCCAAACTCTGTGACAAAGGCAAATTGCTAGTTGAGTTATTCGCCATGGAATCAGTCTTCATCTGTTGATCAGATGCTGATACAAATGAAGTGCCACTTTCTGAAGATGAAACTGTTGAGTGAATACTTTCTTTATGCCCAACTTGTGTCACAGCAGTTGAAGCATTAGATATTTGCTGGCCTCCTAAATGGACATATGTTTGATAAGTGTTCGAAGGCTGACCCTGTCTTTGCTGTCCTAAAGATACTGGCTGCATCACAGTTTCATTGGTAATATTGGCAGTAGATTGTACTATTGAAGGATAGCCAGATGCTATTGACATAGAATGAACTGGTTCTCCAACTTGGCCTGTGCTGTAATGTGGCATATATACATTAGGTTGAGTAACAAGAATTTGATTACCTTGCATGATTTGACCAGAATGACCTTCAGGCTGATTTAAATGAATACTGTCAGCAATACCTACATTTAAATTTTGGTGTGAATGCGACTGACTTAAATTTTGGCACTGTATCTGATTTGAGCTGGGTCCCATTTGATTCACCATAACATTTGAAATTACTGGCTGATTGTTCACTGTACTTGGTGCAGGATTAATTGGTTGGAAGGAATCATGTGCATTAGTAGACTGGCCTTCATTAATTTGTGATGGCACTGAAACTGTGCCAGTGCCCCCAGCTAATAAAGGATTTTTAGAAGGATCATCAACTCCATGTATATAATGAACGGAACTACTAGCACTAGAACTACCAGAATTGGCATCGTCATACACTTTCGATTCACTCATTTTCGTTTCACTTTTTTCAGTCACTGCTGGAGGTTGAGGATCAAGGTAATCCTGACATATCCATCTGCCTCTATGGAAAGGTTCTTTTGTTTCTATTTTTACAACCCTAAACCGTGACTGAATATCAGTTGAAGCCCTCTCTTTAACTTCCTTATTCTCTATCTCTTTGCTTGTGCTGACACTTTCAGCAATATTACCTACATGATTCATCTCTTCATTAGGTGTTTCTTGTTCCACATCTGTACTCCTGGACACATCAAGCATCTCAGAACTGGGATCTTCTGTCAGTTCAGTGTGACTTTCATCCAGGTCATCCATACTGTCAGCATCAAATTCGTTCATTTTTATACTCGTGATTTTAAAGGTACCTTTCTTTTTAGGAATGCCATCGACTACAGGCTTAACATTGTTAGCTAGAGGCCTCTGCTCAACCTCTTCCCTGTATGCTGGATCTTTTTGTTGTTGATTTTCAGAAGAAACTGCCATTTTTTCGGGTGACGGACGATCTGCCATGTTACGAATTCAGTCAAAATAAGTCAAAGAAACTTGGATATTTCCTTTACCGCTTCAATATGAAGGATAAATGGACGGTTACATACAGTAAACATTGTCAAACTTCCGCTACATGGCCTAATCAGGGTTTGTTAATGAACATAAAATGTTTAATTGATGAAAATTTCAGGTTTTGAGTCGTCTATTTCCTTCGTTAGTAATAATGGCGGACATTAACAGTATGGGATTGTGGGAAATGACGTACCCCGAACACCGAAGAGACTACCGCACCGCTACCTGCCTAAACAGCTTATTTCTGTCTCTTCAATAGGCCTAAATAAAATGAAAAATTTAATGGAAGAAACGATTAAACTTCTAATTAAGTATGATGATATACATCTCAAGTTCGCATATGAATTTTTGCAGTGAGTTTACTGTATTTACAAAATGCAGTTAATCCTTTAATTTTCATTGTTATCGCTAAATAAGTACTACTAATTATTGATAACTAAGATATCGATTCGAGGTGGTAACAACACACAATTATTGTTTCAGCTGTAAGCAATGATCAATAATCGATGATATAATAGCATTGACATGATAATCGATGCGCGTGTCATCTGTCCGAGATACAACTTTCAATTTACACGTACTTAGTATAATTGAATTAGATTTGTATTATACCTTCATAAATGACTCAGGGTGACTTTTTTTCTTCAAGAAATACAAATATACAGGGAAAAAAAAAATCATTTTTGAATCTTTAAATAAACCACAAGCTGTGTATACTCGAACATACATCAGAATCAGAATATATAGATTTCGCTATGTATACCTGTGGCAAAAAAAAATAAAAAATAAAAATAAAAAATAAAATAAAATAAAAAATTCGTAACATTTTTCCTTTTCTGTTAAGGGCACCCATCCACTACAACTCCAATGACAGGTCATTGGCTGTATAGGAGGCAAAGTATACCATTTCAGAAAGGTATCTATCTAACTATCTTCATATACTGAGTCGGTCACATTTGGTCATTACGTTAATTTCGTGGCTGGCTAAATTTAGAATTTATCTTTAAAAACATGGAAAAAGGGTCGCTGGATGAGTCCATATAACTATTTACAAACTGATTGGTCCCAGTCTATACTGTACGGGCTTTGAACTCCTCTGCGCTCTTGCCATCTACCGCAGACGAGGGAAGCCTATTCCAATGAAAAAAAAAGGAATGCTTTAGGGCATCATTATATGCCTGGTACCTACGGTATTGTGTGTTATTTACTTTTGATGTCCTTGTTTGGGATGAAGCTGTCACAGGGGTCAAGTATTTATCTTAATTAAGAGACAATATAACTGAGTGTATCTTATACAAGAAGGTTGAAGGGGACTGTTCGCGACGGGCCTCAAGGGACGGCCACTCCAACTCCGAACGGCTACTCTTATTTCGTCATCGCCGGCATGTCCATCGAGCAGCTGTCCTCTGAATCATCTCCACCTGCTGAATCTGAGTCTTAACATGGGGATGCCAAATGGGTGATGCATATTCAAGTTGAGGGCGAACCAATGTTTAATATGCAACTTTCTTTGTCTGCCTAGGTGCAAAAGCAAAATTACGTCTTAGAAAACCTAAAGTCCTAGTTGCTTTTGATGTTATCTCCGAAATATGATGACCCCAATCAAGATCGTCTGTGATGGTGATACCGAGATATTTGGCGGATTGGACCAGCTCCAAAGTTTGCTGGTATATAGAATAATCAAACTGATTCTGATTGTCTGGAAGATGTCGTGACACCTCATCGCAAGACATTTGGCCACATTGAACTTCATCTGTCAATCGACCTCCCACTGTGCTAGTCTGTCCAGGCGCCCAGGCCCACAGTCAAGAGGTAGCTAGATAGCTATCGCGATAGCATGAAAAAGTATCGCGATAATTTTTAGTTTCCTGCCAGGTAACTGAAAATTTTATCGCGAAAATTTAACTTTATTATCTCGCTTTTTGAGGTAACAGTGCCCAAAGCTGCCACTAGGTATCTAGATAACTATCGCGATATTGAAAAAAAAAATATCGCGAAACTGAAAAGATTATCTAGATAATTTGGATTTTCCAGGAAATATTAATTATTTTCTTGATATTTCCGCCATTTCAATGGCATGTTATCTTTTAATAGAAATCGAAATTTTGGAATATATTTGTTGATTCTGTACACATTTATGCGTTAAACTACACAAGAGAGAGAGATCGGATCCGCAATAACAAAAGATGGAACGGTCTGTCTTGTGGTCTCTACACTTCCCGAAAAGGGGTGGATTGGGGCGAAACGACTAGGGTTTGGGGACTAAACGATTACGGTGAGAAATACCTCGAGAAATAGAGGAGGGAGTGACATCGGCCATGGGTAAATGTCTTGGCTCGAAACGACTTGATACCATACAGGTACGGAGCGGTACCGCCGTTTATTCATTCACTTTTTGGCGGATTATCTATTTATAGATATCAGAATTTAAATGGAGAAAATATCGTGATAACAATTCATATTATCGCGATAATATTTTCAGGAAACTTGAGACTTTTCGCGATAAGTTTTGACATTATCATGATAGTTATCTGGCTACCTTGTTGCAGTTCTGGACACTTTCATGAAAAAAAGCGCGATAATAATGTTAAATTTATCGCGATAAAATTTTCTGTTATCTGGCAGAAAACTAAAAAATATCGCGATACTTTCCTAAATTATCGTGATAGCTATCTAGCTATCTCGTGGCAGAAATATGCCACCATAAGAAGGAGAGTATATGTTCCTGTACAGTTCACAATCATCAGCAAGCAAATGGACAGATGACCTGATGTTATCCTGCATGGAGATCATTTATGAATACTAAGAAAAAGACCAGTCCAAGTACCGAATCTTGTGGGACACCAGATAAAACAAGGTGTGGATCGGACGCTTGGCCATCAAGTGCAACTTGTTGTGTGTGCCCCGAGAGCCATGGGCTAATACACCTATGTGTGGATCCTCTTATCCCATAGTATTCAAGTTTTGGCACCCCATGGGTACCTGCATATTGTCCCATTCAATATCTCCGCAACTGAAGTCTCCATCGACTAAAATATGAACATTTCCATTTGAATTATCCTTGACAAGGATAAAATGAATGCCTCAAGATACTCCGGGCCAATCTGATTTGGTATAACGAAGGGAAACTTGATGCTTGAAAGGAAATACATGTCTCATTAGGATCATAATATTTTCTTTCATGATTTCACTAACGGCAATTTCTAAGATAAATTTTGTACTGTTTCCATCTTTTTGCTTTTGCGGGTGCTCACATTCTATATTTTTAAACTCAAGTGAGGAGAGGAAATTATACTGTATATCTTTGTAGACCCAATAAATGTAAATAAGTAAGTAAGTGAGTGAGCGAGCGAGTGAAAAGTGACGGCAATGCTCAGGAATAGATAAAACTACCCCACACCTCCCATCAGAGACACCAAAGGGAAAGAAACGCGAACATGAAATACCTAAACTCTAATGAAAAATCACAAGCGGACAGTCACTTTCCCACAAAATGGCCAAATGGCCAGCCAAAATAAAAGATATAGGCAATACATACATGCAAAGTAGAAGTAAAACAAAGATCAGGAATTGATACAATTAACTTACTCCACCCATAAAAGACACCAAAGGGAAAGAAATACAAACATTAAGCGACCAGACCATAATGGAAACCTAAACAAAGGAAGGCCATAAGGACAGATACTTTCCCACAAAATGGCCATATGGCCATTCAAAATAAAAAGACACAAGTGATACACACAGTTAGTAACAAACAACAACATAAATAAATCGCCACAGAAGAACCGCCTTGGAACGGTCAGTGGAAAGATTTCCACTGGGGGGCTTAAATCGATTTTACTTGGCCACAATCCTCGCCCTTACTTCCGTCGCGATTTAGACAAATACTTTGTTCAGTCCGCATGAAAGCCTCCTAACTCATCAGTGCAACATCTCCTTGAACACAAATAATCAAAGAACCACAGAGGTTAGACAACGGTGAGGACTCGACAGCAAGAAACCACTGAAATGCTGGAGCAAAAGAAAACCAACAGTTAGACCGCCTTGTAACGGTCAGTAAAATTATTTCACCGGGGCTTAATCCATTTTAGTGGCCACACTCCTACTCTGAATTAAAAACGTCATGTGTAGGACACATACAAGTATATAATATGCATTTATCACATATTTTCCTGATCAGTGTCTTCACTTTTACATTAATGAGCCACAAGCATAAGACCGACAAAACAGGACAAACCGGCATACAACAACTGAGACATAAAAGTCAGAAGATAACTATAACTAAAAGCCCCTATCTTACAGGGATGTGAATATAAAGTGTCAGATTAAAGACATTGCATTGATCTTTTTTTTTAAGTTGACATCAGTTACTTTAGTTTATGTTAAATATAGAAGTGAAGGCAATGATCAGGAATCGATACAATTACTTCACTACTCCTATCATAGACACCAAAGGGAAAGAAACACAAACATAAAATAACTTCACTATAATAAACACTTAATAAGCGATAAGTCAAAAGGACAGTTACATTCCCACAAAATGGCCAAAATAAAAAAAAGTATTAGCAATACACAGATGCAAAGATGAACTATAACAATAATAAACCACAACAGAAGAACCGCCTTGGAACGGTCATTAAAAAGTTTCTGACCCGGGTAGGGCGGGGTGAGGAGTGGTTTAAATCGATTTTATCATATGCCGTCGCCTCTGAGAGTGTAATAACGCCATGTAATGTTTTCGATAAATCACTAGTGGATTAAATATGCAAATTAGCTAGTTACGTTCCGTAACGTTACATGTACGACCTCCTTAACGACGTCGGGTTTACTAATGGCGGAATATTGGCATTTTTGTAAACAATCGTGAATGTCATATGATAAATAGAATCTTGCATTCGTGTTCATGCATTATTGAATTTATTAAACGAGTTGAGGAAAAGGGATAAAATGCGAGGCTTTTAATTTATTAAACTCGTTGAGGAAAAGGAATAAAATGCTCGGCAAAAGCCTCGCATTTTATCCCTTTTCCTCAACTCGTTTAATAAATTCAATAATACATGAACACTCATGTAAGATCCTCTATTTACATAGCCACAATCCTTGGCCTTGGTTCTGTCTTGGTTTAGACAAATAAATTCTTCAGTTTCTAACTAATCAGTGCAACATCTCCGAAAACATAAAAAAATCAAACGAATACGGACGAAACAACGAACAGGACTCAACAGCATGAAATAACTGACATGCTAGAGTAAAAGAAGTCTATTCCAAAGTATGTTTAATATGATTTTTCCAAAGTCCTTATATGTACATTTCCAATGCAGAGTGTCTTTCTTACATCTACGTGTATTCTATTAGGTATAGCACAACTCCCAGCTTTAAATTTCCAGCATGCTAGGTGCAACCCTTTAGTCACGGCAATTCGATTTTTACTGTGACTGTTTCGATATAAAACTGATGATTAAAAGAAAGAACAGAACATTGTCCTGCTTGGTTCCATTCTCCCCCTGCTTCATTCTTGTATAAAATAGTCTGTTGAGGTTACCTTAAACAGGTCTAGTTACAATGGAGTTGATGGCCTCCGAACATCGGGGCCTGGAGAAATAGATTGGACTGCATGATTTTTCCACATGGGTACTGGTAAACCGCTTAGAAGGTCTAATATGTTCTAGAAAGGGTTATCCTTCTGAAGCAAGGGATACACAACAAAATCGGAAAAATATGGAGTGTACATGTTTTCTGGGGCAGACTAGCTAAGCCTGCCCAGGAAAAATGGACCGAGTCAAGCCGTCCACGCATATAAATCCTGTTGGTTTCATTTGGTGGCAGGGCTTGAGATGTCATATCATCTCAATGTTGGGTAAAGTCCCATAAACTTGGAAGCAATGTCTCTAAAATGACCTAGATAGTGTTGACAGGGATGTTAAACCTGAAATCAAATAAAAATAAGAATGGGGTTAAAAACGGTTATTCATCGCATGGACTTTTTTTAACGTGATCTGGCATTTACGAGCTGTAGTCCGAGATGCCTGAACAGGTTGTAGAATAATGGATGCTGCTACTTCTAAAGGACCATTGTCATAATTACAGTAAAATTCCTATAGAAATACCACCTTTAGGACTGTTCAAAAGTGGTCTAAAAGACCACTTTGAACAGTCCCAAAAGTGGTCTCCCAGTAGAGCTCGATGTTGTACAACATACAAAGAAAATGTAACTGAAACCTTTTAAATATGCTTTTAAAGACATATATTTTGTCTTAAATTTAGGTTGTCTTAATAGTGAATTTCACTGTATCTTTCCACACTAGCTTACCAACCAAGACTTTCAAGCAGTTAACTCTTATCCGCTTGAAGTCACTGATCACGACTCATGTCGCTCTATGCAAAACAACGTATCGGCTGTGTATGGGGCACATATTTAAATGTGGGCGCCACGGGTGCTTTAACGCCAGTGGCCAGTTGTTCAAAAGTAACGACATATTTAGCTAGAGTATCTTTACATCTTTGATTATTTAATATGGCAAATATGAAAGTGTTTTTCCTTAAAAAAAAGAGAGAAAAAAATGAGTAACGTTTGTAAATGCAACCCTCTTTTTTTTTAAAATACTTGAGTATTAGATATTTTACTCGCTAGAACTACAGTTTACATTTTAATAACTGACGACATTACGATAACACGCCCATGCCACACAGTGCATTTTTCATATCCCCAGTTCTACTGCATACAAAGGTTTTGGGTGCTCGTTAGAACCGCCTCGTTGAGGCGGTTCTAACGAGTACCCACAACCTATGTCTTGGAGCAGAAATTAGAAAAATAATGTATACCCCCGTAAACCCCAGTTTTCCCTATATGTAGTGGGGTTTAGGGGGTGCTCATTTCACGGACTTGTTCACGTGATGGAGTTCGTTAAGCTAACGATGCTTTGAACAATTGTGTCAAGGTGAGAAAAAAATACTCGGACCTTCATTGTAATGGTATCCATCGGTTGACATGACGCCAGGATAAAGGGCTTCGATGGTAACACCCATGCACCTAGATGCCGGAATAAAGTGCTGTTGCATAGTGCCTTGCCTTTATGATTTTGCCAGGAGAACAAATACTGTCAGTCTTGCGAGTCTGCTGTACCAAGCCAAATCTAGCCAACCACTTACGTTCGTTTAAATTGTAATGTACAACACATCCTATTTATTGTATACGTGTCACGGGAATAGGATTTATTACATGTATATATCCGTGAGTTCTAGGTTTGGAGCCAAGAAATATGCCATGAACGACTGCCGAGGATGACAAATTTAATAGAAATGAAGAAAAGGATGAACATCACATGGTCACATGGAACATCTGAAAATATAGTAATTAACATCTAATTAGAATACATGGTAAACATGTATATGAGTGACTATGAACCTTCCACTCAAACAGCTTGTGAAAAAATGCAGTGATCATACAATAAATGTGCTAACATATGAGACAAAGTATAATATTACATAATATATATAATGTTATATAATGATGCATTTCTCTATTCAAGTATATGGATGCTTAATTAAGGGTAATTAACAGACATATTGAATGACATAAATATACTTATTTTGCTATGTGGAAATGATAAAGACATATGTATAAAAGCTTTCTTCTGAAAACCACGCCAGTATCCTACCTATATATCCTAAATAACAATGTCAAATTCACTAACCTGAAAATATAATAATTAACATGTAATTAGAATACATGATAAACATGCATATTTGGCCCCCGCCCATCGGGGCTTGTAGAAATTGATTGGGTTGCATGATGCTTCCACGCAGAGCTGACACCGACCGCATACGAGTACTGGTAAATCGTTTTGAGGTTCTAAGCCTGCCCAAGAAAAATGGTGCGAGTTGGACCGCCCCAGCATATAAAAAGTAGAAGTAAAACAAAGATCAGGAATCGATACAATTAACTTACTCCACCTATCAAAGACACCAAAGGGAAAGAAAAACAAACATGAAGCGACCAGACCATAATGGAAACCTAAACAAAGGAAGGCCATAAGGACAGTTACTTTCCCACAAATTCCCTCTAATTCTCAATAAGCCTTTATGTTGGAACCGTCATAGAATCTGAGGCCTGACCCACCGGCGTGCAATTTAAGAGGGAAGCAACGTTGCCAACCGTGATTGGGTTAACTACCATGCAGGCAGTCTGTCGTATAACATCCATGTTGTACCCAATCTTTTTATATCGAAGAATGATTTTACGAAATTGGGTGCTGAAGTCATTGCGGTAATTTTTTTTTCTGATTTATATACTAAGTAAACGTAAAATTCGGGTTCCGATAGACCTTGTAGCAGAAGAGATTGCAGTCCAATATTGAATTTTGAAATTAAATCAGAATGGCGTCTATAAAATTTTGAAAATGCTTTGCGTAGTTTATGGTACCGATAACCCTGATTAAGAAGTTAGCCGTTAATAATTTATTACGAGTGTTGAAGTCAGATACATGGCTACACACTCTAGCAAATCGAATTAATTGCGAAATATAAACGCCATAGGATGGCGCGCGAGGAACATCACCATCCAAAAAAGGAAAATTTACAATCTCAAAATCAAAGTCATCTCGTTTATCATAAATTTTGCACGAAACAAACTCATCTACAATCATAAATTTTGCACGAAACAAACCCATCTACAATCATAAATTTTGCACGAAACAAACCCATCTACAATAGATAGATGTAAATCCAAAAACGGGGCCTCGGTATCAGAAGAATTTGCTTTATTTAACTGAAGTTCTGGGAGCGACCAGACCATAATGGAAACCTAAACAAAGGAAGGCCATAAGGACAGTTACTTTCCCAAAAAATGGCCATATGGCCATCCAAAACAAAAAGACACAAGCGACACACACAGTAAGTAACAAACAACAACATAAATAAACCGCCACAGAAGAACCGCCTTGGGACGGTCAGTGATTGGGTGGCTGGGCTTGATATGTTAATTTCATCTCGATGTCGAGCATAAGTCCCACAAAATTGGAAACAGCGTCTCCAAAATGACCTATACAGTTTTGACGGAGACGTTAAGCTTCAAATCAAACAAACAAATAAACATGTTTCTGAGCGACTATGACCTCCCATCAATGATGTGATTTTAATGAGTGCACACAAGATACCTTTATTTTGAAAAAGATTGTATAAATATCATAAAGTGGTCCCCATTATGCCTCACGGCTAGGCACTAGAAGTAAATCTCAGTAATCCGAACTAACCTTATCTCGAACGAATTTTGATGGACAGAGTTGTTCGAGTTATTGAAGGCCACTGTGTATAAATGAAAAGTGATTACTAAATCTTGTATCATCCTACCGTTGCGCTCAACTAAATGCATAAAATACACAAACTCTGATAGTTTCTGCCACGCTCCCACTACACCCTCCCTCCCCCGTCACCCAAACGAATTTCCGTAAAACTGATTTCATTGGATCGCAGACATCAGTTACGTTGCAAACAAAAAACAAGGGTAACACAACTTAAACCATAGCATAGCATAAACAATTTTTACCGCTCAGGTCTTGCAAAAACAGGAGAAACATAGATAAATGCAAAATACATGAGCATGGTACATGTAAACGTTACATTAACATGTTATCATGATATCCTAGTTTATAATTTACACATGCGAAATGGTCATGGAATGGAGTGGGTGTTGTAGGTCCACAACAAACAAACAGTGACAGCATGACACAGGGTCTCAACAACGCCAACGCAAACTCTAGAACGTCAAAACGATGTTAAAACCTGCACGCAAAAACGATCTCTGTGACGTTTGCCGGGTTGTTCACGAAGTCATACAATGCAGTCACCCACCCAGTACTGACGGCGATGGCCGATGCTTAACTACGTGAAAGAGCCAACCATTCTTTGTCACTCCCGAAAGAGACGGCTCAACAGAAAACTATCACAAATACATGTATCACAAAACTGGTGGGTTCCCACTGTAGCGGAGTGACGACCCAATTTAGATAATGAGCATGTCCCAATACTTTAAAACTGTGAAGCAATCGCCACACTCCCATAGGTTCAGCTAAGTGTGATTGTACCCATATTGTACAAAAAGTCACCATTCCATTGAGCTAATGTTAAAAGCAAACTTTAACAGACAGGCCAGAGAATTACCGAAATGAACAAATACATGTAATTAATCTAACCTTTCTGAGCAAGGAATCAGAATCAGAATTGTTACTGGTGACACCCCAGCAGGCACTCAACGTTGAACTAACGTTGAACGTTTCAACGTTAGTTCAACGTTGAGTCAACGTTTTGTGCCTGCAGGGGGCGTCAAATGACAATTATACACCAGGAGAAACATGTATGCACGTGTGGCACAGGTGGTAATAACATATGAAAACAGTCTGTTAGTTTTGTTGTGTTTTATTTCCATCGCATATATCTAATGTTTATGATTTACCTTTGGCTCGTCAATCCTCTGACATCCCGTACAGTATCCTATACAGTGTATCTATCTATCTTCTTATACTGAGTCGGTCATATTTGGCCATTACCTCAGTTGAAGATAAGATAGCAATAATAATGGCTGCTGATACGGACTATTTTGCATTACCATGCCCAGTTCCTGCAATCATCAGTATATTTGTGAATATTCTCATATTTGTAAGTATATTTTGTCAAAAATATTTAATTTGATCTAAGGTGTAAAACTTTGGCCCTTTTATATATTAACGCGTAGCCAATGCAGTAGAGTTTTTAAAAAATGGCGTTCGATCCAAACTACTTTCGACCACCTCGCGCGATTCCGGCTGTGATTATAATTATTTTGATGTTTTTATTGTTTGTACGTATCGACTTATCTAATATTTAAAGCATTTTTGTATTTTTGTTCTCTCTCTCTCTTTATTTTACCGAGTATTACGCAGGGTCGTGACTCTCGTGGGTGTGATAGTGCCCTTTGAACGTTTTTTTTTTTTTTTTTTTTGTAGCATAGATGTTGTGCATTTGTGGCGTCTCTTGCGAAGTAAAAGGCGGCTCTTGAGAAGTAGGACTCATCCAAATGCGAATGTGCATCGTACTAGAGAGAAAGCACAAATTCGAACCTGAAAGAAAACACCTTGAAAGAACTCGTACCTGAAGGAAAGCAACGGAAGAAAAAAAGAATATGGCTGTGTCTAAATTTTAATATTATTGAATACCCACGATTTAAGTTTCAAATGTAGCAAAAAAAGAAAAAAAAAATAATAATAATATTAATATCCCTGTATAGTGCCCTAGATAATAAACCAATCAGCTCACTTGAAAAATGTTCAGTAGATTTAATAGTGAAGATTCCTCATTTAGTCATGAAGCACACTGGTCAATACATACGCACAGGCTGCGTAGCGGTCGCATAGGCTTCGTATTTTGGACGCATAGGCTTCGATGAAAAATGGCAGCTGACAGTTCGTCGCTGCAGGTAAGAAACTGCTTTTACGTTAATCTAACTGTTGTTTAGCGTTGCCCAATGCTGACATCTGCCTTACGGACCACTTTATTAATGTGCGGCTTCGTCTGTTGCAAGAAAAAGTTTGAAAAACGGAATATGGAAAAATAGACCCCAAAAGAAATTTGGCATTCAACACAGATTCACCTGTATTTTCACTTTGGTCCGGTCTTCCTATGTAACTACACGTTTTTGGCTGGTGTTCTGGCCGATAAATTGTGAATAACGATAATGAAATCCAAAAGCTAATATGCAACTTTCGTAACGTCTTTTGCGAAAAAGAAAAATATTGATATTTCGATACAACGCACGTAGCTTCGTCACCGATTACAACGCAGAGGCTGCGAACTAAATTTGAAAGCCCTGTATTATGTAGAATAATAGCGAATGGTATTAAATTAACATCGAGAAATCAGTCAACCAGCGTGAGTTGGTGATGCTAAAGACATTCTGTATCATTTATACCGAACACATTTTCAGTCTCAGCTATGCAAATACTACATTTTGATTCAAATGCACAAAATCTGTTAGAATTATTTACACTACCGTTGATAACTTGGTAAGTCTTCGTCAAATCTGTCAAGTATTTAGCCAAATAATATTTGCACTGTATGAATTTCTGTCGCGTTTTTATTACAACGCACGTGGCTCAAGTCCTGTGTTAGAATTTTGCGACACTAAAGTCTTTAAAAGTGGCCATCTCACCCACTGAAGCCAGTATGAATTTGATACATAGGACGTTGAAGCGTTATATATCAAGATAGCGAGCAGCGATAACACGAATTGGCCAAAGAAATCAAAGTGTAGCCGGGTTTAGGCTAAGTTTTCTAATGCTCCAATGTTATGATACAGAATGTTTTGCCATTATGATAGCATACCCGTGCGACACATTGCATTTGTACATTTCCAAAATGGCTACATTTCAGATTAAAATCCGTGATTTTTTTTCTTATTTATACCGCAAACATATGTTGTGGGTGCTCGTTAGAACCGCCTCATTGAGGCGGTTCTAACGAGTACCCACAACCTATGTTTTGGAGAAGTAATAAGAAAAATAATGTATACCCACGTTAACCCCAGTTTTCTCTATATAAAGTAGGGTTCATTTCACGGACTTGATAGAGTAAATTCTGCTCTGTTCATAGTAAAAAAAAAACCTGGTGACGTCACTGTCTACATTGAAAGTCACGAAAAAAAGGAAACAATGAAAAAAAACGGAATTCTCGATTTCTCCGAATTATGTTATATCTGAGGACACTGACTCGTAAGTAGAATTAGAAAATGGATTTATGGAGTACAGAAGATGTATAGGACAAGGAAAAAATGGGCATCACGTGAACAAGTCCGTGAAATGAACCCCACTTTATATAGAGAAACTGGTGTTAACGGGGTATACATTATTTTTCTTATTACGCCTCCAAAACATAGATTGTTGGTACTCGTTAGAAAATCGTCAATGAGGCGGTTCTAACGAGCACCCACAACCTATGTTCGCGGTATAAATAAGAAAAAAAAAATCACGGATTTTAATCTAACAAGTAGCCATTTTGGAGATGTAAAAATGCACTGTGTCGCACGGGTGTGTTATCATAATGGCAAAACATTATGTAGCATAACATAGGAGCATTTGAAAACTTAGCCTTAGCCCGGCTACACTTTGATTTCTTTGGCCAATTCGTGTTATCGCTGCTCGCTATCTTGGTATATAACGCTTCAACTTCCTATGTATCAAATTCATACTGGCTTCAGTGGGTGAGATGGCCACTTTTAATGAATTTCTGGTCGCAAACTTCTAACACAGGGACTTGAGCCACGTGCGTTGTAATAAAAATACACGACAGAAATTCATACAGTGCAAATACTATTTGGCTAAATACTTCACAGATTTGACGAAGACTTACCAAGATTATCAACGGTAGTGTAAATAATTGTAACTTGCTAGATTTTGTGCATTTGAATCAAAATGTAGTATTTGCATAGCTGAGACTGAAAATGTGTTCGGTATAAATGATACAGGATGCCTTTAGCATCACCAACTAACGCTGGTTGATTGTTTTCTCGATATTAATTTAATATCATTCGCTATTTTTCTACATAATACAGGGCTTTCAAATTTAGTTCGCAGCCTCTGCGTTGTAATCGGTGACGAAGCTACGTGCGTTGCATCGAAATATCAATATTTTTCTTTTTCGCAAAAGACGTAACGAAAGTTGCATATATGCTTTTAGATTTCATTATCGTTATTCACAATTTATCGGCCAGAACACCAGCCAAAAACGTGTAGTTACATAGGACGACCGGACCAAAGTGAAAATACAGGTGAATCTGTGTTGAATGCCAAATTTCTTTTGGGGTCTATTTTTCTATATTCCGTTTTTCAAACTTTTTCTTGCTACAGACGAAGCCGCACATTAATAAAGTGGTCCGTAAGGCAGATGTCAGTATTGGGCAACGCTATACAACAGTTAGATTAACGTAAAAACAGTTTCTTACCTGCAGCGACGAACTGTCAGCCGCCATTTTTCATCGAAGCCTATGCGTCCAAAATACGAAGCCTTTACGACCGCTACGCAGCCTGTGCGTATGTATTGACCAGTGTGTGAAGAGACTCTTCACTGCTAAATCTACACACAACTTGAAAATTCAAGTGATCAAAAATGTACAGTCTTCTGTGGCATGTCACGCAACATGACAGGTCAGATTGATTTAGAAGTCATGTATCTGAAATCTGATTAGACTGTACAGGTATGCAGGCACACGTCGCTAGGGCAAAGTGAAATCAACGTCTGTGCAACGTCACGATGTTCACACTGGTCAATACATACGCACAGGCTGCGTAGCGGTCGCATAGGCTTCGTATTTTGGACGCATAGGCTTCGATGAAAAATGGCGGCTGACAGTTCGTCGCTGCAGGTAAGAAACTGCTTTTACGTTAATCTAACTGTTGTTTAGCGTTGCCCAATGCTGACATCTGCCTTACGGACCACTTTATTAATGTGCGGCTTCGTCTGTTGCAAGAAAAAGTTTGAAAAACGGAATATGGAAAAATAGACCCCAAAAGAAATTTGGCATTCAACACAGATTCACCTGTATTTTCACTTTGGTCCGGTCTTCCTATGTAACTACACGTTTTTGGCTGGTGTTCTGGCCGATAAATTGTGAATAACGATAATGAAATCCAAAAGCTAATATGCAACTTTCGTAACGTCTTTTGCGAAAAAGAAAAATATTGATATTTCGATACAACGCACGTAGCTTCGTCACCGATTACAACGCAGAGGCTGCGAACTAAATTTGAAAGCCCTGTATTATGTAGAATAATAGCGAATGGTATTAAATTAACATCGAGAAATCAGTCAACCAGCGTGAGTTGGTGATGCTAAAGACATTCTGTATCATTTATACCGAACACATTTTCAGTCTCAGCTATGCAAATACTACATTTTGATTCAAATGCACAAAATCTGTTAGAATTATTTACACTACCGTTGATAACTTGGTAAGTCTTCGTCAAATCTGTCAAGTATTTAGCCAAATAATATTTGCACTGTATGAATTTCTGTCGCGTTTTTATTACAACGCACGTGGCTCAAGTCCTGTGTTAGAATTTTGCGACACTAAAGTCTTTAAAAGTGGCCATCTCACCCACTGAAGCCAGTATGAATTTGATACATAGGACGTTGAAGCGTTATATATCAAGATAGCGAGCAGCGATAACACGAATTGGCCAAAGAAATCAAAGTGTAGCCGGGTTTAGGCTAAGTTTTCTAATGCTCCAATGTTATGATACAGAATGTTTTGCCATTATGATAGCATACCCGTGCGACACATTGCATTTGTACATTTCCAAAATGGCTACATTTCAGATTAAAATCCGTGATTTTTTTTCTTATTTATACCGCAAACATATGTTGTGGGTGCTCGTTAGAACCGCCTCATTGAGGCGGTTCTAACGAGTACCCACAACCTATGTTTTGGAGAAGTAATAAGAAAAATAATGTATACCCACGTTAACCCCAGTTTTCTCTATATAAAGTAGGGTTCATTTCACGGACTTGATAGAGTAAATTCTGCTCTGTTCATAGTAAAAAAAAAACCTGGTGACGTCACTGTCTACATTGAAAGTCACGAAAAAAAGGAAACAATGAAAAAAAACGGAATTCTCGATTTCTCCGAATTATGTTATATCTGAGGACACTGACTCGTAAGTAGAATTAGAAAATGGATTTATGGAGTACAGAAGATGTATAGGACAAGGAAAAAATGGGCATCACGTGAACAAGTCCGTGAAATGAACCCCACTTTATATAGAGAAACTGGTGTTAACGGGGTATACATTATTTTTCTTATTACGCCTCCAAAACATAGATTGTTGGTACTCGTTAGAAAATCGTCAATGAGGCGGTTCTAACGAGCACCCACAACCTATGTTCGCGGTATAAATAAGAAAAAAAAAATCACGGATTTTAATCTAACAAGTAGCCATTTTGGAGATGTAAAAATGCACTGTGTCGCACGGGTGTGTTATCATAATGGCAAAACATTATGTAGCATAACATAGGAGCATTTGAAAACTTAGCCTTAGCCCGGCTACACTTTGATTTCTTTGGCCAATTCGTGTTATCGCTGCTCGCTATCTTGGTATATAACGCTTCAACTTCCTATGTATCAAATTCATACTGGCTTCAGTGGGTGAGATGGCCACTTTTAATGAATTTCTGGTCGCAAACTTCTAACACAGGGACTTGAGCCACGTGCGTTGTAATAAAAATACACGACAGAAATTCATACAGTGCAAATACTATTTGGCTAAATACTTCACAGATTTGACGAAGACTTACCAAGATTATCAACGGTAGTGTAAATAATTGTAACTTGCTAGATTTTGTGCATTTGAATCAAAATGTAGTATTTGCATAGCTGAGACTGAAAATGTGTTCGGTATAAATGATACAGGATGCCTTTAGCATCACCAACTAACGCTGGTTGATTGTTTTCTCGATATTAATTTAATATCATTCGCTATTTTTCTACATAATACAGGGCTTTCAAATTTAGTTCGCAGCCTCTGCGTTGTAATCGGTGACGAAGCTACGTGCGTTGCATCGAAATATCAATATTTTTCTTTTTCGCAAAAGACGTAACGAAAGTTGCATATATGCTTTTAGATTTCATTATCGTTATTCACAATTTATCGGCCAGAACACCAGCCAAAAACGTGTAGTTACATAGGACGACCGGACCAAAGTGAAAATACAGGTGAATCTGTGTTGAATGCCAAATTTCTTTTGGGGTCTATTTTTCTATATTCCGTTTTTCAAACTTTTTCTTGCTACAGACGAAGCCGCACATTAATAAAGTGGTCCGTAAGGCAGATGTCAGCATTGGGCAACGCTATACAACAGTTAGATTAACGTAAAAACAGTTTCTTACCTGCAGCGACGAACTGTCAGCCGCCATTTTTCATCGAAGCCTATGCGTCCAAAATACGAAGCCTTTACGACCGCTACGCAGCCTGTGCGTATGTATTGACCAGTGTGATGTTGCACCAACATAGATGTGACGTTGCATAAACATAGCGTTGAACCAACATTGATGTTATGTCATGTGCCTGCTGGGAAGTCACAATATGGTTGTTTGCTTTAAAAAATTGAACAACTTAACCCAGAATATTTAAACATGCATGCCCAGGCAAAGTGGTGCAAGTTGGACCGTCCCTACATATAAACTCTTCTTGGTTGTTTGGACGGTAGGGCTTGAGATGTCATTTTTCATCTCAATGTTGGGTAAATTTCCCACAAAATTGGAAGCAGCATGTCCAAAAAGACCTAAATAGAGTTGATGGGGATATAAAACCTCAATTCAAACTAAAAACTAGCATCTTGGCTGTCAGAAAAAAATGTAACATATTCACCCTAAATATTTGGACACCTAAACTTCTCACCATACCTGTTCAAAAAATTTGAATAAGGACATTTTACTATGTTGTGTCTAAAAATAGCTGGATGAGTGGCAAACAATGTTGACCCGTATAAGACTAGATGGATTCTGGGTTTACTGAGACTGTTTGCTCAATTGTTTGTTTGATTTGAGGTTTAACGTCCCTGTCAACACTGTAAAGGTCATTTTGGAGACGTTGCTTCCAATTTTGTGGGACTTTTACCCGACATTGAGATGAAATGACATCCCAAGCCCTGTCGCCCAATGATACCATTAAGGTTTATTAGCATGGACGGTCCACCTCGCACCGCGGTTCCTGGACAGGCTTAGATCCTCTAAGCGGTTTACCAGTACTAGTGTGCGGGCCAGATTCAGCTCTGCGTGGAAGCATCATGCAGCCCATATATTTCTTCAAGCCCCTATGGGCGGGGGCGAAACTGTTTGCTCAAGCCTATCTGTGTGAATACATATATACGTTAAATATGGTGGCTTTTGAAGTATTTTTTTTTCAGCAAACAAAGAGTATCAGATACACCACAACTTGATTATAACATGATTCGTTATAAAACAGTTTTGAATAACACGTTTTCAAGATGGATCCCAAAAATGTGAAGATTATACAGAAAAATGACCATTTGTGGTCATTTTTCTGTAAAATCTTCACATTTTTGTTTGGATATAACACGGTTGTTTAACTAACACGGTTTCTGCTTTGGACTCCAACAATAGTGTTATAAAGTGGTTGTGCTGTACTGTCCTTGCTAGAACATTTAAAATTTCGGCCATTAGCAAGTTTGCAAAGTTAATGATCTTTGACAAGTGGCCCCTGGAAAGGCAAAATTATTATTGCAAGTCAGGAAAGTGAGTGAGTGTTTGAGTTTTACATCCCACCAACAGCTAAGGTAATACAGAGAAGGGACCTCGGTTTAAAGACTCATCCGAAAGTCTGGAGAAGCCCGGGATCGATCCTGCGATCCCTGGTTTACAAGGCGAGTAGCGTAACCACTACACCACGGAGGCTTCATAGTCAGGAAAGTACTGAATTGTACTTATAGTGGTGTCTCTTTTTTTCAGTTGTCAATAAACATGCCAGACAGTATTCTGTTAGATTATTATGGTCCCTTAGGACAATTTGGCCGCCATCTAGCACATAACCACTATGGCATTTTACAGCTTATGTAAGTATTCATTTGATATTATTAAACATACATGTACCTCTACATGAGTAACCATCAGTGGCTCAAACTACCCGTACCACAAATTATCATGGTCCCACAGGAATTTGAGCCATCGAAGTTTGACTATGTGCATGTATTTTTCACATTTAGAGGTTGAAAATCTTCATGCTGAAATCATATTAAATTGTTAATAGACAATGGTAAGCAAAATTTCAATATTCAATAAGTTCACAGGACTGTTCCTTTTGTGACCATTTACCAAATTGGTCAAACCGTTTAGCTTGGATGAACAAGAGGGAGCCATGGCAGGGCTAAAAATTGAAAAATTCTTTTAATGACTTCTCCTTTTTAGCCAGTGGATGGATTTTGAAATAATTTTACAGGAATTTTCCTTGGATGACCCTCTACCATATATAATGGTTTAAACGGTTCTGCTCTGATAAATGATGTCAAAGGAATGCTTTGTAAAAAATTGTTCAAATTGTTGTACTCTGCTGAACAAGATTGTCGCAAGTACTTAAATAGATTTTTTTTAAAGACTTCCTACTCTAAAAGGAAGCAATTTTATAGGAATGTTCCATGGGTGACCCTCTAACAAAATTGCTCAAAATATTTTTCTCCATTGAATATAATGGCCACCAGAGCTAAAGATAAAGAAACCTCAAAATGATTTCTACTCCTTAACAACCAGATCGATTTTGAAATAATTTCAAAGAACTGCTCCTTTTGTCACCATCAGCTAAAATTGCTCAAACCATCTACTTCGCCATAGACTACCTACAATATGGATCATGTGAGCGATGCAGGGCCATCATGGCCCTCTTGTGTGTTAGATTTTGTAGAAAATCCCATCAGTGTTGTTTGATCCTGTATATATGCTGATTGCTGACATATATATAGTGAGTGTACACATAAACCACTTTAAAACACATGGTTTTGAATATTGAACAGGTTAAAGATTATGGATTCCAAGTAAATTAATAACATAGATTATGTAGAAAACGATAAGGTAAATAATAACCATGAATGGCCAGTTATGTAGAAAATGAGAATGTAAAAAAATGACCCTTTAAGGTCATTTATGTAGAAAATGATAATGTATAATATGACCATAAATGGTCATTTATTTAGAAAATGACTTTTTATGATCAATTTTCTACATAATCTATACTATTTTTGTTTGGGTATAACGCGTTTGTTTAACTAACATGATTTCTACTTTTGATTTCAACAATAGTTACGAAAACACGCCTATACAAATACATTGTAAATTTTACCGCCGAAAACAACAAAAATTTTAATATGAAAAATTGTGATATTTTCCATATTTCTGCTCAAAATATAGATTGTGGGTACACGATAGAACTGCCTCATGAGGCGGTTCCAACATGTGCCCACAATCTATATTTTTTGTCAGAAATAAGGAAAATAAGGTTTACCCCTGTAAACCCCAGTTTTACTATGTAAATGTGTGGTTCAAGGGGGTCAAAATTATATAGGCGTTTTTTCGTGAACGTGTATTTTGAAACAGAATCTAATTCTTTGTTGCAGATTGTATGGGGCAATTGCTGCACATATTGGAGAGGCCGCTTATGCAAGAAAAATTAGCTTGTAAGTTATAGATATACAGTAACACATCAATGAACTCATTAACTCTTAACTTGCCCCTGCCAATTGGGGCTTGAAGAAATATATGGGCTGCATGATGTTTCCAGGCAGAGCGGAATCCGGCCTGCACACGAGTACTGGTAAACTGCTTAGAGGATCTAAGCCTGCCCAGGCAAAGCGGTGCGAGATGGATTGTCCATGCTTATAAACCCTATTGGTTTCATTGGGCGACAGGGCTTGAGATGTCATTTCATCTCAATGTCGGGTAAAAGTCCCACAAAATTGGAAACGTCTCCAAAATGACCTTTACAGTGTTGACAGGGACGTTAAACCTCAAATCAAACAAACAAACAAATTAACCCTTAATATTTGCCACTGCCCATCGGGGCTTGGAGAAATAGATAGGGCTGCATGATGCTTCCACGCAGAGCTGAAACCGACCTCACATGAGTACTGGTAAACAGCCTGCCCGGGCAAAGTGGCGCGAGTTGGGCTGTCCATGCATTTTAACCCTATTGGTTTCATTGGGCGGCAGGGATTGAGATGCTATTCTTACAAGCATATTGAAGTTGCACATGTGCCTTTTTAACCCATTTCAGACTGGAAACCCCTTAACAGGTACCGTGGCAAACAGTGCAGGGCCAGATCAGACTCCGCAGAATGCAGCATCTGATCAGGTCCTACTCTGTTTGCAAAACATTAAGGCATTTCCAAGTAAATTTTGAAAAAAACACAACCTGACACCCCTAGATTTGGAAATGGACTCCTGCTATATATAAGGTGGAAGATTCCATTTGGTACAGAAAGGGTTAAAGATGAAAAAGTACTTTTTGACAAAATTACATTTGCACCTTCGACATTTCAGACATCATACTCCTGGCTAGAATATTGCTAAAGATAGTTATTTGTATTAAACACATCTCTAGACATTCACATTTAATTTATGCTAAGCATAGACATAGCTTCATGTAAAAGCTATACTTGTTTACAAAGCTATACTTGTTTACCAAAAGTATTCAGACAAACAAGCCTGAGCAGTGTAAGCCCTGATGAGACACCATGTAACATGTTACAGCTAATGCAAAATCATTACAAAAACACGCCTATATAATTTTGACCCCCTTGAAAACCACTTATTTGCCAAAGACCTATTTTGGGGTTTCCCATATAAAATGGGTTAAGTATTTGAGTTTTTTTTTTTTTTTTCAGAAAAAAGGGTCTCACGACAAGCGCAGCCAACAAATGGATGATACAGACATTCCTGATTGGTTTCCCGTCTCTTCTTGTGCTAGTGCCTTATAATAGTGAGAAAAAGGATACATAGCTGGGAACCATACAGTATTTTAGAATAGACTCAACATGGTGATCAAAAGAAATACCACAGACCTAAAAGCTGTTAATTTTTATGAACATGTTATAACACAATTCATTATAGCATAGATTTGGACGTTACACAGCTAGCTAGATCCCACAAATATTTTCGCCATAGAAAAATATATATTATAATGGTCCTAACTCCTAAGTATTGGGCCAGACAGGCCTAACCAAACAGTGCAGTCCCAGATCAGATTGCTTTTAAAGGAGCAGTCTGATCAGGATCTACACTGTTTACATTTTGTCTACACTTTTTGGACCCCTTCCCTTTAGCGGTCTTCAGGTTCTGAGTGACCCGGATATTGGGAAAATGAAAGTAGATGAAATCTGGCATAGAAAATGAAAGTAGATGAAATCGGAACGATGTGAGCAATAATTGCTGTTTATAATCGAGTTACTGGTGCACATATCCGCTGACAAGTGTAAGAGCAACATTGGTATGTCATTCGTTACGCTAATAACACATTTTGAAATTGCAAATCGCCAAGGACGTTTACGGAAATTACCGAAACCGATCAGCAATTTCCGTATTTTTTGGCGAAATCTGGCTGGACAGACTTGGATTCTTCAGTTTCTTGAGCCCTGGTCCTAAGTATTGGGCCAGACAGGCCTAACCAAACAGTGCAGTCCCAGATCAGATTGCTCTTAAAGGAGCAGTCTGATCAGGATCTACACTGTTCACATTTTGTCTACACTTTTTGGACCCCTTGCTTGATCATGAAACAAATGTGTGTTTTAGGAGAATTACAGCAAGTCCTCAAGGTGTCCAAATTTTTAGGATTTTTACTGTTCAAGTAACCCTTGCACAAAAAATGTCCGTTTTGATGTAGTAAGTTCTCTGTATAATGTATTATGTGGTTGCTGTCAAATTTTGGATTGCATTAGGATAACCTAGCGCCGTACGGCATAGTGAATTCTTTAACATCTCTAAAACTCAGACATTTTCTGCCAAATGAAATTGTGATTCACCACAACCTATTTATAGCACTATTGATGGGGCCCAAAGCAGAAACCGTGTTAGTTACACAACTGTGTTATATCCAAACAAAAATGTATAGATTATACAGAAAAATGACCATTTATGGTCATTTTTCTATATAATCTATACATGTTTGGGATCCATCTTGAAACTGTGTTCTATCCAAAACTGTGTTATAACAAACTGTGCTATAATGAGATTGTGGTGTATGTGTATGTATGTTAAATTTTGCTTTAAATTACTAAGATAATTTGTATTATTTTTGTATTAATTATATTCCAAATATTAAATTTATTTTGGGTTATTTTGACATTTTTGTATACTGCTCCCTCTTTCGAGTATTGAGAGCCGATTGTCCTTTGTAGAAACCAGGTGTTTCTTGCACACCAGACAAGGAAATCCGTGATATTACCCTGGGATAGAAATTTATGTTCTGACCCAGGTTTTCCGACCCAATATCGAATATTCCCGCGTGTTTGATAAATGTACTTGTTGAATACGACCTCGTATGCGCCGTTGTTAAGGTTGACGTCATGCACGTTACTGTAGTGTCATCACAATATGGCGGACGTTCGCAACCGAAGTGACTGCAGCAATAAAAATCCGCGCTAAAATGGAAGGTATGCAAGAAAAAGAATCGTATATGGGTGTGAAGGGATAGAAAAATCAATCCCTCGGGATCACTGTCCGGCATCACTCGGCAAGCCTCGTGATGCCGGACAGTGACCCTCGGGACGGATTTTTCCATCCACCCCTCACACCCATATAAGATTCTTATATTCCATTCCCCTTAATAACAGTTGTAATCAAGCCTCAACCTCTTTATCTTGGGTCTAACAATTTACCTCAATATATACCATGCAACTTATCCGGTTTGAGGTGTGTCCTTGGGCAAGACACATAATGACACTGCCTCACTCCACCCTGGTGTAAATGGGTAGTAGTGGTGTAATAGTCACTACCTCTCTGCCTCTCTCTCGCGCGCGTGAAAACATCCAGAATGAGTGTTCGAGAGCGATTAAATAAACTTGAAAGCTTCCATCGCAATCAAACTAAAATAAATTAGTATAAACTAACTTAACGGTTATTTGGACATATCCATCCATCAGGTTAAAAATGTTTTTTAATGTATCTTTACATGGTTTAAATGGTAGAAAATTCCAGGGACTATAAAATAAATTTGGCACTTTGAGTTTTGTTTAGAAATCCAGGAGCTGAAAGAGTTAATTTTGAATTTATGGCCCTTTCAAACTTCACTCTTATTGAGCAAATGGTTAATCAGAGGTGGGCAAAAGCTGGAGTATCCAGCGAAATACCACATGAAGTTGCATTGCAGAACTTGGCATGTAAAATGTGACCCGAGCGAGGCTGGAATCAACAGCAGTGAGAGATTTAGAGTTTAACAGACAGCTCTTCTGCCCACTAGGCAACGGAGGTACATGTACTATCATAGTTTCACCTGCTAATTCCTTTACCCATCTAGTGCTAATCGCAACTAGCACATGCCACTTTCCCCTACTTTTGAGATATAGAGAATACCAGATTCGTGTCTTTTGATATCAAGTTTATCAGGCAAGGCTTCGAGAACGCTTGTAGAATCGCGAGGCTTGCCGAGTGATTCTACATGCGTTTTCGAAGCCAAGCCTGATAAACTTGATATCAAATGACACGAATCTGGTATTCTATCAGTTTTTCCCCTTGTACACTCTTAAATTATCAATTTACGATCAGTTATTGGTGGTTCTCAGTGCATCCCATTATTCGGCGGTCGATATATTTAGTATCAGCTGACTATATTTTTCCTATGAGATTTTTTTCAAGCATTTTGTTTCAGTTTTCCCAGTAGCAATAACATTTTTGTCATTTTTCCAGTAGTCCGGTTCATTCATAAAAGTGCATGGTCACGTTGATGTGATATAGCTCACTTGTCCTGAGATAGCATATCTTTATCAGGTCAATGCGTTTCAATGCAAAATATATAGGGGGTAACTGATAAAAATAGGTGTTAACATTACATGAAATGTCAAGCCTTTTTTTTCTGAATATAAGAAAAGCACATTATCATCTGCTCTAGAAATTTCTGTTGTATTTGAAGGGTTAAAGATAAAAAAGGCTGACCAAATTAGCCAGGGACCATCAAGCCTTTGACCTACTGTGCCATAACTTTTGAACCATTTGAGATAGAGCCAGGCCTCCTAGCTGGCTCTTTTGAAAATAAAGAGTTTTTTTTAGCTCACCTGGGCCGAAGGCTCCAGGGGAGCTTATAGTATAGTGGGTCCTCTGTCAGCCTTCCATCCGTCTGTCCACACTTTTGAGCAGCTATATCTCTGCAGCCTGCAGGCTGATCTCAATCATTTCTCATCTGTAGCATGCCTCTGGTGGGGCATTGATGACATAAGCTTTTTTTGGAAATTGCATGAAAACTTTGTTTGTTATGACAATCACAAGGTCCGATAGACTTACAATGGGAAAATGCTTGTCATCACCGTAGCCCCTTCAGTTTTGATTGGATCTTTCTGAAACTTACATATAAGGTGGCTAGGGATAAAACCTCTGATGAGTTCGAAAACCGGCCAAGTCGGCCCATTTATCATAGAGTTACATCCCTTTGATTGCTGAAAATGCTGATTTTTGACCTTGTGATCACCTTAGCCCCTTGTTTTGATCAGCTCTTTCTGAAACTTATATGTAAGGTGGCTGGGGATAAAATCTCGGATGAGTTGGAAAACCAGAAAAGTCAGCCAATTTATCGTAGAGTAACGCCCCTTTGATTGCTGAAAATGTTGATTTTTGACCTTGTCATCACTGTAGCCCCTTCAGTTTTGATCGGATCTTTCTGAAACTTATATGTAAGGTGGCTGGGGATAAAACCTCGGATGAGTTCGAAAACAGGCCAAGTCGCCCCATTTACTATAAAGTTATGTCCCTTTGACGGCTGAAAATGTCGATTTTTGACCTTGTCATCACCGTAGCCCCTTCAGTTTTGATTGGATCTTTCTGAAACATATGTAAGGTGACTGGGGATAAAACCTAGGATGAGTTCGAATACCGGCCAAGTTGGCCCATTTATCATAGATTTACGTCCCTTTGACTGCTGAAAATGCCGATTTTTGACCTTGTCATGGATCTTTCTGAAACTTATATGTAAGGTGGCTGGGGATAAAATCTCGGATGAGTTTGAAAACAAGCCAAGTCAGCCCGTTTATCGTAGAGTATGTCCCTTTGATGGCTGAAAATGTTGATTTTTGACCTTGTCATCACCGTAGTCCCTTCAGTTTTGATCAGATTTTTCTGAAACTTTTATGTAAGGTGGCTGGGGATAAAACCTTGGATGACTTGGAAACTGGCAAAGTCGGCCCATTTATCTTAGAGTAACATCCCTTCGATTGCTAAAAATGCCAAATTTTGACCTTGTCATCACCGTAGCCCCTTCAGTTTTGATCGGATCTTTCTGAAACTTATATGTAAGGTGGCTGGGAATAAAACCTTGGATGATTTTGAATACTGGCCAAGTCGGCACATTTATCATAGAGTTACATGCCTTTGATTGCTTAAAAACGCCTATTTTCGACCTTGTTAGCACTTCTGCCCCTTCAGTTTTGATTTGATCTTCATGAAACTTACAAATAAATTTGTAAGGCAGAAAAGCTCGGAGGAGTTTGAAAACTCGTGAAGTTTGCCTATTTGTCACAGAGTAACATCCCTTTGATTGCAGCAGTTAATTGCTCATTTTTGAACTCGATATCACCATAGCCCCATCAGTTTATATCGGATCTTCTTAGCAAGTCAGGAATAAAAGCTTGAATGAGTTTGAAAACTGGTGAGGTCAGCCTATTTATCATGGGGTTACATTCTGCTTGATTTGCAGAAATTGCTTACCCTGTCGTCACCATGTCCTTCCATTAATCCTTCAGTAAAGGTTGGCACTTCCTGAAACTTTGAATCTGTTAGCTCAGGTGAGCGATACAGGACCAGCTTGGTCCTCTTGTTTTTTTAAAGGCTACTTTAGGTAAAATAATTTTTTTTTGACATCTTTCTGAACAAAAAAATTTTTCTCACCTTGTTTCTGTTTTTCTATGCCATAATAATAGTTCATATGTCATTACTGGCAATGACCAAGCTTAATCACATATGAGAAATGCTACTGTTTGTGTGTTCTAAGATGGCTGATGAGACCAATTCTAGCTCTGAACTGTCAGTTGCAGATTAAGCAAAGAGGTTACAGGAAGACAGCTCAGTTGGTGATGCCTTAGCTCTGGCTTTGTGTTGTGTGCATTTCTGCTCAGCTCCTCGGATTCTTTTTGGCTCATATTCACTAGCAACCCATCACGTGAACAAGTCCGTGAAATGAAGACCCCCCTAAACCCTACTTTATATAGAGAAAACTGGGGTTTACGGAGGTATTCATTATTTTTCTTATTTCTGCTCCAAGACATAGGTTGTGGGTACTCGTTAGAACCGCCTCAATGAGGCGGTTCTAACGAGCACCCACATCCTATGTTATGAGCATTTATAAGAAAAATATGAAGGATTTTCATCAGAAAAGTAGCCAGTTTGGATATGTGAAAAATGCACTATGTCCTATGGGCGAGTTATTATAATGCCCTTCTGATGAGGCCTCACCACTTTGCTCTGTCCAGTGCAATTTGTTCCTTCCCAAGACCCTATTGGTATGTTGAGGCCCTTGAGGGAGGCTTTGAGGGTGTCATTGTAGGGCTGCTTCTGACCACCATAGGAGCATTTGCCTATTTCTAGTTCTCCATAGAGAATTTTCTTTGCCAAACATTCCTCAGGCATCTGTCCATCTTAACCCTTATCTTGCTGAATATTCATTCAAGTCACACCCATTTCTGTATATCAACCAATCAAATTGCTTGATGTAATTTATTGCTACAAATACATAAACTGAATGTCAAACATTGTAGATCCTGATCAGATGGCTTCTTCAGAAGCCATCTGATCTGGATCTAAACTGTTTGCAAAGACAGGGGTTGTCGTGAACAGCAAGATAAGGGTTAACTGTGCTAGTTTCAGAAGGGTCTGTACACTTTTCAACCCTGCCCTTTTCAAGACTTCTGTGTCTGCCACTTCATCTTATACAGTTTTCTAAGACAGCTTGTATGGAAGTGATTCAATCTAATGGTATGCAGTTGGTAAACTGACCATGTTTCATATGCATACTATGGTGTTGGCAGCACCACAGCTCTGTAGACTTTCAGTTTTGTGTCAAGCCTGTTTTCACTTTGGTCCGCAAAAACTACCATGTAGTTGTCCAAATGCTGCACTAGCTTTGGCAATCCGGGCATCGACTTCATCATCAATGTGCACTTATCTTGACAGTGTGCTCCCAAGGTAGGTGAACTTGTCTACCAATTGCAATCTTTGGCCTTTCACTGTGATGTTGGGCTCTTTGTAGGCTTGCCAGGTACTGGTTGATTGACAACCTCTGAGAACCGCCTCAGTCTTTTTGATGCTGATTGTGAGGTCATAGCTATCACAGGAGTCAGATTGATCATGAAATCTTTTCAACTGTCCTTCTCTCCCTTCGGCTGATTCAAGAAGGGCAGTTGTCAGTTTCTGGTGAAAGAATATGCACTGTACTGGTTAACCGCTTAGTAAGGGGCTTATGTATAAGCTTGCCCAAGAAAAGTGAGGATAGGTAAACTGACCGGCACAAAAATGACCTAAATAGTGTTGACTGGGCCAGTAAACTCCAAAACAAACAAACAAATACACAGACAAGTTTGGGTAATGAATACAGACAAAAATACATGATATTTGTTCATTTTATTCATACATGATTATCCTTTATTATATTTAAAATGCATTTCAATTCATATTGATTTAATAATCACATCATCACAAGCTATGCAAGTTTTTTCATCTGCAGCTAGAACAGACCTGAAGCAGTAAAACGGGCGGGATAGTGACATGAGCATTACGAAAACACGCCTATATAAATATATTGTAACCTTAATCGTAGAAAAAATGAAAATTTTATGACAAAAATTGTGATATTTTTCTTATTTCTGCTAAAAAATTGTGGATACTCGTTAGAACCACCTCATCGAGGCGGTTCTAACGAGTACCCACAATCTATATATTAGAGCAGAAATAAGAAAAATAAGGTTTACCCCTGCAAACCAGAGTTTTACCATAAAAAAGTGGGGTTCAGGGGGGTCAAAATTATAAAGGTGTGTTTTCCTACTGGGAAAGGGATAATTTATATATCTTCAGGGGAAATAATTCTTTCAGAATATTTTTATCTCCCTTAAAAATCAGGGTCTTCTCTTTAAAGAAAGAATTGGCTCCATGTTGGGGTCTCCTCATTAAAAGAAAGAATCTGCTCCAAAGGAGCAAATTCTTCCTTTTAATAAGAGTACCGGTAGATCTTTTTTGACACTCCTTTTTATGGAAAAAATATGTCAATGATCTTGCCTCTATTTTCAAAAGGGAACAATTTTTTACAGGCATGATTTGAATCTTTTCAAAAACACAGGCTATTCTTGCTTTCAAAGGGATCTTATTCTTTCTTTTAATAACAGCCATGACAAATATTTCCATGGAAACAGTTACTTCCCTTGAAAGTATATCAAATTTTCTTAATATCAGCTTGAGCTTGTACTACATAGCTTCAGAAGGAGTAATGAGGCTAATTAAGTGATAATATTCCTTATTAATTGACTATCCTGTATTGATCGGAGGTCATCCGGGTCAACCAATATTAACTGAGGTCAAGTGAGGTCAAAAAATCAATAATCATGTTTTTTTTAATTGTGTCAATTAATAAAATTGTCATTAATCAAGTAATTTCGCATTTACCCAGTTACATGTCCTCGGTCAGTTCCATTGGCCCGAGGCCTGCGGCCTCGGGCCAATGTAGTAGACCTCGGACCTGTACCTGGGCCAATACGAAATTACTTGATTAATAACATTATATTATTTCTTGTTCGACATATGTTGTATGTTGTGAGTACTTGTTGGAGTGAGTGAGTGTATTTGAGTTTTATGTCCCACCAACAGCTACGGTCATACGGAGACAGGACCTTGGTTTAAAGACTCAAGACGAAAGTCTGGAGAAGCCCAGAGTACTTGTTGGAATAGAAGCCCCAGCAGTGTATTGAGTAAGCTACTTGTCTCATAAATCAAGGATTGTTTGTTATATTCCAGGCTTCTCCACACATTTACCTCAATGAAGCGATTCCAACAAGTTTCACAGCATGCATTTTCCTGAAAATGGTACTGCTGTGTGTACTTGTTACTCTCCCCTTAGTGACATGATTCCAAATTTCAAAAAGTTTGTAGTGTTTAAAGTGAAATAAGAAAAAGAATTCTTACATGCTTTTCAATGAATGATAGAGATTTATCAGTGAAATATAATCGATATTTTCACTGTTTCAAACAGTGAAAATACGATTTTTTATTTTTCACTGTTTGGGACTACTTTTTTCTTCAAATCTAACTCTAATTTCAATTTTATCTTTGTCAGATAACTGAACATTCTAATTGAGGCATAGCCCGTTCATGTGTGACGGGGATGTTACTGACGTCATTTATGACGCTGACGTCACGTCTTTTGTCGCGAGACGTTAGACTTGCCAGCAACTTCTTTGGAAAACTACTCTCTCAATTATTTCATTAATCATTCATAATAATACCATCCCAGGCCATTTCTCAGGTGCAAACTTTCAGTTTACACCCAATAGTATACCCACTAAACACAATGGACACCACTAAATTGACGCAAAACGAACAGGAACAAAGATAATTTTCTCCGAATGTGAGCGACACCATTAAAGATGCTAAATATTGCCTTTTGAAGCATGTAAGAAACAGAAAATTTGATTTTTTTCAGTGCAAGATCGAATTTTATTTCACTCATGAACACCAAAACTGCTATTTTCACTCGTGGCTACGCCACTCGTGAAAATAACAATTTTGGTGTTCATTACGCCACTCGTGAAAATAACAGTTTTGGTGTTCATTCGATGAAATAAAATTCGATCTTACACTGAAAAAATCAAATATCCTCTATTTCTCCTATCTTCTTACAATGAGTGGGTCATAAATTACCTCAAATCAATATCAGCTACTATTTCATAATCAGAGAGCTAACTGCAGAAAAAAATGCAAAAAAGAAAACAAAGAACAAAAACATTATGTAAACTACATTGGCCTAGGTTGCATTGTAGTGACTGACTTGATTGGCAATTTTCACAGTTAGCCGACATCAAAATTAGTTTTGTAATGGAAAATAAGCAACACACAAAACAATACAATTGGTTTTGCAAGCAAATTCAATCTTGTTTTATATGAAATATTCTGCTGCCATTTTCAATGGGCAACTTATGCAATGGTTTTAACCCTTATCTTGCTGTTCACGACAACCCTTTTCTTTGCAAACAATGTAGATCCAGATCAGATGGCTTCTGAAGAAGCCATCTGATCAGGATCTACACTGTTTGACATTCAATTTATGAATTTGTAGGAATAAATTACATCAAGTAATCTGATTGGTTCAAATTCAGAAATGGGTGTGGCTAAACTGAATATTCAGCAAGAGAAGGGTTAATTTTACAGATGGCCTGTTTTTTTCTTGTACATATGGTTTCTCTTTTATAGAAAGCCTGTCTTTGGGTTATGTGACCAGGTAAGACATGAACCAGCCTGCTCAGCTTAACAAACTATCAAGACATCATGACAACAAATATGTGTAATGAATACCCCAATAAACTCCACTTTATATAGAGAAAACTGGGGTTTTCAGGGGTATACATTATTTTTCTTATTTCTGTTCAAACACCAAGGCTGTGGGTACTTGTTAGAACCGCCACGTTGAGGTGGTTCTAACAAGTGCCCACAACCCATGTTTGGACAAGGAATAAGAAAACTATCAGAAATTTTCGTTAGCATTTGCAAAACATTCAGCCAGTTTCCAAATAGATTTTGAAGAAAACACAGACTGACACCCCTAAATTTTGAAATGGACTCTTGCTATATATAAAAAGGAAGATTCCATTTGGTATGAAAAGGTTCCCACATCTGACTGGTGATCATCAGCCACATTCATTCGTGGAGATTCATCATGAAATCTTTTCTGCGGTCATTCTCTCTCTTCCGCTGATTCAAGAAGGCCAAATCAGTTTCTTGCAAAGAGTGTGCACTGCACTGGTTAACCACTAATTATAAGTCTGTCCAGGAAAAGTATGGTTTGGTAGACTGACTAGCTCTATATGACCCAAATAATGTCCACTGGGCCATAAAACTCAAAACAAATGAACACAAATTATTTCCCAATATCTGTATAGATCTTGCATTATGTTTGGCCATGAAAAATGCAAAGCAACCAATATGAGTCCCAGCACAAGAAACTGCAGACAACTGTTTACCGGGTATACCATAAACATAAACATACAAAGCAGACAACAATTGTTGTGAATGGCATTTTAATGGTTAACAACTTCGTTAACCGAACCAATGGATCCTGGCTTTTATATGCAGGTTAACTGTTATTTGGAGGTGATCACAATTACAGGTTTAACTGTATGATGTGTCGCTGCTGAAATAATATGCAAAAACTCTTAACCCAGCATACACATTACAATATTGGAAAAACAGGTAACCAGACCCCCCTGACCTTGCAAGGTCAGGTGGGTCTGGTTACCTGTTTTCCCAACACTGATAACTTTAAGACTAGGAACCAGCAGATAATGCACACTTAGCAAGATGCCAATCACAACAATTGTCTTCAGCTTTGTTGTCTGCTGGTTACTTTATAAAAGTCATTGTTGCAAACAGAGTAGACCCAGATCAGACTGCTCCTTCTGACAAGGGTCCACAGTGTTTGCAGGTAAGCAAAAATATGTTTAAAAAGATTGCAAGAAGACGCAGCAGATGACATAAGCAGACTGCATTTTCATATGCAGTTTTTCGTGGCATATTAAGGGTTAAGCTCACAACACAACATGATGCATTAAACCAATAAAATGCCAATCACGACAATTGACGTCTGCTTTGTCGTCTGCCAAGTGCTTTAAAATTAGTTTTGCAAACAGTGCGGAACGAGATCAGACTGCTCCTCTAGGAGCAGTCTGATCTCGGTCCGCACTGTTTGAAAAAAATGACTTTTTAAGGTATGTGGCAGATGGTAAAGCAGAAGACAATTGTCGTGATTGGCAAGTTATGGGAAAACTATATAATCTACATTTTTAGGTTTCACCTATCCCAAACTATGCAATAATGAGCAGTGTTTTGAAGAGGTTTAGGTTTATTAAAAATACCAACTAGAGCTATCACTAAAGGTGATGAATACCCCCACAAAAACTGCCTTGATAGTACAACAGCGCCATTTTGCAATTTTTTCACTTGAAATGGGCCATAACTATGTCGAAAATTGACGAATTGTAGTGGAAATCGAACTTGACCTGTATTTTATGATGTTACATCAGTGTACCAAAAATTATAAAAATCGGTGAAGCGCTTTTTGAGTTATCATCCGGAAACCAAGTCAACAGACCGACAGACCGACCGACCGACCAACCAACCGACCGACCGACCGACCGACCGACCGACAAGCTCACTCCTATATACCCCCCCAAATTTCATTTGTGGGGGTATAACAAATAATCTTTTCTTGCTCGTACCAGCAGAAAAATGCCATTATCCTGTTCATAAATATTAAAATCCCAACAATTGTTGGCATTTTAATATTTATAAGCAGGACTTAATGCCATTTCCTGCTTAACTGATCATGAAATAAGAGGAGCAACACGAAATTTCATGCTCAGCTGACTTGAGCATAAAAAGAAAATTAAAAACGACTGTACAGATTATTAACTGTTTTGGGTTTAACGACATGTCAACCCTTGTGGGTCATTTTGTGTCCTCTCCCAGAGAAAGGGAGAAAAGAAATAGAGATAGTACAGGAGATGAAAGTGAGGGACAGTGGAGAACGAGGAAAATGAATGGAAGTGTAGAAAGAGAAGAAATAACAATATTCCCCTCCTTCCATTTCCTGCTGCAAGGACAGCAAGCCTTCTCCAACTGTTAGCCAATATCAGTTGGACGTCCATGTGATGCCGGATACAGTAAAGATGATGAATTATTTAAATACTCCAAGCGATAAACTAAGCCTATGGCATTTTCATTTTTCTTCTTTTTTTGTTAGAGTTAAAAAGGCTTGACATTACAAATGAATCAACTGCGGGGCAGAGGATTCACTTGTGACGTCAATCCTTTTTTTCTCTGAACAATAGGAATAGTTTTCGTGTACTCTAAGATTTTCTGTAGAGCTTAACCCTTGTCCTGCTGAATATTTATATATGCCACACCCACTACCAATTATCAACCAATCAGATTACTTGATGCAAATAATTGCAACAAATTCATTAACTGGATGGCAAACAATGAAGATCCTGATCAGATGGCTTCTTCAGAAGCCATCTGATCTGGATCTACATTGTTTCAAAGATAAGGCACATCCGGGCTCAGCAGGACAAGGGTTAAAGGCATTTATTCTTGTAACAGTAGGACACACTGTGAGTTCATAATCTGTGATATACTGTCCAAAGCAGATCAAAGGGGGCCCTTAACAGGGTGATTAGTAGCTCCTGTTGAATCCCCTGAGGCACTTAAGGGGAAAATCAATAATGTACACTCTAGTCAAGAGTTAATAAACTATTGATTTTACCCAAGGTGGCCCCTTACCCGTTGAAGACAGAGGAGATCTCTACAGTCAGCACTGAGGGCTACATAATAATATGCAATGAAATGATAGTCCTCAATAATCAAGAATAAATGCCTTTAACCCTTATCTTGCTGAATGTTCATCTAAGCCACACCCATTTCGTTATATAAACCAATCAAATTACTTTATGTAATTTATTGCTACAAATTCGTAAACTAAATGTCAAACAGTGTAGATCCTGATCAGATGGCTTCTTCTGGATCTACACTGTTTTCAAAGATAGGGGTCATCATGAACAGCAGGATAAGGGTTAAAAGTTTAATGCCCATTCACCTGGGCAGAATTTTTCTTGGAATTTCCAAAATTGTTTGGAAGACTTAAGTAAATGGAAACAAGATTATATAGAATAAAATAGATACTTTTGCATTATATACAGATACTTGTTTCAAAATTAAGTTAAAATGATGTGATACACATTAAAATATATCTAGGGTGGAATATATTTAATATTTAGTACAGGATTTAAAATATATCTTTTTCAAAACAGTAATTTTAATACTTTATTACTGGAATACGAGTGGAATACAGCATAATTATTTGAACTCCAATTAACAAGTGTACATTACTATCATCTTTTAATATCTCAAACACACAAGAATAAGAGATTAGGATTTGAGAAACAGTAGTTTGAGACTTAAAAAACATATTTTATTGCCAATATAAGCTAAGTTACAAGCAAATGGATTGAGACACAAGTTCTAATAACATTATGGCCCAGATAAAATGGTAACGTAAATAACATATTACAAACTGAACCAAAATACAGTCAGTTTAGTTTGAGTGAAGAAACAATTGGGGCAAAGCATTTGAGTTCACGAGAGTCATCAAAATTTATATAAACATTTTTGTCCTTTTTTTAAAACAAAAAATCTGAGAACATCACTTGAACAAGTCCGTGAAATGAAGACCCCCCTATACCCCACATAATATAGAGAAAACTGGGGTTTACGGGGGTAAACATTTTTTTTCTTATTTTTACTGTTTGCAGTATTTATAAGAAAAATATCACAGATTTTCATCAGAAAAGTAGATAGGGTTGTTCTTAAAGGAAATATGTCTTGTTTGTTTACTGTAAACTTAGCCTCAAGGGAAGGTACCACAACTAACCTTGTGAGAACTTGCCGCTCAACCCGATTGCTTTGTCTGTTCCAATAAAATATGCTTAAACTCAGCTGAGCCGCTCTTGTAAAGGCCTCTACTATTGAAAGAACTCTTCAAAAACAAATTCTTTCCTTTTAGAGTAAACTTCTGTTGAATGTTTTTAACATTTACCACTCTCTGGGCTAATTCAGCAGATGACAAAGTTTTGTATTTTTCTAATTTTTCCTAAAACTAGGATTTGACATCTCATGCAATTGGCATGAAATGTTAAATCCTGTTTTCTAGGAAAAATATTTTTTTTTTCAAAATGTCGTCTGCTATTAAAAATACCCAGCATGCACAGCGATTAGTAGTTACCTCCTCTGAAGATATATCTGTCCCCTTAAAATTGATCTAAAATATTTGAGAATGGAGCTAAGATATTTGAACGTACATCAGCAGATTTAAATATAACATAGTAAAAACACAACACAATATCAAAAACAGGAAGGGTACAACACAGAATATTGTAAAAGTAAAATTAACCCTTAAGGGGAGTGGAAACAACTACAGGGGAAGCAACTCTTTAAAATATTTGTGTCTCCCTTATCAATAGGGACCTACTTTTAACCCTTTTTGGTACCAAATGGAATCTTCCGCCTTATATATAGCAGGAGTCTATTTCAAAATTCTGGGGTGTCAGGTTGTGTTTTCTTCGAAATTCATTTGGAAAATGGCTGAACTTTTTGCAAACAGTGTAGGACCTGATCAGACGCTGCATTCTGCGGCTCTGATCTGGGCCTGCACTGTTTGCAAGGGTACCTGTTTTGGGGTTTCTGGTACAAAATGGGTTGAAGGAAAGAATTTGCTCCTGAGGAGCAGATTTCTTTCCTTTAAGAGTAGACTCCCTTTTTAGAGGGAATCAGATTACAGGAAAGGGTACATGAAGTCCAGAAAGTTATCTTCCTTGGCGAATTTGTTCCCCTTGAACTTGGTGGTCTTTGTATCAATTTTATCTGGAGCAAGTTAGACCTAGTTGACCTGGCTCACCTTTATCTTTTCAAAGTTAGGTTTATTAGGACTAGTCAACTTCTTCCTGGGCCAGTCAAGTTGATCCCAACCAAATTAAGTTGACCTTTATCAAGTAAAGTTGATCCAGGTCAAATTAAGTTGATCCTTATCCAGTCAAGTAGATGAAGATCATGTCAACTTGTTCCTGTCCAGTCAACTTGGTCCAAAACAAAATGCATCCTTATCAAGTAAAGTTGATCCAGATAAAATAAGTTGATCCTTATCCAGTTAGGTTGATCAAGATCAAATTTACCTGATCCCTGTTCAGATCAAATAAAGTTGATCAGGACCGAGTCATCCAGTCAAGTTGATCCAGATAAAACAAAGTAAATCCTTATCTAGACAAGTTAATCAAGATCAAATAAAGTTGATCTTTATCAAGTCAAGTTGAAGAAGATCAAACAAAGTTGATCTGTATCAAGTCAAACTAATCAAGATCAAATAAAGTTGATCTTTATCAAGTAAAGTTGATCAAGATCAAATCAAGTTGATCTTCATCTAGACAAGTTGATCAAGATCAAATTAAGTTGATCTTCATCATGTCAAGTTGATCAAGATCAAATTAAGTTGATCTTCAAGTCAAGCTGATCAAGATCAAATTAAGTTGATCTTTTACAAGTCAAGTTGATCAAGATCAAATAAAGTTGATCTTTATCAAGTCAAGTTGATCAAGATCAAAATAAGTTGATCTTTACCCATCAAGTTGATCATTATCAAGTCAACTTGATCCCTGTCCAGACAAGTGGATCCAGATCGAACAAATTTGATCCTTATGAAGTCAAGCTGATTCGGGATCAAGCACAAATGTAGAGCCTAGAGTCGTTATATTCATCATACATGGAGCATCAAGTTAACAAGTCAATGCAATGAACACCCCTTTACAGCCCACTACATATAGAGCAAACCTGGGTTTACAGGGGTATACATTATTCCTTCTACTGCTGCTCCAAAACATACATTCCATATTTACCTTAAATATTTGGACAAATCTACTCTTAACCATACTTATTCTAAAATCTGAACAAGTACAATTTACTACCCGATGTTGTGTCTAAGAATAGTGGGATGATGGGCAAACAGTGTAAACCCTGATGAGACGATGCATTCTGCAGCGTCTCATCTGGGTCTACAATGTTTGCTCAGGCCTGTCTGTCCGAATACTTACGGTAAATATGGTATTGGTACTCATAGAGGCAGTTCTAATGAGCACCTACAATCAAACTGGAGTTTTCTAAAAAACATCTACAGTCTATATTAGAAGCAATTACAAGAAAAATATTGTAAATTCCATCAGATAAAATATCATTTTTTTTAGATATGAAATAATGCACTAAGTAATAGGGGTGTGTTATCATAACAGAGTCTGTACACAAACTTCACTAATACTAGGCATGGACAGACAGTACAGACCAATAACTCCAATTTTTATATCACCATAAAGCCTATTTCATGATTAAAATAATCTATAATTAATCTATGTGATATACATCATAACATGATTTTAATGATAAAATTAAACTGACACATTGATTTATGAAGTACATGTATAACTTTGAAAGAAAATTACTGAATTCACTTCACATTCAATTTTGTAATTACAAAATTACACATTTCTAAATAAAATATTTCAATAAATTTAAACAATATTGCTATCTATAATCATTTCATGACACATTAGACAGTGTGTTTTGACTTCATTCTTGAAGTTATCATTTAATGGTCTGAATCTTAATGGTCTAATTTTTCAGCTGTAAAATGCAAAAGCTGATTGCCCCCTATTTGACAGGGTCTCTGTTCTGTTCTGTTGTCCTTGCTTCCAAAGGATTACCCTTTTATAGAGCACATTTGAAATTTTGATCTCTCCAAAAATTAACCCTTTTTGTACCAAATGGAATCTTTCTCCTTTTATGGCAGAAGTCCATTTCAAAATTTAGGGGTGTCAGATTGTATTTTCTTCAAAATTTATTTGGAAATTGGCTGAACTTTTTGCAAACAGTGTAGGCCCTGATCAGACGCCGCGCTATGCGGCGTCTGATCTGGGCCTGCACTGTTTGGCAACTACCCCTTTGGGGTTTCTGGTACAAAATGGGTTAAAGCCCAGAGAGTACTTGTAGGTCAACAGCCTCCGAGTGTAAGCTGGGACATGGTCCGAAAGGGGCCTTGGGATTTTTTTGTTTAATCTTTAAACTCCTATGTTTTCAGCAACAGTGTAGACCCTGATCAGATGCTGCACTCTGCTCTCTGTTTAAAACCAAAGCACTGACAGCACTGGTTGGGTCTCTGAGAGTAGGCTGGAAATGTGGCCCTGGACGGGGACATAAAACTTTTGTCTAACCCTTCAATTCCTATATTTTAAGCAGTGTAGACTCTGATCAGATGCTGCATTCTGCTCTCTGTTTAAAACCAAAGCACTTACAGCACTGGTTGGGTCTCGGAGTGTAGGCTGGAAATGGGGTCCTGGATGGGGACATAAGACTTTTTTGTCTAACCCTTAAATTCCTGTATTTTAAGCAAACAGTGTAGACCCTGATCAGATGCTGCATTCTGCTCTCTGTTTAAAATCAAAGCACTGACAGCACTGGTGGGATGATTCTCTCGGAGTGTATGCTGGAAATGTGGTCCTGGATGGGGCATAGGACTTTTTTTGTCTGACCCTTCAATTCCTATATTTTAAGCAAACAGTGTAGACCCTGATCAGATGCTGCAGTCTGCTCTCTGTTTAAAATCAAAGCACTGACAGCACTGGTTGGGTCTCTGAGAGTAGGCTGGAAATGTGGCCCTGGATGGGAACATAAGACTTTTTTGTCTAACCCTTCAATTCCTATATTTTAAGCAAACAGTGTAGACCCTGATCAGATGCTGCATTCTGCACCATCTGATCTGGGTCTGCACTGTTTGTTTAAGCAAACATTGTAGACTCTGATCAGATGCTGCATTCTGCAGCATCTGATCAGGGTCTACACTGTTTGCCAATGTCCCAGCACATGAATCCAATCCAGGTTTTACAGACCACACTCTTATACAGCACTCTGATGTCATAGTGACAAAAATAGCACTGCCATAAATAACTGTTACCTGTTTTTTTGTGATTGGTCAGTGATAGTCAAGCGGAAAACAGCAGCTGGAAGCCTCAGTAGTATAGTAACTTTGGGTCGACTGATAATTTACCCAAAAATGAATGGGTACACACACTTAGCCCAAAACAGGAAACTTCTTAAACAGGAAACCCCAAAACAGGACACTGTTTAACAGTGCAAGCCCAGATCAGACACTAATTGCCATCACCTCAAAAGACACCATAAAAAGTCCAAAAAAATCGGACACCTTGAGGACTTGCTGTAATTCTCTTAAATACTAACAAACTTGTTTCCCCATCCTGCAAGGAGTCAAAAAGGTGCAAATGGAATGCAAAACAGTGTAGACCCTGATCAGACTGCTCCTTCAGCACTGTCTGCTTAGGCCTATCTGTCCAATTACTAAGGATCATTTTGGCAGACTACTTTACCTTTCAAGGAATAAACTCTTATCTTGCTGTTCACAACAACCCCTATCTTTGCAAACAGTGTAGATCCAGATCAGATGGCTTCTGAAGAAGCCATCTGATCAGGATCTACACTGTTTGACATTAACTTTATGAATTTGTAGGAATATATTACATAAGGTAATTTGATTGGTTGATAGACAGAAATGGGTGTGGCTTAAATGAATATTCAGCAAGATAAGAGTTAATTTGCTCTCTCTCAGGATGGAAACTTATGTCTCATTTAAACACACACTTCTGAGATTTTATTTTTCAATTATCAACTTGTTCATTGTTTCACAGACACTGAAAATCTTTTGTCCTTCACTGTATTAGCAACCTAAGGGAAAATGCAATGACCATTTTTGAAGTTCTGCAAGGTTCAAAGCATTATGTCATTTAAGGTTACAAAAATGAAAGCGAAAAATTGCAACCATAAAATGAAATGCCCCTTAGCAACCTTATAAAGAAAAGATCCTTATCAAATTCAATTTTATACTGCATTATGTTAACAAGTCCATAAAATGAACACCACTACAAACCCCTTTTTATATTGAAGAAAGTGGGGTTTACATTAGAGGGGTAAACATTATTTCCCCTATTCTTGCTCATAAACATAGTCTTTGGGTACTAGTTACAACTGCCTAACCGAGGTGGTTCTACCGAGCCCAAACAATCTGCGTTTGCGATTGTTTGTTTGATTTGAGGTTAAACATCCCCGTCAACACTGTAAAGGTCATTTTGGAGATGTTGCTTCCAATGTTGTGTGACTTTTACCCGACATTGAGATGAAATGACATCTCAAGCCCTGCCGCTCAATGAAACCAATAGGGTTTATAAGCATGCCTGGGCAGGCTTAGATCCTCTAAGCGGTTTACCAGTACCTGTGTGCGGGTTGGTTTCAGCTCTGCGTGGAAGCATCATGCAGCCCATATATTTCTTCAAGCCGCGATGGGTGGGGGCCGTCTGTGTTTGCAATAGAAATAAGAAATATATGACAAAATGTAAGTTTTAGGGATACGAAATAATTAAGAAATGAAATTTATTTTTCTGCAATTCATGGAAGTATGAATGCAGTGGGTCACATGCAAAGTAAATGAACCCCGTAGGGGTTTATGTAAACTTTGCTGGCGACCCACTGTCGTTCATTCTTTCATGAAAAGCAGAAAAATTAAGTTTATTTTTTATATTTACATTATTTGCCCCGCATCACTCAGCGAAAAAAAATGCTTGTAGGGCAAACTTTTAAAGCTAAAAAACATTTACACGATGTTTTTCTACAAAGAGTGGAGCAGCATTGACGTCATCAACGCCCGTAGAGAACAATGGTTTAAAATGACGTCACTTAACGTTACTGAAAATCATGTGATTCGATGTGTTCATGGAAGTAGGAACGCAATTGTTTTCTATAGGTTTACAGGAAATGTAAATATTGCATTATGTCCCACGGATGTGTGATCATAATATAAAATCCATGAAGGACCAATAATTTTATTACAAAAAAACACGCCTATACAAATACATTGTAACGCTTAAACACCGAAAAAAAAATTGAAAATTTTAAGATGAAAAATTGTGATAGTTTTCTTATTTCTGCCCCAAATATAGATTGTGGTTACTCGTTAGAACCGCCTCATCGTGACGGTTCTAACGAGTATCCACAATCAATATTTTATAGCAGAAATAAGAAAATTAGGATTACCCCTGTAAACCCAAGTTTTTTACTATATAAAAGTGGGGTTCAAGGGAGTCAAAATCATAAAGGTGTGTTTTCTTGATGTGGACAAATCCATTTTCAATGTAAGCTTTGTCTAATGTTTACACATATTTTTTTCAATGTTCTTTTTGACTCCACAGAATATGGGATTGAATGGAAGTCTAAACCGGTAAACTAGTTTACCCACTTTAAATGGGAAACCCGAAAGGGAGACACAGGTAAACAGTGAAGTCCCTGGAACATGATGTCAGATCAGGAACGTCATTGTTTTTTGCAAAAAAAAATCAACCATTTTTTAAACACATCTCTGCAACTAAGTCAATTGGAACACATAGTAATTATAAATTATACATAGATTCTTCCAAAATATAAAGTGGTAGAGTCCATTAAAGAAAACAAAAGGTTAAAATATCACCCCCAGTGCATGATAGCTCAGTGGTTAGTGCACTTGCCTCTGATGCTAGAGGTCCCAGGTTCGATCCCCGGCAGCAGTGTGAAAATTTCGGTGTCCAAACACGCTCCATTTGCATCATTTGCAGGGATGCATGTCAAAGTGTACCGTCCTTCGGATCGGGACGTTAACTGGAGGCCCCCTGTGCAGGGAGAACCATCCCTGTGCAGGTTAAAGAACCTACCGTAATTACATGATTACTGTGTAGGCTTTCATCCTGCAAAACTGTAGTGTATGTAGTATACACTGTCTGTTCAGGCGAAACCGGAAGAAAGAAAGTGCCCACTTTTAACTGGAAATGAACAAGTCAAAGACTGAATTTCATATATTCACCATATTTGCATTATTTGCTGGCTCCCAGCTTGCACATTGTCAATATTGGAAAAACAGGTAACCAGACCCCCCTGACCTTTCAAGGTCAGGGGGGTCTGGTTACCTGTTTTTCCAACACTGATAACCTTCAAACTAGGCACCAGCAGATAATGCAAATAAGGTGAATATGGGTTCAAAGGTTAAAATCAGTGTGTTTAATTCATTTTGATCTCAACACATCACTACAGCTGCCTAGGCAGAAAGTGGTAAAATAGTTGCAAATATAACATTCCTTTGTGACCTTGTACATGTACATGTATATAAAAGTGACCTTGTATATAAAAGCGACCTTGAACATGTAAATGCCAAAGGTCAGAAACAACACTGTTAGGCCATGAAAACACACATCGATACACTTGTACACATAAATCCTTCGTGTATATAAACCTGAATAGTATAACACTTGTCTTCTCTACATAAAATATGAATGCTGTGACCTTCACCTTGTAACAGTCCAGGCTGAAGGTCACTTTCAAGGACACCCTATCTAGAAGACCACTGCTAAGTTTGGTCCATTTGCATTTTCAGAATATCCCATCTACACCCTACATCTTCTATTGGCTTTTGCTGCTTTGAATCTTTTTGCTGATATCTGGACCTCACTCAGAGGTCAAGGCCAACACTATTAATAGTAAGTGTCAAGGTCACTCATGGTTGAGTACTGTCCATACGACTAAACAATCTTATTCTTCTGGCACTGCTTGTAGCACTGTTGATCACTTCCATCCATCTGAAGAAAAAGATTGAGCATAAGGAACATTAACCATAGCGCCAGAAAAGGAGGAGTACTTAACCCTTTCTGTACCAAATGGAATCTTCCACCTTATATATAGTAGCAGTTCATTCCAAAATTTAGGGGTGTCAGGCTGTGTTTTCATCAAAATTTTAATTTGAAAAAATGACTGAAATTTTAGCAAACAGTGGAGGCCCTGATCAGACGCCGCGTTCTGCGGCGTCTGATCTGGGCCTGCACTGTTTGCCAGGGTACACGTTTTGGGGTTTCTGGTACTAAATGGGTTAAGGTTATTCAAAAGCCTCCGTGGTATAGTGGTTATGCTACTCGCCTCATAAACAAGGAGTCCAGGGCTTCTCCAGAATTTTGAATGAGTCTTTGAACCAAGGTCCCATCTCTGTATGACCTTAGCTGTTGGTGGGACATAAAACTAAAACACACACACTGAAGGTTATTCATGGATGTGTTTTCTTTATGTTTTTAATGTTATTATTTTCTATATTTATTTTGATTTTACAAGCCGTTACAGATTACTTCACATATATATGCCCCCACCCAATGGGGCTTGAAGAAATAGATTGGGCTGCATGGTGCATCTGTGCAGAGCTGAAACTGCTTAGAAGGCCTACCCAGGCAAAGTTGTTTCTTAGGGCAGTAGGGCTTGGGATGTCATTTCTACTCAATGTTAGGTAAAAGTCCCACAAAACCAGAAGCAATGTCTCCAAAATGACCTGAATAGTATTGACGGGAACATTAAACCTTAATACAAACAAACACTTCACTTATATCGAGCCAATCTTTAATCAGAGGTTTTTTTTTTTTTTTTTTTTTTGGTTTTGGTTTTAAGGCCCTTTCAAGATTATTTCACTCATATCGAGCCATTCGTTAATCAAAGGTGGGTGAAAACCGCAGTACCCGGAGAAAAACCACCTGACCTTCCGTTGCAGAACTTGGCATCTCACATGTGACACGAGCGAGGCTCGAACCACAGCGGTGAGAGACCTAATGATCAAGAGTCAGCGCTCTTAACCACTAGGCCACGGAGGCCCGTCTTTAATCAGAGGTGGGCAAAAACTGGAGTACCCAGAGAAAAAACACCTGACCTTCCATTGCAGAACCTGGTTATTTCTCTTCTAAAACATATGTTGTGGATACTTGTTAGAATCGCCTCAGTGAGGCGATTCTAATAAGAACCCACAACATATGTTTTTGACTAGTTATATGGAAAGTAATTTCTTAACCCTTGTCCTGCTGAGCCCGGATATGCCTTTTCTTTGAAACAATGTAGATCCAGATCAGATGGCTTCTGAAGAAGCCATCTGATCAGGATCTTCATTGTTTGCCATCCAGTTCATGAATTTATTGCAATAATTTGCATCAAGTTATCTGATTGGCTGATAATCAGTAGTGGGTGTGACATATTTAAATACTCAGCAGGTCAAGGGTTAATTATCATCCTGACTCCTCTTTAGCTCAAGCTATGATCACACAAGAAAGTGTCCTTTGTTTCTTTTGGAGAGTATAGACCTAGTCAACACTATTTTAAGTCATGTGAATTTAGTTTGGTCTGGAGTTAAACAGCCCAGTCAACACCATTTATATCATCTCAAGCCAGTCAGTTGACCTAACTCACTGTTCCTGGGCAGGCTTACACATTAGCAGTTAACCAGTGTGTGTGTGTGTGTGTGTGTGTGTGTGTGTGTGTGTGTGTGTGTGTGTGTGTGTGTGTGTGTGTAGGTGTGTGTGTGTGTGTGAATTCGGGTTTAACGTCGTTTTCAACAATTTTTCAGTCATATCACGACGGTGTCTGGTTGCGACAGGGAGCTCAATGCTCACTTTTATAGTGCTGCCTCACTGAAGTATCATGTCCCAGACACATTACATGATACCACACCCAGTCACATTATCCTGACACTGCGTCGACCAGTCCTAGCTCTACCCCGTAAATCTGAGTGCCAAGCGAGGATCAGCTAGTACCATTTTTAACGACTTTGGTATGTTGCGGCCCGGGATCGAACCCGTGACCTCCCATTCCCCGGAGCTGACACTCTACCAACTGAGCTATCGGGGCCTGTAGCAGTTAACCAGAACAGAGCAGTTAACCAGAGCAGTGCACATTCTTTCCCTAGAAACCGACTACTACCCTTCTTGAAACAGCAGAACAAAGAGAATGACTACAGAAATTATTTCATGATCAATCTCCACAAAAGAATGTTGTTGACTTGGCGGTGATCAGACATGGGGCATCCCAATCACTAGTTAGACACACGTCCGACTGAGCCTTAGAGACTGACTGTCATGTTGAACCATGTCAGTTAACTTATCCACACTTTTCTAGGACAGATGTATCCCTTCTAATTGGCTCAGAAGGGCCAATTAAAATTCATATCTTTCATTTAAATTAATTTGTTGTTTGAACAGTTTTGCTTTTGTCATTATATCAAGATAAAACACTGGTATTGACATATCAGTTACAATTTCATGGGGAAAAAAGGCAGGGAGTTATGTATACCCCCAGCAAGTGCCTCTTCCTACTATGAAATTAAGGTCATGGAGGGTACAAACAAAAAACTCTGTCATAATGTTGAGGAATAGGTGAAAGAAATGATAACTACATCAAAAATGGACCATCAAGAAAACACGCCTATATATTTTGACCACCCTGAACCTCACTTTTATATAGTAAACTGGGGTTTACAGGGGTAAACTTTATTTCTGCTCTAAAATATAGATTGTGGGTACTCGTTAGAACCCCCTCATATAGATTGTGGGTACTCGTTAGAACCCCCCTCATCGAGGCGGTTCTAACGAGTACTCACAATCTTTATTTTTAACAGGAATAAGAAAAATATCACAAATGTTACAATGTATTTGTATAGGCGTGTTTTCGTAATGCTAAATAACAAACACTATATGAGTCCCGTCAGAAGAAGACCTGCCTTCGGGGCTTTGCAAGTAGAACACAAACTAGCCTGCTCAGCTACATAGGCTAGCAAGACTCTCATTTTGGAGACATTTCTTCCGATTTTGTTTGTTTGTTGTATTGGAGTTTAATTGCACAGTCAACACTATTTTAGGTCATTTTGAGCCGGTCAAATTACCTATCCACACTTTTCCTAGGCAGGATTATATTAAGCGGTTAACCAGTACAGTGCACATTTTTCGCCAGAAACTGAAAACTGCCCTTCTTGAATCAGCTGAAGGGAGAGAATGAACATAGAAAAAATTTAATGATCAATCTCAATGAAAGAATGTTGCCGACCCCGGCAGATATTGAACCTGCATCCTCCTGATCAGCAGTCACCCGCGCATCCGAGCTACCGAGGCTGGCTTCGGTTTTTGTGAAATAACACCTCAAGCCCTACAAGCAAAAGAAACGGCTAGGGTTTAAGGGACGGTCCGACTCAGACCACTTTTCCTGGGCAGGCTTAGACCTTCTAGTGGTTTACCAATACTCAAAAGTTTGGTCAGTTTCAGTTATGCGCTGAATCAACATGCAGCCCAATCTATTTCTCCAAGCCAAGATGAGCATGACAGGTTGATCTGTACTTCTGCTATTATCAAATGGCAGGTATAAATTTCTCACGACAGGCTTAGACCTTCCGAATGGTTTACCAATGCTCAAAAGTTTGGTCAGTTTCAGTTATGCGCTGAATCAACATGCAGCCCAATCTATTTCTCCAAGCCAAGATGGGCATGACAGGTTGATCTGTACTTCTGCTATTATCAAATGGCAGGTATAAATTTCTCACGACATAGCTTATATTTCCTTGACATGTTCTGTCAAAAAATCTCTGTCCCTTTTCCTGCTGAAACAGGATACGCTTTACCATTGCAGTGTAGATCCTGATCAGATGGCTTCTTCAGAAGCCATCTGATCTGAATCTTCACTGTTTGTCACTCCATTTGTGAATTTATAGGAACAGCTTACTTCAAGTAATTTGATTGGCTGATAGTAAAAAATTGGTGTGGCAAAATTAACCTATTCAACAAAGGGTTGACAATTAACTGATCCTAAACAATTCATGATTTACCTTTCGAAAGTGTATTCACTCTCGGCTCGGAAGAAATATACATGATTTTTGAACTGTAATTTGAACACATGATCTTTGTGGATACCATCACCGTCTTCTGGTTGGCTAACAGCATAACCTAGCAATGGCAAACTAGCCAATGGATAGTCATCCTGAAATTATACAATAAATATCATCAGTGTAACTAGCCAATGGACAGTCATCCTGAAATTATACAATAAATATCATCAGTTTAACTAGCCAATGGATAGTCATCCTGAAATTATACAATAAATATCATCAGTGTAATTAGCCAATGGATAGTCATCCTGAAATTATACAAAAAATATCATCAGTGTAACTAGCCAATGGACAGTCATCCTGAAATTATATAATAAATATCATCAGTGTGAAATTATACAAAAAATATCATCAGTGTAACTAGCCAATGGATAGTCATCCTGAAATTATATACTAAATATCATCAGTGTAACTAGCCAAAGGCTAGTCATCCTAAAATTATACAATAAATATCATCAGTGTAACTAGCCAATGGACCGTCATCCTGAAATTATATAATAAATATCATCTGACAAACTAGCTAATGGATAGTCATCATAAAATTATACAATAAATATCATTAGTGTAACATTACTAGCCAATGGATAGTCATCCTGAAATTATACAATAAATATCATCAGTGTAACGAGCCGATGGATAGTCATCCTGACATTATACAATAAATATCATCAGCATAACTAGCCAATGGATAGTCAGTCATCTTGGAATTATATAATAATATCATCTGACAATAAAATTGTTATAAATCTTCTGAAGGCAGTTTTACACCTGCCAGAAAAATGACTAAATTTTAAGTTATACCTTTGACATTTTAGGCATACTTTTAACTATACAGAGTTCAGTGACCTGTCTCTGCCATACCCCAAACAAGGTGAAGGTCATCAAACTTTGGGATAACTTACAGCATTCCCAAAACCAAGACAATAATATGGTTTATTTATTTTGATCATTGTATGGGATATTTTATCATTAATTATATGGAGGATCTTACACGAATGTTCATGTATTATTAAATTTATTAACAAATTGAGGGAAAGGGATTATATGCGAGGCTTTACCGAGCATTTTATCCCTTTACCTCAAAGAGTTTAATAAATTCAATAATACATGAGCAAGAGTGCAATATTCTATTTATCATATGACATTTAAAACGCATTTTATTCACGACTGTTTTACAAAAATATCAATATTCCGACATTAGTAAACGCGACTTCATTAAGGATGGCGTACATGTAACGTTACGGGGCATAGCCAACTAATTTGTATATTTAATCTACTAATTGATTATCACCTTCAGAATTAACAGAATTATTTTAAAGAATTGTTTTAAAAAGTGGTTCCAGTATTTCCCACTGCAAGACTTACCTGATATGTTTTGTAGAAATATAAACAAAAGTTGGTGAACACAACCCAGAGTTTCTGCCAGCCATTACTGTTCTTGAACTTTCTTAATAAATAGCCACTCAGTTGATTCTGAAATAAAAATGTTAAGAATATCAAATATGGTTACCTTAATTATTGTAGGGTTCGGGACAGATAAGCCCAAGCAAACAATGCAGACCCAAATCAGACTGAGCAGTCTGATCAAGGTCTACACTCTTTGCCATTCTGTCTACACCTTTTTGACTCCATGCTAGATCTTGAAACATAATTGTTTAAATTTTAGGAGAATTACAGCAAATCCACAAGATGTCCATTTTTTTCAGGATTTTTACAGCAAACCAGTCTATTAACCTTTATCCTGCTGTATAGTTCGAACAAACTGACCCGAGACTGGTGAACTCTATTAACATAATTTCACACCCGACTGAATGCATGTATTTATCTTCGCCGTCTCCCCCAAAAGGTGATGTTGTTATTCAATACATAGAGGTCGGTAAATGGGTCACAATTCAGGTGGTGCCGAAAATGCACAAGAAGTTCACGAAAGCTGACGTATTAGGCAATAACATTGACAAATTTATTCCATGCATAAAGGTTAGTCTCAGGTCAAATTGTTTGAACTATACAGACAACTCCTACCTTAGCAAACTGTAGATCCAGATCGAATGGCTTCTGAAGAAGCCATCCGATCAGGATCTACACTGTTTGTAATGCACTTTGTGAAATAAAAGAATAAATTATATCCAGTAATTTGATTTGTGGATAGTCAAAAATGGGTGTGGCTAAATTAATTTATTCAGCAGGATAAGTTAAGCAATCACCTGTATCAAGAGATTAGTTCTGAAGAGCCCTTCAAGGCAAATTAACCCAATACACAGTAAACCCCAAAATGGGCCAATGGCGAACAGTTCAGGCCCAAAACCTAGCGTGCAGTGTAAAAAAATAGGTCAAGGTCAAGCCTTCTGTATGTTAGAACAGGTGAAGGTGTTACCAAAATTCAATCAAGCCCTCTGTATGTAGAACTCCTATACAGTCAAACTTCAATGGCTCGAACACCTTAGGGACCTGTCAAATCTGTTCGAGACAGTGGTAGTTCAAGCCACGGAGGGTGACTGCCAGGAGGCATAACGAGATACTTTTAGTCATCTTTTGGGTGTTCTATAATAAAAATGTATGCTGTGTGTACTCATTAGAATCGCCTCATCGAGGCGATTCTAATGAGTACACACAGAATTCATTTGCAAGATAAAAGACTAAAATAATCTTAATTATCCTCCACTATTTCTTATGTAGAGGATTTCGCTAGGGGCTCAAGAATGGGTTCGACATATCCATGGTAAACGAGCCATTGGTGTTCGAGCCATCGAAGTTCTACTACACCGAATTTAGCTGGAATTTTTCAGTTGGTTCTGACACAGGAGAAAATAGCCATCGGAAGAGATGGCAAATCCCCCGACCAAAAGCCAATATGGCCTTCAGAAGATTGTTCACCAATAGAAAGTGCACCAGAATTAAACCAACAATATATCACAAAAGTATTGCAGTTATGCCCATCACAAGATTATACTGTCAGGGGAGATAACTAAACAAGAGGGCCCAGAGGGCCCTGGTTCGCTCACCTGATCTAATGTATAACAAGTGGGCCCCGGGCAGGGTCAATTTTGGCCCCAGGGCTATAATTTGAACAATCTTGGTAGAGGTCCACAAGATGAAGCTTCATATCGAATATGAAAGACCTGGGCTTTCTGGTTTCAGAGAAGAAGAATTTAAAGGTTTACCCTGCATATAGAAGTCTATGTAAAACAAGATTTTCCCTATATAAGTCTATGTTAAACCAAAGGGCCCCGGAGCAGGGGCATTTTTGGCCCCAGGGCTATAATTTGAACAATCTTGGTAGAGGTCCACTAGCTGAAGCTTCATAACAAATATTAAAGACCTAAGCCTTGTGTTTCAGAGAAGATGATTTTTAAAGTTTTCCCTATATTAGTCTATGTAAAACCAAAGGGCCACATGGCGGAAGCATTTTTGGTCTCAGGGCTATAATTTGAAAAATCTATATAGAGGTCCACTAGCTGAAGCTTCAGACCAAATATCAAAAACCTGGGCCTTGCGGTTTCAGAGAAGATTTTTAAAGATTTTCCCTATATAAGCCTATGTAAAACAAAAGGGCCCTGGTGCTGAGGCATTTTTGGCCCCAGCACTATAATTTGAACAATCTTGGTAGGGGTCCACTAGATGAAGCTTCATACAAAATATCAAAGACCTGGGCCTTGCGGTTTCAGAGAAGAAGATTTTTCAAGATTTTCCCTATATAAGCCCATGTAAAACCAAAGGGCCCCCGTGCGGGGGCATTTTTAGATCCAGCACTATAATTTGAACAATCTTGGTAGGGGTCCACTAGATAAAGCTTCATACCAAATATCAAAGACCTGGGCCTTGCGGTTTCAGAGAAGAAGATTTTTAAAGATTTTCCCTATATAAGCCTATGTAAAACAAAAGGGCCCCCGTGCGGGGGCATTTTTGGCCCCAGCACTATAATTTGAACAATCTTGGTAGGGGTCCACTAGATGAAGCTTCATACCAAATATCAAAGACCTGGGCCTTGCGGTTTCAGAGAAGAAGATTTTTCAAGATTTTCCCTATATAAGCCCATGTAAAACCAAAGGGCCCCCGTGCGGGGGCATTTTTAGCTCCAGCACTATAATTTGAACAATCTTGGTAGGGGTCCACTAGATGAAGCTTCATACCAAATATCAAAGACCTTGGCCTTGCGGTTTCAGAGAAGAAGATTTTTAAAGATTTTCCCTATATAAGCCCATGTAAAACCAAAGGGCCCCCGTGCGGGGGCATTTTTGGCCCCAGCACTATAATTTGAACAATCTTGGTAGGGGTCCACTAGATGAAGCTTCATACCAAATATCAAAGACCTGGGCCTTGCGGTTTCAGAGAAGAAGATTTTTTAAGTTTGCGGTGAAAAAAATCTATTTTTGGCTACTGTGACCTATATGTGCAACGGACCGGAACCATTTGAACAACTTTGAAAGGGGACCACCTAAGGATCATTCCTGTGAAGTTTGGTCAAAATACGATCAGTGGTTTAGGAGGAGATGTCGTTTGAAGAAAAGTTTACGGACGCACGCACGGACGCACGCACGCACGCACGCACGGACGCACGACGGACGACGGACAAAAAGTGATCCCAAAAGCTCACCTTGTCACTACGTGACAGGTGAGCTAAAAACTAGGGCACTCAGAAATGTGCTTCTTGCCCATGACATGCCTGCTTAAGCTCATGTATTTCTGTACAAAGTACCATCAATATGTCTCACAAGGTATTGGAGATATGGTGATCACAAGCTGGTCATACTGTTATATTGGAAGGGTAGATAACTCAAATACCACAGCACCAACAGTTGTGATTCTTGCACACGACATCCCTTCAGTACCTTGTATACAATTGTGCCAAGTTCCTTCAATATATCTCAAAGGGTGTTGGAGTTATGGCCATCACAAGGTTACATTGCCAGGGGAGATAACTAAAAAACCAGAGCACCCAGAGTTGTAATTCTTGAGCATGACAAACCTGCTTAACCTCATGTACATCTGCATCAAGTACCACAAATATGTCTCAAAGAGTATTGGAGGTATGATGATCACAAGGTTGTCATACTGTTATATTGGAAGGGGAGATAACTCAAATATCATAGCACCCAGAGTTGTGGTTCTTAAGCGCCGTCTCAACGTTGTATACAATTGTGCCAAGTACCATCAATATATCTCAAAGGGTATATTGTCAGGGGAGATAATTAAAAAACCAGGGCACCCAGAGTTGTGGTTCTTGCACGTGACATACCTGCTTAACCTCATGTACAACTGTACCATGTATCATCAATGTATCTCAAAGAGTGTTGGAGATGTGGCCATCACAAGGTAGTGATTCTATATTATTGGAAGGGGAGATAACTAAAAAACCATGGCACCCAGAGTTGTGGTTCTTGTGCATGACACACCGTCTCGGACTTGTGAACAACTGTGCCAGGTATCATCAATATATCTTAAAGGGTATTGAGATTATGGCCGTTACAAGGTTGTCACTCTATTTTATTGGAAGGGGAGATAACTCCAAAACCATGGCAACCAGAGTTGTGGTTCTTGTGCATGACACACCGTCTCAGCCTTGTGAACATCTGTGCCAGGTACCATCAATATATCTCAAAGGGTATTGGAGTTATGGCCATCACAAAGTAGTCATTCTATTTTATTAAAAGGGGAGATAACTAAAAGAGTATGGCATCCAGAGTTCTGGTTCTTGCGCATGACACGCTGTCTCAGCCTTGTGAACAATTGTGCCAAGAACCATCAATGAATCTCTAAGGGTATAGGAGTTATGGCCATCACAAGGTTGTCCCTCTATTTTATTGGAAGGGGAGATAACTCCAAAACCATGGCAACCAGAGTTGTGGTTCTTGTGCCTGACACACTGTCTCAGCCTTGTGAACAACTGTGCCAGGTACCATCAATATGTCTCAAAGGGTATTGGAGTTATGGCCATCACAAAGTAGTCATTCTATTTTATTAAAAGGGGAGATAACTAAAAAAGTATGGCATCCAGAGTTCTGGTTCTTGTGCATGACACACCGTCTCAGCCTTGAGAACAATTTTGCCAAGAACCATCAATGAATCTCAAAGGGTATAGGAGTTATGGCCATCACAAGGTTGTCACTCTATTTCATTGGAAGGGGAGAAAACTCCAAAACCATAGCAACCAGAGTTGTGGTTCTTGTGCATGACACGCCGTCTCAGCCTTGTGAACAACTGGGCCAGGTACCATCAATATATCTCAAAGGGTATTGGAGTTATGGCCATCACCAGGTAGTCATTTTATTTTATTAAAAGGGGAGATAACTAAAAAAGTATGGAATCCAGAGTTCTGGTTCTTGCACATGACACGCCGTCTTGGCCTTGTGAACAATTGTGCCAAGAACCATCAATGAATCTCAAAGGGTATAGGAGTTATGGCCATCACAAGGTTGCGTCTACGTACGGATGGACGGACGGACGCACATTCTTACAGATGGACATTTGTTGGGTACTACAGTGTTAATTTTTCACCTATAAGTACCCAACAATCAGCTAAAATTTGCACAAGTACCCAACATGTCCCATCAAATTTGTTGGCTACTTTTTCGGACACTAATGGAATAAACGGCAAGTACCCAACTTATGTCTACCCAACATGTGCCCACGGATGCGCTCGGACAGATGGACGGATGGACGCCAGGCTGATCGCTATATCCCCCGAACCTATTCGGTCGGGGGATAAAAAAGTGTAGACAGGATAAAATTTGACAATTTGCACTCATGTGACCCTGAAATTTATGTCAAAGTCACCAATATTTAATCAAGTCTTTGGCAGGTTGAAATGATATTGTACAAATTTAGACCAAAATTCAAAATCTTTTCCTGGAGATAGGGTGCAAACTATATTTGGCTCAAAGTTGGGTTTTTGAAAGCCTGTGACCTGGTGAATGAGGTCAAAATCGTCAAAATCTAATCAAGTCTTTGGCAGGTTTCAATGATATACTGCATCATAGTTGACCACAATTCAAAGACACACTCTGGACAAAATTGGACAATTTTTTTTAGCTTGTGACTATGAAAATGAAGTCAAGGCCATCAATACTGAATCACTCTTTTCCCCTATCCTAGTGATGTATCCATGCAAGTTTGGTATGGATCCGTCAATTGTTTTCAAACAGCCAATTCTGACAGGATCTGCATCATATCAAAAACAATTACATATCCCCCTCCCCTTCACCTTCTGTAGTGGGGAGGGGTCACACAAATAAAAATTTACCTTGACAGCCTTCTCGAAGTCTCTCTTACTGACGGAGGTATTTCTGTGCCAGCAGACATGCATAGTTGTGTTGGCCCGATGCTGGACCTGTTTCTCTGGGGACGGGGGTCCGTGATCCGGGTTATTACCATCTACAGCCTCAACATTTTCTGTTGAACCTAGAAATAATAAATTAATTTTAACCAATTAACCTTTATGCTTCTTTTCCACTCTTTCAAATATAAATACATGTCTTAAACTCTTATCCTGCTGAAGATGATAACCCCTACCTTTACAAACAGTGTAGATCCAGATCAGATGGCTTCTGAAGAAGCCATCTGATCAGGATCTACACTGTTTGTCATTCAGTTTGCGAATTTGAATGAACAAATTACAAGCAATTTTATTGGTTGAAATGTAAATGTGTGTGGCTAAATTAATCTATGCAGCAGGATAAGGGTTAAGGAAACATGTGGACCATTACAACAGATCCTCCATGTTACTTGCTATCCACTTACACCTGAACTGAATTACTGCTTCTAACATAAAATTAAGCAATTCTGCTGCATTTTGAACAGCCTATTATGAGGTGCAGGAAAGCCCGGGTAGTTCTCTGGCATTCTCTGGCTATGAAATACTCTGTGACTAACACTCTGTGATGAAACCATTTAGACCTATTTGGTGACAAAAATACTCTGTGAAACCATCATCACATGGCTGGTGTAAGGCTGACCGGAATATTCTTAAAAAAAATATTTTCACCACTCAATACTTTATAGTATCTTGGCTCAAACCCCTATCCCAGAGGTAAGTAGTTCAGTCAATAAAGTCTTGAATGCTTTGCACTGAGATATCTGAGCACTCTACACATATATGCCTGGAACTGATTTTTCATAAAATAAGACATTATTCAAACAAGTTTGTTAACCTTATCCTGCTGTTCATGATAACCCCTGCCTTTGCAAACAGTGTAGATCCTGATCAGATGGCTTCTGAAGAAGCCATCTGATCAGGATCTACACTGTTTGTCATTCAGTTTGTTTCTTTGTTTGATTTGAGGTTTAACGTCCCCGTCAACACTGTAAAGGTCATTTTGGAGATATTGCTTCTAATTCTGTGACTTTTACCCGACACTGAGATGAAATGACATCTCTAGCCCTGCCACCATCACTCAGTTTGTGAATTTGAAGGGAAACATTATATCATGTAATCTGATTGACTGATAGTCAGAAATGGGTGTGGCTAATTGGCTTATTCAGCAGAAAAGAGTGAAGATAAAGCAGTGGACCCAGAAAACTGACTGATACTGACTTAATTGAGACATTTGAGGCTTAATGTCTTAGTCAACACTGTATAAGTCATTTTGTAGACGTTGCTTCCAATTTTGTGGGACTTTAACTGACATTGAGATGAAATGACATCCCAATGAAATCAACAGTTTATATGCATGGATGGTCCAACTCGCACCACTTTTCCTAGGCAGGCTTACATACCACTACCGGTACTCATGTGAGGTCGGTTTCAGCTCTGTGTGGAAGCATCATGCAACCCAATCTATTTCTTCAAGCCCCGATGGGCAGGGGCTTTATTGTACCTTACTTGATTATGAACTTACTTGTGCTTGATTTAAGACTAGCAAACTTCAGTTTGTCATCATTTCTATTTTTAGCTTTCTGAACAGCCTCGTTAAGATCCTCTATCCATTTATCCTTTTCTTCTTGTGAACTGGAAATATAAGAGACAAGATAAACCCATCCATACCTAGTATCCCATAATAGGGACACTGGCAAACAAAGTAGACCCAGATCAGCCCCTGCAGAACATGGCATCTGATTCAGGTCAACACTGTTCGCTTAAAAGTACAATTATTTTTATGTAATTCACAATAAAGGTAATTAATCAGACACCCCTTTAACATTCACCACCTTCTAGAATAATTCAGCAGACGACAAATTGTTGATATTTTTCTTTATTTTCCCAGACAACAGGACTTGACTTTCATGCAAATTGTCTCCATAGGAGACTTGTCTCCATAGGTGATGGGACTTGACATCTCATGCAAATTGTCTCCATAGGAGACAAGGCTGTCTCCATAGGAGACAAGGCTTGATATCTCATGCAAACTGTCTCCATAGGAGACAAGACTTGACATCTCATGCATATGTCTTCATAGGAGACAAGGCTTGATATCTCATGCAAATTGTCTCCATAGGAAACAAGATTTGATATCTTATGCAAATTGTCTCCATAGGAGACAAGACTTGACATCCCATGCAAATGTCTTCATAGGAGACAAGACTTGACATCTCATGCAAATTGTCTCCTATGGAAATAATAAATTAGTGAATGATATCGCCTAATAGGTCGGTTTTTCGTAAAACTTTTCATGAATTTTCGGCATCTAGTGAACGGCAACCCATATACTGACGTCTTGAATAACAATATTGACCTCTACGGAAAACGATGACAATAAATATATGCATTCAGTCGGGTGTAAAATTATGGTTATAGAGGTGATCAGTTTCATATCAAATTGCATTAACTATACAACCAAACAAAAATCTATAGACTATACAATCTTTTCATTTTTGTGATCCTTCTTGAAATCTTGTTACATCTAAACAAAAATGTATAGATTATATAGAAAAATGACCATTTATGGTCATTTTTCTATATAATCTATACATTTTTATCCAACTTTACAGTGACATAAATAGGTTACTGATCTTGTGATCTACCTACCTTGCTGCTACCAAGATACATTTATTTCCACCATAGATAGCAAAACTGTTAGCAACAGCCATCTTGGCATGATCGGATTCTTCGATCTGGAAAATATCAACTAGAAATGTTTTCAGAGGAAAACAATGTCCTCCCCCCACCCACCATAAGCCATTTTCAGGTGACTCCGACCATAAAAAAGGTAAAGATCACCAAAATCTAATCAAATCTTTGTTTTTTTGCAATCTATATTGTACCAAGTATGAACAAGAGGGCCATGATGGCCCTGGATCGCTCACCTGATCCATAGAGTAACAAGTCGGCTCCGGGGAGGGCCATTATTGAACCCAGGGCTATAATGTGCATAATGTTGAGGGAGGCCTAAGTAGGTGAAGCTTCATACCAAATATCAACAAAGGCTATACTTTGAAAAATCTTAGCAAAGGTCCACTAGATGAAGCTACACAACAAATATCAAAGACCTGGGCCTTTCGGTTTCAGAGAAGAAGATTTTTTTAAAGATATTCCCGACATAAGCCTATGAAAAACCAAATGGCCCTATGGTGGGGGCATTTTTGGCCTCAGGGCTATAATTTAAACAATCTTGATAGAGATCCACCAGATGAAGCTTCACACCAAATATCAAAGACATGGGCCTTGCAGTTTCAGAGAAGATTTTTAAAGATTTCCCTATATAAGTCCATGTAAAACCAAAGGGTCTCGGGGTGGGGGCATTTTTGGCCCCAGGGCTATAATTTGAACATTCTTGATAGAGGTCCACTAGATGGAATTTCACAACAAATATCAAAGACCTAGCTTTCACAGAAGAAGATTTTTAAAGATTTTCCCTATACAAGTCTATGCAAAACCAAAGGGCCACCCGAAGGGGGGCATTTTTGGTCTCAGGGCTATAATTTGAACAATCTTGGTAGAGGTCCACTAGATGAAGCTTCATTCCAAATATCAAAGACCTAGGCCTTGTTGTTTCAGGGAAGAAGATTTTTCAAGATTTTCCCGATATAAGTCTATGTAAAACCAAAGGGCCCCGGAGTGGGGGCTTTTTTGGCACCAGGGCTATAATTTGAACAATCTTGGTAGAGGTCCACAAGATGAAGCTTCATACCAACTATCAAAGACCTGGGCCTTGCGGTTTCAGAGAAGAAGATTTTTAACGATTTTCCATATATAAGCCTATGTAAAACCAAAGGGCCCCGGGGCGGGGGCATTTTTGGCCCCAGCACTATAATTTGAACAATCTTGGTAGGGGTCCACTATTTGAAGCTTCATACCAAATAGCAAAGACCTGGGCCTTGCGGTTTCAGAGAAGAAGATTTTTAAAGAGTTCCCTATACAAGCATATGAAACTTTATCCACATTGCTTAGTACTGGTTCCTACCCAGGAAAAGAGGGCCACATGGAAGATTAGTACTAGTACTAAATGTGTTACCCTCTATAAATAAGGTCGATTATTATTATTATTATTTTTAAACCAAAGGGCCAAGGAGCGGAGGCATTTTTGGACCCAGCACTATAATTTGAACATTCTTGGTAGCAGGGCCGGACAAATCCAAAAATTTTCCACTTGCCCAGCAGGCAAGGTAAAATATTTTTGCACTTGCCCAGCTCAAAATCCTACTTGCCCAGGATTTTGGAACTCAAAGTGGAGTTGGATGCGGGGGTGGGGGTGACATTGGTGACGATGATGATTACCGATATTTATAAATATAATCCAAGGTTTCTGTCAAGTTTCAAGCACAAACAACTTTCCATTAGGATCTAGTTATTTCATGTTTGTGTTTCTTTCTCTTTGGTGTCTCTGATGGGAGCTCAGGGTTAATTGTATCGATTCCTGATCACTGCATTCACTTCTAATACTTTCCCTGTGTGCGGTAATACGGTAGAAAATACTGTTGTTGTCATAGTCAATAACGGTACTTTTTCAAGGTAATTGACATAATACCTTTACCAATTAGCAATTTAAGATACAGTTATATAAACTCATTTAGCTTGACACGCATGGTGAACAAGAGCTGCAGCCGATATAGATCTACTCAAAAGATCAGAAGTGTCAGGGCAGCGAGATAGAAAATTAAAAGAATGCAATTTATTTAGCTTGAACCACAAGACGAGGACCCCCTCGATCCAAGACGAGGATCCCCTCGATCCAAAACGAACTCAAACTTTCACATCCGGCCTACAAGCAAGTTCAATGCGATCATTATTTTCGCCGTCCAAATCGTCGTCCATAAACCACCACTCCCATTTTTCTGCACGCGATCGGTAAATGACGTCATCCGACCCCAGCAACCCTACACGTGTTTAACGTCATTGTTTTATTTTAATGGGGCGTATCTCTTTCATTAAAAAAATGTTTGGAACCGGTAAAAAATATTTTCTCGCTAGCTAAACGGTTGTGGATAGAGGCGCGACCAAACAGCGGCCGGTTACCAACATTAAAAAATTCGACCTTTCCCGCCAACATCTGCTATTTGGCACCAAAACATAACCATTCACGAGATAGTAGAAAAGTCCGTTTTTACTACCGAAAGATGTAGCAAATCGTCTTAGGAGCTATTAAATCATTTTCACATTGATTGTGGATTAAATTTTATGGCAGGGATAAACGCAAATTAGAGACATAACTTAATCTTATTTTCACACCTTGTCACGATTATCGATAGCGTTGGTGGTACACACTTCACCAGAAATGAAAGACACGCATCGCCGGGCAATCGTGTTTAAATGGTAATTATATGACAGGGATTAACAAAAGTGTCATAATTGAACCGTTATAAAAACATAGATGGTTTTGTCTCTGAATTGCCGACAAAGCGGATATTATTGTGATTTACTTACGGGTCTAGTTTTACCGTATTTAAGGACTCAAAAGACTGACAGTTGTAGACGATTTTTTTTGCACTTGCCCGACCGGGCGATGAAAGGTCAAAGTGCACCTGCCCGGCGCGATTTCGGACTTGTCCCGGGCGGCCGGGCAATGGATTTGTCAGCCCCTGTTGGTAGGGGTCCACTAGATGAAGCTTCATATCAAATAGCAAAGAACTGGGCTTTGCAGTTTCAGAGAAGAAGATTTTTAAAGATTTTCCCTATATAAGCCCATGTAAAACCAAAGGGCCCCGGGCGGGGGCATTTTTGGCCCCAGCACTATAATTTGAACAATCTTGGTAGGGGTCCACTAGATGAAGCAGCATACCAAATATCAAAGACCTAGGCCTTCTTGTTTCAGAAAAGAAGATTTTTCAAGATTTTCCCTATATAAGTCTATGTAAAACCAAAGGGCCTCGGAGTGGGGGCATTTTTGGCACCAGGGCTATAATTTGAACAATCTTGGTAGAGATCCACAAGATGAAGCTTCATACCAAATATCAAAGACCTGGGCCTTGCGGTTTGAGAGAAGAAGATTTTTAACGATTTTCCCTATATAAGCCTATGTAAAACCAAAGGGTCCAGGGGCGGGGGCATTTTTGGCCCCAGCACTATAATTTGAACAATCTTGGTAGGGGTCCACTAGATGAAGCTTCATATCAAATATCAAAAACCTAGGCCTTGCGATTTCAGAGAAGAAGATTTTTAAAGATTTTCCCTATATAAGCCCATGCAAAACCAAAGGACCCCAGGGCGGAGGCATTTTTGGGCCCAGCACTATAATTTGAACAATCTTGGTAGGGGTCCACTAGATGAAGCTTCATACCAAATGTCAAAGACCTGGGCCTTGTGGTTTCAGAGAAGATTTTTTAAGTTTTCGGTGAAAAAAATCTATTTTGGGCTCCTGTGACCTAGATGTGCAATGGACTGGAACCATTTGAACAACTTTGAAAGAGGACTACCTAAGGATCATTCCTGTGAAGTTTGGTCAAAGTCTGATCAGTGGTTTAGGAGGAGATGTCGTTTGAAGAAATTGTTTACGCACGGATGACAGACAAAAAGTGATCCTAATATAAAACACAAGAGGGCCCAATGGCCCTATATCGCTCACCTGTGTACCAGAAAATCATTAGTGTAGGAGACCACTTGACATTGCTACATACTAAATATCTAAGCTCAGGCAAAGCGGTGTCCATGCTTATAAACCCTACTGGTTTCATTGGGCAACAGGGCTTGAGATGTAATTTCATCTCAATGTCTGGTAAAAGTCCCACAAAATTGGAAGAGGCATCTCCAAAATGACCTATACAGTGTTGATGGGGATGTAAAACCACAAATCAAACAAAATCTGTGCCTTATGGTTTTGGAGAAAAATGATGCTTTTAAGTTTTTTCCAGTTTAAGTCTATAGGAGCTAATGAGCCCTGGGGCTGGACCAATTTTGACCCAAAGGGCATGGTTGGCAGGATTTATGTAGGCGACCATTTTGTGTTGCTATATACTAAATAACTAAGGTCTGTACTTCATGGTTTCAAAGAAGATGTTTGAAGCCTTTTCCATTATAAGTTTGTTGGAGTTTAGGGGCCACAGGATTTGGACCCAAGGGGCATGATTGGCAGGATTCATGTAGGCGACCACTCGACATTGCTACATGCTAAATACCTAAGCTCTGGGACTTATGGTTTCAGAGAAGATTTTTTCCCCATTTTAAGTTGTTGTTTTTTTTTTTTTTCATTATAAGGGCACTGTGGTTTCAGAGAAGAAGATTTTTGAAGTTTCTCCAATTTTAAGTCTATGGAAGCTAAAGAGCCCTGGGGTGGGGCCAATTTGGATCCCAGGGGCATAACTGGCAGGATTTATGTAGGTGGCCACTTGATGTTGCTACATACTAAAAATCTAAGCTCTGGGCCTTATGGTTTCATAGAAGAAGATCTTTTAAGTTTTTTTCCATTATAAGTCTATTGGAGGTGATGAGCTGGGGCGAGGCCAATTTTGACCCCAGGGGCAGGGTTAGCTGGATTTATGTAGCTGGCTATTTTATGTTGCTAGATACTAAATATCTAAGTTCTGTGCTTCACAGTTTCTGAGAAGAACATTTTTGAAGCTTTTAACCATTATGAGTCTATGGGAGCTAAGGGGCCCCGGGGCGTGGCCCATTTCGACCCAAGGGGCATGATTAGCAGGAAATATGAAGGTGACCACTTGCCGTTGCTACATGCTAAATATCTAAGCTCTGGGCGCTGTGGTTTCAGAGAAAAAGATTTTTGAAGTCTTTTTTCCATTATGAGTCTCTGGGAGCGAAGGGGGTCCCAGGGTGTGGCCCATTTGGACACCAGGGGCATGATTGGCAGGATTAATGTAGGTGACCACTTGCCATTGCTACATGCTAAATATCTAAGCTCTGGGCCCTGTGGTTTCAGAGAAGAAGATTTTTTAAGCTTTTTTTCCATTATGAGTCTATAGGAGCTAAGTGGCCCCGGGGCGTGGCCCTTTTGGATTCCTGGGGCATGATTGGCAGGAATTATGTAGGTGACCACTTGCGATTGCTATGTGCGTAATATCTAAGCTCTGGGCGCTGTGGTTTCAGAGAAGAAGATTTTTTAAGCTTTTTTCCATTATGAGTCTATGGGAGCAACGGGGCCCAGGCGCGTGGCCCATTTGGAACCCAGGGGCATGATTGGCAGGAATTATGTAGGTGACCAATTGCCCTTGCTACATGCTAAATATCTAAACTGTGGGCCCTTTGGTTTCAGAGAAGAATATTTTTGAAGTTTTTTTTCCATTTTGAGTCTATGGGAGCTAAGGGGCCCCAGGGCCTGGCCCATTTGGACCCTAGGGGCATGATTGGCAGGATTTATGTAGGTGACCGCTTGCCATTGCTACAAGTTAAATACCTGAGGTCTGGGCCCTGTGGTTTCAGAGAAGAAGATTTTTGAAGCTTTTTTCCATTATGAGTCTATAGGAGCCAAAGGGCCCCGGGGGGTGGCCCGTTTGGACCCCAGGGGCATGATTAGCAGGAATTATGTAGGTGACCACTTGCCATTGCTACATGCTAAATATCTGCGCTCTGGGCCTTGTGGTTTCAGAGAAGATTTTTGAAGCTTTTTTTTTCCATTATGAGTCTATGGGAGCTAAGGGGCCCCGGGGTGTGGCCAATTTGGACCCCAGGAGCATGATTGGCAGGAATTATGTAGGTTACCACTTGCCGTTGCTACATGCCAAATATCTCAGCTCGGGGCCCTGTGGTTTCAGAGAAGAGGATTTTTGAAGCTTTTTTTTCCATTATGAGTCTATAGGAGCTAAAGGGCCCCGGGGCGTGGCCCGTTTGGACACCAGGGGCATAATTGGCAAGAATTATGTAGGTGACCACTTGCCGTTGCTACATGCTAAATATCTAAGCTCTGGGCCTTGTGGTTTCCGAGTAGAAGATTTTTGAAGCTTTTTGTTCAATTATGAGTCTATGGGAGCGAAGGGGCCCCGGGGCGTCCCCCATTTGGAACCCAGGGGCATGATTGGCAGGAATTATGTAGGTGACCACTTGCCATTGCTACATGCTAAATATCTAAGCTCTGGACCCTGTGGTTTCAGAGAAGAAGATTTTTGAAGCTTTTTTACCATTTTGAGTCTATGGGAGCTTAGGGGCCCCGGTGTCATATAATATTTTGACCCGCCTAAAAAATGACCCGCGGGTCATAATATTATGACCCGCGGGTCAATATATTATTATAATATTTTGACCCCCCCTATAATATTTTGACCCCCCTCCCTAACTTCACAAAAGTTACATTTAAATGACCAAATATGGTGAGGTAACTGTTAAGCAGTAAAACTATGACAATTGTGGTGGTTTTTCCTGCTGATTTTTACACTTGGGCAGTGTCTGAGGGGTGGGATAGTTCTAGATCTGAAAATCTACAGCAAGAATAATGACTATAATATATAAGAAAGGGCAATCATGTTTAAAGGGAAATGGCTAAAAAGCAGCAAAAAAAGATAAAAAATAACAGAAAAAAAAAACATGACTAAAATGGTATTGAGAGAACCAGCCTATGCATGTTGGGGGGGGGGGGGGTCAAATTATTATAGCTATAATAAAATGACCCACCCTTTTTATCTGTTATTGATATACTGGTATTTGAGTTCATTCAATTAATTAAACTTTTCATTGAATTAGATGGCTTGTAATACACTAGATTCAGTAAGTAAGGTTCAGTATGTGGGAGGGGTTGTAACTTAATGACTGGAAATAAGGGGGGGGGTCAAATTATTATAGCTATAATAAAATGACCCACCCTTACTATTTGTAATTAGTGAACTGGTATTTGAGTTCACACAGTTAAATTAAAACTTAAATTGCTTTATATGGCTAGAAATAGACTATATTCAGTAAGGTTCAGTATGTGGGAGGGGTTGTTACTTAATGACTTGAAATTGGCGGGGGGGGGGGGGGGGGGGGGGTCAAATTATTATAGCTATAATAAACTGACCCACCCTTACTATTTGTAATTAGTGTACTGGTATTTGAGTTCACACAGTTAAATTAAAACTTATATTGCTTTATATGGCTAGAAATAGACTATATTCAGTAAGGTTCAGTATGTGGGAGGGGTTGTTACTTAATGACTTGAAATTGGGGGGAGGGTCAAATTATTATAGCTATAATAAAATGACCCACCCTTATTATCTGTTATTGATATACTGGCATTTGAGTTCACTCAATAGATTAAATTTTTAATTGAATTAGATGGCTTGTAATACACTAGATTCAGTAAGGTTCAGTATGTGGGAGGGGTTGTAACTTAATGACCTGAAATGGGGGGGGGGGGGGGGTCAAATTATTATAGCTATAATATAATGACCCACCCTTATTATCTGTTATTGATATATTGGTATTTGAGTTCATTCAATTAATTAAACTTTTCATTGAACTACTGCTATATCCCCTTTTCTTTACATTATTTTGAGTCCAATTCCTTGGTTGAAAAGGATACGTGGTGTGGGGGGTCATTTTATTATGGGTATAATATTTTGACCCCCCCCCTACATTTCATCAACAGTTCAACGTTCAATTGTCATGATTATCCTGTTGTTTTAACCAAGTTAATTAGAAATAATCTACTGCTATATCCCCTTTTCTTTACATTATTTTGAGTCCATTTCCTTGGTTGAAAAAGATACTTGGTGTGGGGGGTCATTTTATTATGGGTATAATATTTTGACCCCCCCTACATTTAATCAACAGTTCAACATTCAATAGTCATGATTATTCTGTTGTTTTAATCCAGTTAATTAGAAATAATCTACTGCTATATCCCCTTTTCTTTACATTATTTTGAGTCCATTTCCTTGGTTGAAAAAGATACTTGGTGTGGGGGGTCATTTTATTATGGGTATAATATTTTGACCCCCCCCCCCCCCCTACATTTCATCAACAGTTCAACATTCGATAGTCATGATTATTCTGTTGTTTTAATCCAGTTAATTAGAAATAATCTACTGCTATATCCCCTTTTCTTTACATTATTTTGAGTCCATTTCCTTGGTTGAAAAGGATACGTGGTGTGGGGGGTCATTTTATTATGGGTATAATATTTTGACCCCCCCTACATTTCATCAACAGTTCAACGTTCAATTGCCATGATTATCCTGTTGTTTTAATCCAGTTAATTAGAAATAATCTACTGCTATATCCCCTTTTCTTTACATTATTTTTGACTCCATTTCCTTTGTTGAAAAAGATACTTGGGGGGGGGGGGGGGCATTTTATTATGGGTATAATATTTTGACCCCCCCCCCCCCCCTTCTAAGCAGCAACACCCATTTCAAATGAGAATATTATTCTTCATTATCTTGTTAAATGTGATATAATGATGATAATGATATTATTGTCCAGTACTTTGTAAATTGTACTGGGGGGGGGGGGGGGGGGGCATTTTATTATAGCTATAATATTTTGACCCCCCCCCCCCCCTTTCTTGGCAGCAACACCCATTTCAAAAGAGAATATTATTCTGCATTAATTTTGTCAAATGTGAAATAATTTGTTGATATTATTGTCCAGTACCATTATTTTGAGTCCATTTCCTTTGTTGAAAAAGATACTTGGGGGGGGGGGGGGGGGGGTCATTTTATTATGGTATAATATTTTGACCCCCCCCCCTTCTAAGCAGCAACACCCATTTCAAAAGAGAATATTATTCTTCATTATCTTGTTAAATGTGATATAATATGTTGTTTTATCCATTTTCTTGACATATTATTGTCCAGTACTTTGTAAATTGTACTGGGGGGGGGGGGGGGGGTCATTTTATTATAGCTATAATATTTTGACCCCCCCCCCCCCCCCTTTCTTGGCAGCAATACCCATTTCAAAAGAGAATATTATTCTGCATTAATTTTGTCAAATGTGAAATAATCTGTTGATATTATTGTCCAGTACTATTATTTTGAGTCCATTTCCTTAGTTGAAAAAAGATATGTATTGGGGGGGGGGGGGGGGGTCATTTTATTATAGCTATAATATTTTGACCCCCCTACCCATGTTGTCAGATCTGCAATAGACTCCTTGCAATACCCATTTCTTATCTTGTCAATACCTATTTATCGATAAAAGTCCACTTCTGATTTATTTTGCTGAAGTTTTAGGGGCGGGTCAAAATATTATAGGGGGGGTCAAAATATAACTGTAATATATTGACCCGTGGGTCAAAATATTACACGGGTCAAAATATTATCTGACACCGGGATGTGGCCAATTTGGAACCCAGGGGCATGATTGGCAGGAATTATGTAGGTGACCACTTGCCGTTGCTACATGCTAAATATCTCAGCTCTGGGCCCTGTGGTTTCAGAGAAGAAGATTTTTGAAGCTTTTTTCCATTATGAGTCTATAGGAGCTAAAGGGCCCCGGGGCGTGGCCCGTTTGGACCCAAGGGGCATGATTGGCAGGAATTATGTAGGTGACCACTTGCCATTACTACACGCTAAATATCTAAGCTCTGGGCCCTGTGGTTTCTGGGAAGAAGATTTTTGAAGCTTTTTGTTCCATTATGAGTCTATGGGAGCGAAGGGGCCCTGGGGCGTGGCCAATTTGGACCCTAGGGGCATGATTGGCAGGAATTATGTAGGTGACCACTGGCGGTTGCCACATGCTAAATATCTAAGCTCTGGGCCCTGTGGTTTCAGAGAAGAAGATTTTTGAAGCTTTTTTCCATTATGAGTCTATGGGAGCTAAGGGGCCCCGGGGTGTGGCCAATTTGGACCCCAGGGGCATGATTGGCAGGAATTATGTAGGTTACAACTTGCCGTTGCTACATGCCAAATATCTCAGCTCGGGGCCCTGTGGTTTCAGAGAAGAAGATTTTTGAATGTTTTTTTTCCATTTTGAGTCTATGGGAGCTAAGGGGCCCCAGGGCCTGGCCCATTTGGACCCTAGGGGCATGATTGGCAGGATTTATGTAGGTGACCGCTTGCCATTGCTACAAGTTAAATACCTGAGGTCTGGGCCCTGTGGTTTCAGAGAAGAAGATTTTTGAAGCTTTTTTCCATTATGAGTCTATAGGAGCCAAAGGGCCCCGGGGGGTGGCCCGTTTGGACCCCAGGGGCATGATTAGCAGGAATTATGTAGGTGACCACTTGCCATTGCTACATGCTAAATATCTGCGCTCTGGGCCTTGTGGTTTCAGAGAAGATTTTTGAAGCTTTTTTTTTCCATTATGAGTCTATGGGAGCTAAGGGGCCCCGGGGTGTGGCCAATTTGGACCCCAGGAGCATGATTGGCAGGAATTATGTAGGTTACCACTTGCCGTTGCTACATGCCAAATATCTCAGCTCGGGGCCCTGTGGTTTCAGAGAAGAGGATTTTTGAAGCTTTTTTTTCCATTATGAGTCTATAGGAGCTAAAGGGCCCCGGGGCGTGGCCCGTTTGGACACCAGGGGCATAATTGGCAAGAATTATGTAGGTGACCACTTGCCGTTGCTACATGCTAAATATCTAAGCTCTGGGCCTTGTGGTTTCCGAGTAGAAGATTTTTGAAGCTTTTTGTTCAATTATGAGTCTATGGGAGCGAAGAGGCCCCGGGGCGTCCCCCATTTGGAACCCAGGGGCATGATTGGCAGGAATTATGTAGGTGACCACTTGCCATTGCTACATGCTAAATATCTAAGCTCTGGACCCTGTGGTTTCAGAGAAGAAGATTTTTGAAGCTTTTTTACCATTTTGAGTCTATGGGAGCTTAGGGGCCCCGGGATGTGGCCAATTTGGAACCCAGGGGCATGATTGGCAGGAATTATGTAGGTGACCACTTGCCGTTGCTACATGCTAAATATCTCAGCTCTGGGCCCTGTGGTTTCAGAGAAGAAGATTTTTGAAGCTTTTTTCCATTATGAGTCTATAGGAGCTAAAGGGCCCCGGGGCGTGGCCCGTTTGGACCCAAGGGGCATGATTGGCAGGAATTATGTAGGTGACCACTTGCCATTACTACACGCTAAATATCTAAGCTCTGGGCCCTGTGGTTTCTGGGAAGAAGATTTTTGAAGCTTTTTGTTCCATTATGAGTCGTTGGGAGCGAAGGGGCCCCGGGGCGTGGCCAATTTGGACCCTAGGGGCATGATTGGCAGGAATTATGTAGGTGACCACTGGCGGTTGCTACATGCTAAATATCTAAGCTCTGGGCCCTGTGGTTTCAGAGAAGAAGATTTTTGAAGCTTTTTTCCATTATGAGTCTATGGGAGCTAAGGGGCCCCGGGGTGTGGCCAATTTGGACCCCAGGGGCATGATTGGCAGGAATTATGTAGGTTACAACTTGCCGTTGCTACATGCCAAATATCTCAGCTCGGGGCCCTGTGGTTTCAGAGAAGAAGATTTTTGAATGTTTTTTTTCCATTATGAGTCTATAGGAGCTAAAGGGCCCCGGGGCGTGGCCCGTTTGGACACCAGGGGCATGATTGACAGGAATTATGTAGGTGACCACTTGCCGTTGCTACTCGCCAAATATCTCAGCTCTGGGCCCTGTGGTTTCAGAGAAGAAGATTTTTGAATGTTTTTTTTCCATTATGAGTCTATAGGAGCTAAAGGGCCCCGGGGCATGGCCCGTTTGGACCCCAGGGGCATGATTGGCAGGAATTATGTAGGTGACTACTTGCCGTTGCTACATGCTAAATATCTAAGCTCTGGGCCTTGTGGTTTCCGAGTAGAAGATTATTGAAGCTCTTTGTTCCATTATGAGTCTATGGGAGCGAAGGGGCCCCATGGCGTGGCCAATTTGGACCCCAGGGGCATGATTGGCTGGAATTATGTAGGTGACCACTGGCCATTGCTACATGCTAAATATCTAAGCTCTGGGCCCTGTGGTTTCCAAGAAGAAGATTTTTGAAGCTTTTTGTTCCATTATGAGTCTATGGGAGCGAAGGGGCCCCGGGGCGTGGCCAATTTGGACCCTAGGGGCATGATTGGCAGGAATTATGTAGGTGACCACTGGCCATTGCTACATGCTAAATATCTAAGCTCTGGACCCTGTGGTTTTAGAGAAGAAGATTTTTGAACCTTTTTTTCCATTATGAGACTATGGGAGCTTAGGGGCCCCGGGATGTGGCCAATTTGGAACCCAGGGGCATGATTGGCAGGAATTATGTAGGTGACCACTTGCCGTTGCTACATGTCAAATACCTTAGCTCTGGGCCCTGTGGTTTCATAGAAGAAGATTTTTGAAGCTTTTTTCCATTTTGAGTCTATAGGAGCTAAAGGGCCCCGGGGCGTGGCCGGTTTGAACCCCAGGGGCATGATTGGCAGGAATTATGTAGGTGACCACTTGCCATTGCTACATGCTAAATATCTAAGCTCTGGGCCCTGTGGTTTCCGAGAAGAAGATTTTTTAAGCTTTTTGTTCCATTATGAGTCTATTGGAGCGAAGGGGCCCCGGGGCGTGGCCAATTTGGACCCCAGGGGCATGATTGGCAGGAATTATGTAGGTGACCACTGGCTGTTAATACATGCTAAATATCTAAGCTCTGGGCCCTGTGGTTTCAGAGAAGAAGATATTTTAATTTTTTCCCATTGTAAGTCTATGGGAGCTATATGTTGCCATGGCAACCACAATTCCCATCTGATCAGCCCAAAAACCTTATGCAGCCTTTCCCCCTTCCTGATGATGCTTCTCATGAAATTTGATCAAGATTGACCATGGGGTATTAGAGATATACTTATTTGAAATTGTTTACGGACGCACGGACGCACGAGACGGACGCACGACAGACGACGGACAAAAAGTGATCACAAAAGCTCACCTTGTCACTACTTGACAGGTGAGCTAAAAACATTCATAAATTTCTTAAATGAGACCGGGTGCAGACAAGCCATTATTTGCCCAAAATTAACAATTTCCGGGAGCCTGTGACCTTCATAATATGTCCAAGGTCACCAAAATCTATTTAAATCTGTGGTAGGTTGCAATGATATATTTTACTGAGTTTGACCAAATTTCATTAATTTTTTTTGGCCTCTGCCCTTGAAACTCCGGTCAAGGTCATCAAAATCTAATCAAATCTTTGGTAGGTTGCAATGATATATTGTTCCAAGTTTGACCAAATTTCATCAACTCTTTCATGAGATAGGTTGCAGGCAAGCCAAATTTGAGTTTATGGAGCATGCACCCTTGAAAAATGGTCAAGGTCACCAAAACAAATCAGATCTTTAAATTTGATCAATTCGTTCATGAGATAGAGTGCAGACAAGCCAAAATTGACAGTTTTAGGCCTGTTTGTGTGTTCCAATGATTCACTCATGGGATAAGGTGCAGACAAGCCCTTTCTGTTCAATTTGTTCATGAGACAGAGTGCAGACAAGCCAAAACTGACAGTTTCTGGAGGTCTGTGCCTTGAAAATAAGGCCAAGGTCACCAAAATCTGATCAAATCTTTGGTGGTTGCAGTAATACATTGTACCAAAATTGACCAAATTTCAACAATTTGTTCATAAGACAGGGTGCAGAATTTCTGGCCCAAAATTGACAGTTTTAGGGGATTTGTTCAAGTGTGACCAAATTTCATTAATCTGTTCAAGAGATAGGGTGCAGACAAGCCAAAATTGACAGTTTTTGGTTTGGGGGTTGGTGCCCTTGAAAATAAGCTTAAGGTTACCAAAATCTAATCAAATCTTTGGTACATGTAGGTTGCAATGATATATTGTACCAAGTTTGAGTCATCAATTCTTTCATGAGATAGGGTGCAGACAAGCCATCTTTGGCCCAAAATGAACAGTTTCGGGGGGCTTAATAGTGTAAGCAGTGAGAACACCAGCATGAATAACTCAGGCTACTGATACATAGAAACCTATTTACAATACCATTTAAAATGGTCATTTTTCTGTTTAATCAATATATTTTACTGTTTCTGCTTAAAGCAGTTGTGGTGTAATATAAGCTTATTATCATTCCTCCAAGAGAGACCATAAATTAAAACATAGTTTTGGATATAACATTTTAACAAGGGCACTGCAAGTGGGTGCAATGCTCATCTTGTTTTTTTTGTATGTCACAAAGGAAGATAATCAGTCAAATTGCATAGTGTTATGGAACTTTGTCAGAATGTAGATTTTGTGACGATATAGATTTGTGTAGTTTCATGAGGCTAGGCCAAATACTTTAGGAAATATGGCCAAATTTAACGGTTTTTTTTTTTAAATTTTCGAGACATATCTTAAGTTCAAAGGTCAAGGTCAGAGGTCAAGAAGTTTGATATGAGTGAACAGGTCTTGCCCCAAGGAACACACAGGTGAATTGTGAAAGCTGTATTTTTTTGTGGTATTAAAATGAGACCAAAATGTTTTCTTGAAATTGGTGTTTCTTCATATGTCACAAAGGGAGATAAGTCACTCAAATTGCAGGCTAGAGTTATGGAACTTGATAAGAATGTAGCTTTTGTGATCATATAGACCTGTGTCAAGTTTCATGAGGCTTTTGGAAATATGGCCAAGGTTAAAGTTTTTAAATACATTAGAACACCGATGACTCGTTTACCATGGATGAGTCGAACTCATTCTTGAGACCCTAGGGAAATCCTCTACATAAGAAATAGTGGGGGATAATTCAGGAGACTTTGGTCTTTTATCTTGCAAATGTATGCTGTGTGTACTCATTAGAATCGCCTCGATGAGGCGATTCTAATGAGTACACACAGCATACATTTTCATTATAGAACACCTAAAAAGCTGTCGTAAAGTAACTCGTTATGCCTCCTGACAGTAACCCTCGGTGGCTCGAACTACCCGTCTCGAACAGATTTTCGAGGGCCCAAAGGTGTTTGAGCCATTGAAGTTCCACTGTAGGTCAAAGTTCAAAGGTCATGGTCAAGGTATCAATGGAAAAGTCTTGTCCCAAGGTACATCCATGTGAAGTTTGAAGGCTGTATTACAAGTGGTATTAACCCTTGTCCTGCTGAATATTCAAATATGTCACACCCACTACTGATTATCAGCCAATCAGATTACTTGATGCAAATTATTGCAACAAATTCATAAACTGGATGGCAAACAATGAAGATCCTGGTCAGATGGCTTCTTCAGAAGCCATCTGATCTGGATCTACATTGTTTCAAAGATAAGGCATATCCGGGCTCAGCAGGACAAGGGTTAAAATAAATGACAAATACATTTTTTTAAAATAGAGAGAAATGGGGAGATTTTTCAGTCAAATTGCAGGTCTTGTACCAAGGGACATCCATGTGAAGTTTGAAGGCTTTGTTATAAATAGTACTGAAATGAGAGGAAAAATGTGTTTCAGAAAAAAAAAATTGTGATATTTTTCTTATTTCGGCTAAAAACATATATTGTGGTACCCACAATCTATGTTTTTGAGCAGAAATAAGAAAAATAATGTATGATATTTTTCTTATTTCGGCTCAAAACATAGATTGTGGTTCCCACAATCTATGTTTTTGAGCAGAAATAAGAAAAATAATGTATACCCCTGCAAATCACAGTTTTACTCTATAAAAGTGGGGTTTAAGGGGGTCAAAATTATATAGGCATGTTTTCATGATTGGTGTACTATATACTTACAATCATTCCTCTGAGAGGGACCTGCCCATGAACTTTAAACTGTAACATTGGCAAGGCTGTCCTACTTGTGTAGACTAGCATATCAGAAAACTGAAAAATATAACACAGATTATAAAGGAACAGGGCAGTAGAATCCAGCCACCGGTAGCGAGGTGTATCCTTGGGCAAGACACGAAATGACACTGGCCCACTCCACCCAGGTGTAAATGGGTAGCAGTGGTGTAAAAGTCACTGCCTCTCTCTCGCGCGCACGTGAAAACACACGGAATGAGTGTCTGAGAGGGATTCAATAAGCTTGAAGGTTTTATCGCAATCAAAGCAAAATAAATTAGTATGAACTAAGGCAGTAAAATCATGGGTAAGTAATTTTGAAAGGTCTTCTGACTAAGGACACAGCTGTTCAAAAAGATGCCTTCGTGGTGTAGTGAATGGTAAAGCTACTTGCCTTATAAATCAGGGGTCACAGGTTTGTTTCGAGACTTTTGAACCAGTCTATGTATGCCCTTTGTTGTTGATGGGACATAAAACTCACAAAAACAAATACAGTGAAATTTCTGAATTGAGACCACCTTTGGGACTGTTCAAAAGTGATCTTAAAGACCACCTTGGAACAGTCCTAAAGATGGTCTATTCTAGAGGACTGGAATTAGAAAACACCAAGAAAGAAGAGCTGAAATCATCTAAATATGCTTTTAATTGTCTGAACTTTAGCTGGTCTTAATAGCAGCACTCTACTGTAGCAGAGGCACTGTTTAATGCATTTTTTCAATACAGAAATAAATAACTTTTGCAATCAGTTAAAACATTAACCACCCTGTATGTTATGAAGCATGGCAATGCAAAAAAGGAATGCATTATACATGTTACACTCCAGACCAATCAGCTGCCAAGAATTTTCAGACTGGTCTGGAAAATCACACCCTGCCGTTTAGCCTGAAATTATTTTCATCAGCTTGGAATTTACTAGAAATCATATTTTCCATCAATTTCAATATTTTGTTTATTTCAGCACTTTCAGGCCTACAATAAGTAAAATTTGGAAAAAGAAGAAAATATTTTTAGGCATGAAACTTAGGAACTTGCGGACTACTGAATAGTATTTTTCAAAATTAACCCTTATCCTTCTAAATAAATTTAGCCACACCCATTTTTGACTACCCACCAACTAAATTACTTGAAACAACGTATTCTGTCAATTCACAAACTCTATGACAAACAGTGTAGATCCTGATCAGATGGCTTCTTTAGAAGCCATCTGATCTGGATCTACACTGTTTTCAAAGATAGGGTTTGTCTTGTTCAGCGGGATAAGGATTCAAAAAATGGTTACCCTGGAACTCACCAAAAAGAACATTCTTTGTTGATAACCTTTCCTAGAGAACTTCTGAAGACAACCCTCCCTGATGAACTCCTGAAATATATTATTTTTATTATACATTTGCACAATTTGGTAAGGACAAGTGACTAGGATAATCAAGGCTACTTTTCTTTATTTGACAAAAAACATACTCTGCCCCCACCTACTGGGGCTTGGAGAAATAGATTGGGCTGCATGGTGCTTCCACGTAGAGCTGCTGACCACACGAGTACTGGTAAACCGCTTAGAATTACTAAGCCTGCCCAGGCAAAGTGATGTGAGTCAAGACTGTCCAATCCATATAAGGCTTTTGGTTTTATTGGGCAGCATGGCTTGAGATGTCATTTCACCTCAATGTCGGGTAAAAGTCCCACAAAATTGAAAGTAAAGTCTCCGAAATGACCTAAATAATGTTGATGGGGACATTAAACATCAATTCAAACAAACAAACAAAACAAAAACATACTTATGTTGTTAGAATGTCTAAGAATCATGTTGTATAGTTTATTCTAACAATTACTCACAAGCAGAAAAAAGAAAATTTATGCCGAAATTATCTTTTTTTTGGCTCCTCCTTGTTCATAGCTTTATATTACAGATAGATAATCATCCTGTGGAATATCTGTATCATAATATCTATTATATCTGTATCGTTATATGTTTTCTTTGTTTGATTTGAGGTTTAACGTTTCCGTCAACACTGTAAAGGTCATTTTGGAGATGTTGCTTCCAATTTTGTGGGACTTTTACCCGACACTGAGATGAAATGACATCTCAAGCCCTGTCGCCCAATGTAAACAATAGGGTTTATTAGCATGGACTGTCCGCCTCGCACGGCGGTTCCTGGACAGGCTAAGATCCTCTAAGCGGTTTACCAGTACTAGTGTTTGGGCCGGATTCAGCTCTGCGTGGAAGCATCATGCAGCCCATATATTTCTTCAAGCCCATATGGGCGGGGGCCGATCGTAATATGTATTAATTGACATGAAAGGATGCATGCATCTTGTTTTTCTTAACTCTTATCTTGCTGAATATTCATTTAAGCCACACCCATTTCTGTCTATCAACCAATCAAATTACTTGATGTAATTTTTTGCTACAAATTCATAAACTGAATGCCAAACAGTGTAGATCCTGATCAGATGGCTTCAAAGATAGGGATTGTCGTGAACAGCAAGAAAAGGGTTAATTACAAAACAATCTCTTTTTTTTAACCCTTAAGACACCCATCACAACAACTCATCTGCTTTGTTGTCTGCTGGTTACTTTAAAAGTCAATGATGCAAACAGTGTGGACCGAGATCAGACTGCTCCTCTAGGAGCAGTCTGATCAGGGTCCGCACTGTATAGGAGCAGTCTGATCAGGGTCCACACTGTCTAGGAGCAGTCTGATCAGGGTCCACACTGTATAGGAGCAGTCTGATCAGGCTCCCCACTGTCTAGTAGCAGTCTGATCAGGCTCCACACTGTATAGGAGCAGTCTGATCAGGGTCCACACTGTCTAGGAGCAGTCTGATCAGGGTCCACACTGTTTGCTTGTATGCAAAAATATGTTTGGAAAGCTTGCAAGAAGATTTAGCAGACAACATTTACAAACTTTTCAGATGCAGGTTTTTCTTGGCATCTCAGGAGTTAGTACTTTTGTTGGGGTCCAAAGCAGAAAACATGTTCGATAAACAACTACATGTATGTTATATCCAAACAAAAATGTTTGGTTTATACGGAAAAATGACCACTTATGGTCATTTTTCTGTATAATCCCCCGTGTTTTGGATCCATCTTCAAATTGCCTTATATCCAAAACTATGTTATAATGAACCATGTTGTAATGATCAGTTTTATAAAGGTTGTTTAAAATCCATACCTGTGATACCTCCCTTATCAGGAGGGAGACTCCCTCATTTTTGATGCTAATTTTTGCCTAATTTATGCTGAATTTTAGGAATATTTTGGAGTCTCCCTCAATGAACCGAGAATTTCCCTATCTCCCTCAATACAAAGGCAAATCTCCCTCATACAGTTCAAAAAATTATCACAGGTATGAAAATCTTTCACTGTATATACTAGAGATCTTTTCACAACAAAGATAAGTTCTATTTCATTATTTTCATAATTCGGATTTCCGTAACGATCCAAGTATTGGGACGGACAGGCTAAGCAAACAGTGCATACTCAGATCAAACTGCTCCGGTCTACTCTGTTTGCCATTCTGTTTGCACGTTTTGGACTCCTAACTTGATGTGAAACAGTTTTTTTTTTTTAAATTTTAGGAGACTTACAGCAAGTCCTCAAGCTGTCCGAATTTGTTAGGATTTTATGACATGTTTTGCAATATCATGCCCAGTTGTTCAAAGCATTGTTACCTTAACAGTTAACCATGCTGAAATATTTCAATTTGCTACATTCCTCCCCAATTTTCAGCTATTTTTGTGTCACATGATTTTAATTTTTACTGTGGATTCAAAAGCAGAACGGAAAACAGTACAGATCCTGATCAGCTGGCTTCCAAGAAGCCAGCTGATCAGGATCTATACTGTTTTCAGGAAAACTAGATAAAAGTGCCCAGTGGGGCACGTATACCCCCTGCCAGTGCCATCACCTCAGCTGAAAATAGCAATGTCAAAAGCTTCTTTGCATATACAGGCCTTATTCCATAGAATGGCCATTTTCAAGATTCAAAGGGCAATAACTCTGAAAGTAGGAAAGCAAGAGTTATGGTTCATGTGTTCTGCACATCGTCTCATGGGGTGGAGTTTCATGAAAATATGTCAAGCCGTTTAAAAGTAATGGAGAAGACACGAAGATGTTAGCAGACGCATAATTTACAATCTTCAAAGGGAAATAATTTGTAATGTATGCAAAAAAGAGTGATGGTTCTTGTGTTCTGCCCATCCTATTATCTTGCTTTACATTTGTTTTAAGTTTCATGAAATTATCTCAAACGGTTTTAAAGTTACAGAGTGGACACAAGTGTATGGTAAAACTCGTAATTTTCAAAGGGCAATAACTCTGAAAGTAGGAAAGCAAGAGTTACGGTTCATGTGTCCTGCACGTCGTCTCATGGTGTTTAACATTTATGTGAAGTTTCATGAAAATATGTCAAGCAGTTAAAAAGTTATGGAGCGGACATGAAAATGCAAGTAATAACATTCAAAGGGCATTAACTCTAAAAGTAGGAAAGCAAGAGTTACGATTCATGTGTTCTGCACGTCGTCTCATGGTGTTTAACATTTATGTGAAGTTTCATGAAAATATATCAAGCGGTTGAAAAATTATGGAGCGGACACGAAAATGCAAGTTAAAACATACAAAGGGCAATAACTCTGAAAGTAGAAAAGCAAGAGTTACGGTTCATGTGTTCTGCACGTCGACTCATGGTGTTTAACATTTATGTGAAGTTTCATGAAAATATATCAAGCTGTTGAAAAGTTATGGAGCGGACACGAAACTGCAAGTTAAAACATACAAAGGGCAATAACTCTGAAAGTAGAAAAGCAAGAGTTACGGTTCATGTGTTCTGCAAGTCAGCTCATGGTGTTTAACATTTATGTGAAGTTTCATGAAAATATATCAAGCGGTTGAAAAGTTATGGAGCGGACACGAAAATGCAAGTTAAAACATACAAAGGGCAATAACTCTGAAAGTAGAAAAGCAAGAGTTACGTTTCATGTGTTCTGCACGTCAGCTCATGGTGTTTAACATTTATGTGAAGTTTCATGAAAATATATCAAGCAGTTGAAAAGTTATGGAGCGGACACGAAAATGCAAGTTAAAACATACAAAGGGCAATAACTCTGAAAGTAGAAAAGCAAGAGTTACGGTTCATGTGTTCTGCACGTCGTCTCATGGTGTTTAACATTTATGTGAAGTTTCATGAAAATATATCAAGCAGTTGAAAAGTTATGGAGCGGACTCGAAAATGCAAGTTAAAACATACAAAGGGCAATAACTCTGAAAGTAGAAAAGCAAGAGTTACCGTTCATGTGTTCTGCACGTCGACTCATGATGTTTAACAATTATGTGAAGTTTCATGAAAATATATCAAGCTGTTGAAAAGTTATGGAGCGGACACGAAAATGCAAGTTAAAACATACAAAGGGCAATAACTGTGAAAGTAGAAAAGCAAGAGTTACGGTTCATGTGTTCTGCACGTCGTCTCATGGTGTTTAACATTTATGTGAAGTTTCATGAAAATATGTCAAGCGGTTCAAAAGTTATGGAGCGGACAAGAAAATGTTTACAGACACACACACACAAACACACACACACAGAAAATACGAAAACTACATACCCCCATGACATACTGCGTATGCCGGATGTATAATAAAATTCTGGATCCATTATGGTGAGGGTTAACTAACTCATTAGTGGTGAAAATGTTTAAAACTGTTCTAACAATTACAATATCTTATTAAGAGCAACACACATTTTTTTTTTCAGCAAAAATATGAGTGCTATTGCCAAACTAAATGGCTACCATGACCAGAAGAGCTGTAATTCATTAATGTCTTCCCTCTTTATACCTGCATTCTTTATAATGGCAAAACTCGTAATAATGGCAATGTCAATGGAATGACTTCATTAAAGCTTTTTTTAAGGCTTAGCCTCAGTTCTGAGCAGCGTGTTCTTCTCTCGGGTTGGAAATGCACATATCGGGTCCATAGTCAAGAAAGATTCTTGTAATCTAATACTCTAAGAACCAATGTCATAGATATTTGTTAGAATCGCCTCACCGAGGTGATCCTAACAAATGTCTATGACATATGTTTCTTGGAGTAATAATGGGAAAAAGGCCTTTTATTACCTGTCATACTCCTAACTGGGATTCTTTATAACGGCAAATATTTATAACGGCATAATAGGGACAAATACTGTCGTTACTGTTAGGGTCGGTACTGTCTTCATAATTTGAACAATGAAGCCTTAGACGTATACATACGCTTAGAACCAAAAGCGACGTTCCCTGACACTCTTTCCAACTTACCCGATCAGGATGTACTAGGCTGTCTAATCCAACGAGATCTCGTTGTAACTCCATAAGCTTCTGTAAATTTTCCTAAAAAAACAATGAACAGACATGGGTCATTCCAAAAGTAGGTATGTGATAGCTCTCTTGTTTGTTTGATTTGATGTTTAACTTCCCCGTCAACACTATGATGGCACTCTGAGGCAATTTTAGAATAACCCCGTTAGCATGCAAGACATTTCACCTAACAAGGGAACAAATGAGGGTCATTCAATCCCAAAAGTAAGCATGTAAAGGCATTCTGAGGCTTTTTAAGAAGAACTATTGTTATTGCATACAAAAATGCTTAGATTTTATAGAAAGATATATAACACCAACAAGAATTCTGCCGAAGGCTATGTCATGCCTGTAGGTAATGGAATTGAGTGTGTTTCAGTTTTATGTTCCACCAACAGCTAAGGTCATACAGAAATGGAACCTCGGTTTAAAGACTCATCCGAAGTCTAGAGAAGCTCGGAATCGATCCTGCAATCCCTGGTTTTTCAGCCAAGTACCATAACCAATACATCACAGAGGCTACTAGGGTAATGGAGTTGAACATTAGGATGGTCGCAGATGTTGACTGCTTGACAAACAGACTGATGGACAAACAGAGATGTAAAACTCCTGTATTGCACCATACTTGAAGCAAGGGCGACAAAATCTATTATAAAGAACAATGATGTATTGATTATTTTCAACATTATTAATCCTTATCCTGATGAACACCAAAAGTCCGAACTTTGCAAATACAATAAAATTCCTATATTAAGACCACCTTTGGGACTGTTCAAAAGTGGTCTTAAAGACCACTTTTGAACAGTCCTAAAGGTGGTCTCTGACCAGAGGACACTGTATGCAGAAAACACAAAGAAAGAATAACAGCAGCCTACTAAATAAGCTTTTTTAAAGCAGAATTAGTCTTAATTTTAGGTGCTCTTAATAGCGGAATTTTACTGTAGTGTAGATCCAGATCAGATGGCTGGAGAAGCCATTCGATCAGAATCTATACTGTTTTGGCATTCAGTTTGGGAATTTGAACAGATAGATATGTCAAGTAATTTAATCTGCTGAAAGGCAGAAATAGGTGTGGCAAAATTGATCTATTTATCAAGATAAGAGTTAATCAATTTTTCAGAAAAGTACAACAAAATCCACAACTTACCATACATTTTCTCTGGCTCTTGAATGTATTTGTCAATTCACTAAGCTTCATTAATGTGGCTGAAAGGAGAAAAGATACAGTTCTTGCTCGTGATTTGAAAGAATATGACAGAGAGTCACCAAAAGATTAAGAACATCACTTCAAAAATGGATCAATATCTAGTATTATGCCAAATATTTTAAGCAAAAGTAAAAACGCTACACTAGTAAACATAATTACCTGGGTAATGTGATGGACAAAAATGATAAAATAGGGTAAGATGTTTTCCAGACATTGATTAATCGACCTGTTGAAGCTCAATCAGTTTGTCTCTTTTGATGTTTGAATTATGCTGTTTTATGTGATACAAGGTTTTATTCACTGAATTTTGCAAATGCCCATGCCCAGATAAATTTTGTGTGGCTTATCAAAGACTGTTGTAGTCAAGGTGCAATTTAACACAGAGAAATCTGAATTATCCTAACAATTTGTCAATGCTGTAAATTATCTCCCTTTGACAAAAGCAAATAAGGAATATCAAATGTTTGATAAAAACAATAAAATAAAGAATATCATATGTTTGGTAGTCTTTGAATACAGTAATGAGCCTAAGTATTGGGACAGATAGGCCTAAACAAACAGTTCAGACCCTGATCAGACTGAAATTTATCCTAAAATTTGAACAAGCTGACTGAAGTAACCTACAATGTATCAAAATGTGCTGCAAGAATGGTGCAGATAGCATCAAACTGATGTTTTGATCTGGGTAATCAATCTCTATGTTGGCACCACTGCTCCAGATTTTCGGGGATTTTAGTTAACTCATACGATGCCAGTCACAACAATAGTTGTCTGCTTTATTGTCTGCCAGTTACTTCCTAAAGCAGTCTGATATGTGTCTACCTTGTTTGCCTGTATGTAAAAATATTTTTAAAAAGTTTGCAAGAAGATTCAGCAGACGACATAAGCAGATGTAGTTTTCTCAGCATCATAAGGGTTAATGTTTGTTTTTTTCTACTTACCAGAACATTCTGCATAATCCGGATGAGACGTGGAATAATGTTTTGTTATTCCTGTAATAAACAAAGAAGAAACAGATTAATTATGTTTTACAACTCTTGCAATAAACAGCAGAATCATAAGCTCTAGGGAAATGCTCTATTAACCTTTCGACTGTTAATCATGAGCAGCAGACGGCATTTTCAAAGTGTTTTTTTTTTCTTTCTTATTTTCCAGTGAAAATAAGGCTTGCCATTACATGAGAATCATCTGCCCAGCAGACGGCATTTTCAAAGTGTTTTTTTTTTCTTTCTTATTTTCCAGTGAAAATAAGGCTTGCCATTACATGAGAATCATCTGCCCAGCAGACGGCATTTTCAAAGTGTTTTTTTTTTTCTTTCTTATTTTCCAGTGAAAATAAGGCTTGCCATTACATGTGAATCGTCTGCCCAGCAGACGATTCACATGTAAAGTCAAGCCTCATTTACTAATAAACATTTTATAAAATCAGGTTGCCGTCTGCATAAGCACTAGGGAAATGCTTTATTAACCTTTTGACTGTTAATCATGAGACTTGTCATGAGTAGCAGACGGCATTTTCAAAGTGTTTTTTTTTTTCTTTCTTATTTTCCAGTGAAAATAAGGCTTGCCATTACATGTGAATTGTCTGCCCAGCAGACGATTCACATGTAATGTCAAGCCTCATTTACTAACAAACATTTTATAAAATCAGGTTGCCGTCTGCTCCAAGAATTTATGTAGCAGCTGAACAGTAAAACGAAAATACATCTTACAAGTCTTAATGGCGGCTGACACACTTCTAAGGGAGGTTATCAATGCATTAAATAATTCTTCTTACAGGAGGATAGTCTGAAGGGGAGTGAATACATCTTCAAGGGAGGCGACTATTTCAAAAATATTTGGTCTCACTTATCAATCGAGATCTACCCTTTTAGGACACACCTTTTTGAGCCACTTTCAGTTCACATGAAATCCAACAGGAAGTCCCTTGTGTAACATGGCAGAAAATATGTTCAGTGCATCCACTGAACTTACAGGAAAGAATATTGGAGTCTTACATGGGTGTGAGGGGGGATAGAAAAATCCGTCCCGAGGGTCACTGTTGGACATCATGATGCTTGCAGAGTGATGCCAGACAGTGGTACCTGAGGACAGATTTTCTATCTACCCCTCACACCCATGTAAGATTATTTTTCTTGAATACCTTTCATTTCTGCGACTGGATATATATTTATATTTTTTGCAGTGACTTTGATTGTCAACTTCCGCCATATTTTGATGTCAATAGGGTGGCGTTTTTAACTTCACTGTACGTGCAGTGACGCCAAGCTTAACAACAGTGTATGTGACATCCTATTCAACCAGTGCACAATTCTCAATTTTTATCCTGTCCCTGGTAGGATAACCTGAGTAGGATAAGGATATATATCTCAAGCTTAAGTACAGCATTTCCTTATCTAGTGTGCAAGAATATGCCCTCTTTCCTTAAAGAGAAGCTCTATTTGGAGAGCGAAGCCACATCCTGTTTCAGAAAGTAGTCAGACTTTAGTAAATTTTGGGTAATTTTTAAGGTGTAACTATTCACCTTGAGTCTAGACTGTTTTTATCTGGGACATAAACATGAGGAATATGGGACAAAGCCATGTGTATGTCAATTTATTTTGCACTAAAGACAGAAATGAATCACAACATTGCTTTTTGCTTTCCTCTGGGGAGCAGCAATGATAAAATTATCGGACATGGAGTTCATTGTTATCTTCCTTGAAACACTTCAGTTCTGCTGTTACAAGATGGTGTCTTACAGTATAAACTGTTTGCACTAGCTCATTAACCCATTCAGTACCGGAAACCCCAAAACTGGTAGTTGGCAAACAGTGAAGGCCCAGATCAGACACCGCAGAATGCAGCGTCTGATCTGGGCCTATACTGTTTGCAAAAAGTTAAACCATTTTCTGAACAGTTTTTGATGAAAACACAACCTGAAACGCCTAAATTTTGAAATGGACTCCTGCCATATATAAGGTGGAAGATTCCATTTGGTACCAAAAGGGTTAAATAAGGGCTGTTACCACACAACGGACCAGCAAAGACTCGAGGGTGCCTGTGCATATGAGCAGTCTCGCCAGAGCCTTTGTTGCATGGACATGCAGTGGAGATCTCGAGGGGCTTCATGCAAGAATATAAGTATCTTACATGGGTGTTAGGGATGGATAGAAAAATCTGTTCCAAGGGTCACAGTCCGGCATCACGATGCTTGCCGAGTGATGCCGGACTGTGATCCCAAGGGACGGATTTTCTATCCACCCCTCACACCCATGTTAGATTCTTTTTCTTGCTTACATTGCATTTTTTAATAATGCAATCACTTAGGCTGCCGTCATCCGCCATATTGTGATGACAATGGTATGACGTTAAGTAACATCACATAAATAACGTGCTGTGACATCAATCTTAGCAACAACACATACGAGGTCCTATTCAACCAGTACATAACAAACATGTGAGAATATTCCGTTTTTACCCTGTACCTGGTTAAGAACACTAGGGTAAGAGCAGAATTTCTATCCCCGGCTAATACCACGGAATTCCTTATCTGGTGTGCAAGAAGAGTTGCTTCTAGCCCTATTTGTTAGCTGTCAAGTTGAACCTTGTCTGGCCTCTTATGCAGTCAGTACCATTTTCCAATAGCATTGATTTGTTTCTTTGATTTGAGGTTTAACGTCCCCGTCAACACTGTAAAGGTCATTTTGGAGACGTTGCTTCCAATTTTGTGGGACTTTTACCCGACATTGAGATGAAATGACATCTCAAGCCCTGTCGCCCAATGAAACCAATAGGGTTTATTAGCATGGACAGTCTGCCCCGCACCGCGGTTCCTGGACAGGCTTAGATCCTCTCAGCGTCCAATTCCATAGGGTTGGCTCATATGTTTAAATGGATTGATTTAGCATAATTATTGGTATGAGTTTTCAGCATAATACGTATGTATGCATGAACTGAATAATTTATTCACTATGGAAGGACTTTTTAATGTTTGCTTTCATGTTTAACCCTTAAGATGCCAGGGAAAAATATGTCTGAAAATGTCATCTAGTTATGTCGTCTGCTGTAGATTTCCAAGACATTTTTGCATACAGGCAAACAGTGTGGACCCAGATCAGACTGCTCCTAGGAGGAGCAGTCTGAACTGGATCCACACAGTTTGCAACAATGAATTTTGAAGTCACCAGAAGACGACAGAGCAGACGACAATTGTTATGATTGGCATATGATTGGTTAAAATAAAGTGTCTAGACACGCTGTGCCCATATCACAGTGAATGCTTTATTCAAGGGACAATAACTTACTTTCCAACAGCAGTTTATAATGCAAAAGTCTCTGGCCAGGCTTTAGTAGGAAGGTATTCAAGGGGAGATAACACACTTTCTGTCCTTCAAAATCCTTATACAAGAACTCAAAATCTTTGTCAGTCTTTACAGCTTTGTCAAGCTCCATCAATAGATCATCTTGTTTCTCTAGATAGTTCATGTAGGCCTGGAAAAAACATGAAGAAAATGAAAAATTACACTAACTATACAGTTTCTAATATACAGTTGAATAAGACTTAAAGACCTTTAAAACTATGGAAATCTGTTCTAGACAGGGGTTGTTCAAGCCACTGAACTACTTTGGTAGCCACAGACTTATTTTGGTAGATTTTGTTTGATTTGAGGTTTAACTTCCCCATCAACACTGTTGAGGTCATTTTGGAGACATTGCTTCCAATTTCGTGGAACTTTTACCCGGCATTGAGATGAAATGACATCTCGGACAAGCCCTGTCACTCAATGAAACCAATAGGGTTTATATTTTGGTAGATGGCCACCAGATCAACATTCCTGTGAAGTTTGAATGATATTGGACCAAAGGTATAGGAGGAGTTGTCATTTTAAGTTTTTTTCTCTTTTGTTTTTTAGCTCTGGTGGCCATCTTGTTTGCTGGAGTGGAACCTTTCATTAATTATTTTTGTAGGTCACCGAAGCAACAGTCCTGTGAAGTTTGAATGAAATTGGACCGAAGGCATAGGAGAGGCTGTCATATAAAGGATTGCTGTTTTTAGCTCTGGCAGCCATCTTGTACATTGGAGCAGAATTGTTTTAGCTATTTTGGTAGAGTGTCACCTTAGCAACCTTCCAGCAAAGTTTGCATGAAATTGGACTAAGCGTATAGGAAGAGTTGACATTTAATTTTTTTTCTACTTTAAGCTCTGGTGGCCATCTTGTTTACAGGAGCGAAACCATTCTAGCTATTTTGGTAGAGAGTCACCTGATCAACATTTCTGTGAAGTTTGAATGGTATAAGAGGAATTCTTCTATTTTTAGCTCTGGTGGCTATCCTGTTCACTGACCCAGAACAATTTTGTCTTTTTTGGCAAAGGATCACCTAAGTAACATTCCTGTAATTGGTTTCAATGACATTTGACTAACAGTATACACCACAACCTCATTATAACACGGTTCGTTATAACACGGTTTTGGATATAACACGTTTCAAGATGGATCCCAAAAAATGTATAGGCAATATATAAAAATGGTCATTTTTCTATATAATCTATACATTTTTGTTTCGATATAACATGGTTGTTTAACAAATATGGTTTCTGCTTTGGACCCCATTAATAGTGTAATAAAGAGGTTCTGGTGTATTTAAAGGTTTTCTAGTCTTAGCTCTTGTGGCCATCTCATTCATGGGAGTAGAACTTTTCTCGCTGTTTTGGCAGAGGGTTACCTCAGCAACATACTTGAGAAGATTGAATGAACTTTGACTTGCGGTACAGGAAGAGCTGCAATATTAAGTGTTTTTTTTCTTCTATTTTTTGGGGCCATCTTGTTTATTAGAGCCTAACTGTTTTAGTTATTTTGCTAGAGGGTCTCCAAAGCAATCTTCTGATGACGGACCAAAGGTATACAAGAAGTTGCCATTTAAAGGCTTTTCTATCTTCAATTCTGGTGGCAAGCTTGCGTTTAGCTATTTTGATAAGAGTGTCAACCTAAGCAACATTCCTGTAAGGTTTGTATGAAATTGGATCACAGGTGTATGGGTTATCATTCAAATGTTTTTTCTATTTTTAGCTTTGGTGGCCATTTTTGCTAGCTGGAGAGGAATGGTTTTGGCTATTTTGGAAGTGGGTGACCTAGGCAACATTCCTAAGAAGCTTGAATGAAATTGGCCCATGGGTATAGGAGGAGTTGTCATTTAAAGATGTTTTTATTTTTTAGCTCTGGTGGCCATCTTGTTTACTGGAGTGGAAGAAATTTAGCTATTTAGGTAGGAAACACCTAGGTAACATTCCTGTTATATAGGAATAAAATTTGTCCAAGGATCTAGGAGGAGTTGGCATTTAAAGCAAATTGTTTATGCCGCATAAAATGCTGCATGATATGTGACCCATGATGAACATTAACCGATCACAATAGCTCACCATGAGCACTTTATCTTTGTTACTGCATTTTATTTGGAGCTATGTATTATGTATCCTACCCGCTTGGTCTAAACATTATTTTGGTACACATTACCTCAAGTACTGTTAAAAAACTGTTGACCATAATATCACCAATCTTCTGGTAGTCTCCATTCAAGTGAGCATTTGACTTTCCCTCCCTGAAAATGTAACAAATTTTCTAAATACAGCGAATCGGCTCTTTATGGGAAATGATAAGCCAGTGTCATCACTCAAAGTATAATGTTAAATATCTCTTGTTTGAAATTATTTTGCATTTGCACTCCATTTGATTAACTATATTATAGCAACACTTTTTTCTGAGTTCATGTGGGGGGGTCGACAATAGAGCATCCATACAGGTTCTGTTACTACTGGTTTGTTTTAACTGCAAATACCATCACATGACATCTATTTAAGAAATAGATCAGCTCTAGCAGTGATTTGTTGAGTAATATATCACTGTTTGGAGGTCCGTTGTATGATAGATCAAATCACGAGCGCATAGAGCTAGTGATTTATCTACTTACAACTGACCGACAAACTGTGATATAATACTCAACAAATCAAGCAATAGAGCTGATCCACGCTGAAAGTCGACTAAATGCTGTAGTTTCCTTCATATTCTCTCAACATTCCGACATTGTCTGAAGAATGTCCGCCAACATGTCTGACTGTAACACATGCAGTTACCTGTTTTTGCAACATACTATATGGGTGAAAAAGACGTTACTCCATCTAATGTAATGGAAACGATCGATGACATCACAAAACGTCATAAAACGACGGCTCTTCGCGACACGCCTTTTCGCCTAGTGGTTTATCACTCAACATATTACCGGATTTAACCATAGGCTATACAGGCGACCAGTGTTATAATTACCAGTATATTATTTCTATCTGTTGAAAACCATATCTATCTTTGTTCCAAATCACTGAAATGTTATTTTTGAGAAGTAAATGCACAGAACAGACAGAAGAAAATATATTTAGGGAATGTTCATAAAATATATCTTCATTTTGCTATTCTGTGATGAAAATAAATTGCGTTTCAGAAATCAAGTATTTGTTAAGATTTTCTGTAAAATATCATAACTGTATTATGTCACTGTTCATTATGCTTATCTTTTTTTATGCATTATTTGTTGGCATCATGATCATGCCTATATAATGCTGACCCCCTTGAAAACCCACTTTTATACAGTAAAACTGGAGTTTGCAGGGGTAAACCTTAGTTTTCTTATTTCTGCTCTAAATTATAGATTTTGGGTACTCGCTAGAACCGCCTTGAGGAGGCGGTTCTAACTTGTACCAACAATCTATAGTTTGAGCAGAAATAAGAACAAGAGGGCCCAATGGCCCTATATCGCTCACCTGTTTGGACCCCAGGGGCATGATTGGCAGGAATTATGTAGGTGACCACTTGCCGTCGCTACATGCTAAATATCTAAGCTCTTGGCCCTGTGGTTTCAGAGAAGAAGATTTTTGAAGCTTTTTCCATTATGAGTCTATGGGAGCAAAGGGGCCCCATGGTGTGGCCCATTTGAAACCCAGGGGCATGATTGGCAGGATTTATGAAGGTGACCACTTGCTGTTGCTACATGCTAAATATCTAAGCTCTGGGCCCTGTGGTTTCAGAGAAGATTTTTGAAACTTTTTTTCTATTATGAGTCTATGGGAGCTAAGGGGCCCCGGGGTGTGGCCCATTTGGACCCCAGGGGCATGATTGGCAGGAATTGTGTAGGTGACCACTTGCCTTTGCTACATGCTAAATATGTAAGCTCTGGGCCCTGTGGTTTCAGAGAAGAAGATTTTTTAAGCTTTTTTCCATTATGAGTCTATGGGAGCTAGGGGGCCCCGGAGCTAGCCCATTTGGACCCCAGGGCCATTATTGGCAGGATTTATGTAGGTGACCACTTGCCGTTGCTACATGCTAAATATCTAAGCTCTGGGCCCTGTGGTATCAGAGAAGAAGATTTTTTAAGCTTTTTTCCATTATAAGTCTAAAGGAGCTAAGGGGCCCCGGGGCGTGGCCCGTTTGGACCCCAGGGGCATGATTGGCAGGAATTATGTAGGTGACCACTTGCGGTTGCTACGTGCTAAATATCTAAGGTCTGGGCCCTATGGTTTCAGAGAAGAAGATTTTTGGGGCTTTTTTCCATTATGAGTCTATGGGAGCAAAGGGGCCCCGGGGCGTGGCCCATTTGGAACCCTGGGGCATTATTGGCAGGAATTATGTTGGTGACCAATTGCCGTTGCTACATGCTAAATATCTAAGCTCTGGGCCCTGTCGTTTCAGAAAAGAAGATTTTTGAAGCTTTTTTTCCATTATGAGTCTATGGGGGCTAAGGGGCCCCGGGGCGTGGCCCATTTGGAACCCAGGGGCAGGATTTATGAAGGTGACCACTTGCCATTGCTACATGCTAAATATCTCAGCTCTGGGCCCTGTGGTTTCAGAGAAGAAGCTTTTTGAAGCTTTTTGCCATTATGAGTCTATAGGAGCTAAGGGGCCCCGGGGGTGGCTCGTTTGGAACCTAGGGGCATGATTGGCAGGAATTATGTAGGTGTCCACTTGCCGTTGCTACATGCTAAATATCTAAGCTCTGGGCCCTGTGGTTTCAGAGAAGAAGATTTTTGAAGCTTTTTGTTCCACTATGAGTCTATGGGAGCGAAGGGGCCCCAGGGCATCGCCCATTTGGAACCCAGGGGCATGATTGGCAGGAATTATGTAGGTGACCACTGGCCGTTGCTACATGCTAAATATCTAAGCTCTGGGCCCTTAGGTTTCAGAGTAGAAGATTTTTGAAGCTTTTTTTGCCATTATGAGTCTGTGGGAGCTAAGGGGCCCTGGGGTGTGCCCCATTTGGAACCCAAGGGCATGATTGGCAGGAATTATGTAGGTGACCACTTGCCATTGCTACATGCCAAATATCTCAGCTCTGGGCCCTGTGGTTTCAGAGAAGAAGATTTTTGAAGCTTTTTTCCATTATGAGTCTATAGGAGCTAAAGGGCCCCGGGGCGTGGCCCATTTGGACCCCAAGGGCATGATTGGCAGGAATTATGCAGGTTACCACTTGCCGTTGCTACATGCTAAATATCTAAGCTCTGGGCCCTGTGGTTTCCGAGAAGAAGATTTTTGAAGCTTTTTGTTCCATTATGAGTCTATGGGAGCGAAGGGGCCCTGGGGCATCCCCCATTTGGAACCCAGGGGCATGATTGGCAGGAATTATGCAGGTTACCACTTGCCGTTGCTACATGCTAAATATCTAAGCTCTGGGCCCTGTGGTTTCCGAGAAGAAGATTTTTGAAGCTTTTTGTTCCATTATGAGTCTATGGGAGCGAAGGGGCCCCAGGGCATCGCCCATTTGGAACCCAGGGGCATGATTGGCAGGAATTATGTAGGTGACCACTGGCCGTTGCTACATGCTAAATATCTAAGCTCTGGGCCCTGTGGTTTCAGAGAAGAAGATTTTTTAAGCTTTTTTCCACTATGAGTCTATAGGAGCTAAGGGGCCCCGGAGCGTGGCCCATTTGGACCCAAAGGGCATGATTGGCAGGATTTATGTAGGTGATCACTGGCCGTTAATACATGCTAAATATCTAAGCTCTGGGCCCTGTGGTTTCAGAGAAGAAGATTTTTGAAGCTTTTTTTTCCATTATGAGTCTATAGGCGCTAAGGGGCCCCGGAGCGTGGCCCTTTTGGACCCCAGGGGTATGATTGGCAGGAATTATGTAGGTGACCACTTGCAGTTGCTACATGCCAAATATCTCAGCTCTGGGCCTTGTTGTTTCAGAGAAGAAGATTTTTGAAGCTTTTTTTTCCATTATGAGTCTATAGGAGCTAAGGGGCCCCGGGGCTTGGCCCTTTTGGACCCCAGGGGCATGATTGGCAGGAATTATGTAGGTGACCACTTGCCGTTGCTACATGCTAAATATCTAAGCTTTTGGTCCTGTGGTTTCCGAGAAGAAGATTTTTGAAGCTTTTTGTTCCATTATGAGTCTATGGGAGCGAAGGGACCCTGGGGCGTGGCCAATTTGGACCCCAGGGGCATGATTGGCAGGAATTATGTAGGTGATCACTGGCCGTTAATAAATGCTAAATATCTAAGCTCTGGGCCCTGTGGTTTCAGAGAAGAAGATATTTTAATTTTTTCCCATTGTAAGTCTATGGGAGCTATATGTTGCCATGGCAACCAGAATTCCAATCTGATCAGCCCAAAAACCTTATTCAGCCTTTCCCCCTACCTGATGATGCTTCTCATGAAATTTGATCAAGATTGACCATGGGGTATTAGAGATATACTTATTTGAAATTGTTTACGGACGCACGGACGCACGCACGACGGACAAAAAGTGATCACAAAAGCTCACCTTGTCACTACATGACAGGTGAGCTAAAAATATCACAATTTTTCATCTTAAAATTTTCCTTTTTCCGGTAATAAAATTTACAATGTATTTGTATAGGCCTGTTTTTGTAATTGTCTTGTCCATATAATGATACTTGCAATGAATGTTGCAGCCATGAATAATAACAATTTTGGTAAAGTATAACAGCCTTATGAATCAAAACAGTCTACCAACCACATAGCAAGCCTTTGTTCTATCTCCTTGAGGAATCCCACATGGAAGTTATAGATAGGTTCTAGATATTTGAACATCTCTACCAGATAGTCAGGAATTAACTCCTCCCCACTCACTGTGTTCTTGAACCACTGCAATGAAGAGATTTTTTTTGTATTAGTAATGTCACAAGAAGTGTCATAATATCATGTTATATAATCATATGATCACAATTCTTATAGTATGTTATATAATCATAAGATCACAATTCATAGAGTATGTCCTTGTAATGTTAACCTTAATTCAAACCAAAACCTGCCAAAGTGCTTCTTAGACTGTTTGTTTGGAGTTGCACAGACCAGTCAACACTATTTCGGTCATATTGAGCTGGTCAGCCTACCTGTTTGTTTGTTTGATTTGAGGTTTAATATCCCCGTCAACACTGTGTACGTCATTTTGGAGACGCTGCTTCCAATTTTGTGGGACTTTTACCGACACTGAGATGAAATGACATCTCAAGACCTGTCGCCAAATGAAACTAATAGGATTTATAAGCATGGACTGTCCGAATTGCACCGCTTTGCCCGGGCAGACTTAGATCCTCTAAGCGGTTTAGGAGTACTAGTGTGCAGTGGGTTTCAGCTCTGCCTGGAAACATCATGCAGCCCATCATGCAGCCTAGTTCTTCAAGCCCCGATGGGCGGGGCCCACCGCCTTCTGGAATCAGCAGAAAGGAGAGAATGACCATAAAGATTTCATGATCAAATGAAAAAATGCTGCTGGCCCAGCTGGTATCAATTTATCATGGTATCATGAAAATGCCGAATTCCTGATCACCAGTTGAACAGGCATCTGACTGAACTACCGCGGCTAGCAGAGTTGGGTGTAAAAGGAGTGACCTTTTGGGCAGTCTTACCACAGTCATAACTTCCAGATCTTTCTTGTACGTCCTCTCCGTCATCAGTAACTCCTTGGCAATGTAATAGGCACGGTCAACAGGATACCTCTAGAAAAATAATTCAACTTTTAACCCTTCTCCTACTGAATAAATTAGTTATTGCCACGCCCAATTCTAACTACTAGCCAATCAAATTACTTGATACATATGTATAATGTATTCATGTAAATTTTCAAACTGAATGACAAACAGTGTAGATCCTGATCAGATGGCTTCTGAAGAAGCCATCTGATCAGGATCTACACTGTTTGCAAAGGTAAGTTTTTTTTGGTGTTCAGCAGAATAAGGATTAATAATGGTATGTTAACACATTAATAAGCCATATATGGCCATTTTTCTATTCAATCAGTTACCTTTTTACTTTTAATATCCTCGTAATTCTTCATGCCGTTTAACCATTAACCGCTTGACGCTTATGACCCACAAAGAGGGTTGAACTCGAAATCATCATCATCATCATCTATTCAATCAGTACATTTTTGGGATTCATCTTTAATCCATTGTATACTAGTGGACTCTTCCTTTGCTATATGTTGGACAAGTCCATTTGTCATATTAGGGGTGTCAGGCATATTTTTCGTTTTTATTCTTTTTTTTCCACGGAAAATTCTGTTAGCAAATAGTGCAGACCCTGATCAGACGCCGCATTCTGCATCTGGGCCTGCACTGTTTGCCAAGGTACCCCTTTAGGGGTTTTCCGCATACAATGGGTTAAACTGTGTTATATCCAAAACCATGTTATAATGAACAGTGTTATAAAGAGGCTTGTTTGTAATGCAGATTGTGAAACACTTTTTTGCATTTTGCTGAATAATGTTTTCTTCCATATTGAATGTGCAATAACACATCATGAAATAGTGAAGCTGAAAATACTGTGATAAAGAAATACTGTAATTTTTGCTGTCTGAATTGACTGTTCCTTACTAGAAACAGGGTTCACTTAAGATTTTCTATGAGTCTTAAATGGATACTTCCAAATTAGAAACAATGTTCATTTCATCTAAAAATTCAAGACTCTTAGTTTATACTAATTTTTTTCAGTTTGTTGCAATGAAAGTTTCAAGCTTATTTAAATCACTCTCGAACACTCATTCCGGATGTTAATATATGCAGGAGAGAGGCAGTGACTTTTACACCACTGCTACCCATTTACCCCTAGGTGGAGTGCGGCAGTGGCATTATGTGTCTTGCCCAAGGACACACCTCGGCTATGGCGGCCGGATTCAAACCAACAACCTCTCAATCATAAGTCAAACAGGCGAACCACTGAGCTGTTGAGGCCATCAAGACCTGCTAGTCTGTGTATATGAGTAGTCTGGTTTGAGTCTCACAGGGTTGAAACCCAAAGGTAGGTTTTCTCATGGTAGGACTCATAGAATGAGGAGTATCAAAATATTGGGATTTTTTTCCTTATTTCCCCATTGAAATATGTTGTGGGTACTTGTGAGAATCACCTTGAAATGTATGTTGTGGTTACTTATCAGAATTGCCTCAAAATGTTGTGGGTACTTGTTAGAATCACCTTGAAATGTATGATGTTGGTACTTAACAGAACTGCCTCAAAATGTTGTGGGCACTTGTTAATCACCTTGGAATGTTTTTGTGGGTACTTGTTAGAATCGTTTCTAAATAGATGTTGTGGATACTCGTTAGAATCGTCATGAGGCAATTCTAACAGTTACATGTACACTCAACAGTTACGTGTAAAATCTATTTTTATGGGGAAATCAGCAAAATCAAGGTTATTCTGAGTACCCACAACATCGTACTTTTACCGGCCCCGATAGCTCAGTTGGTAGAGTGTCCGCTCCGGGGAACAGGAGGTCTCGGGTTCGATCCCGGGCCGCGACATACCAAAGTCGTTAAAAATGGTACTAGCTGCTCCTCGCTTGGCACTCAGATTTACGGGGCAGAGCTAGGACTGGTCGATCCAGTGTCAGGATAATGTGACTGGGTGTGGTATCATGTAATGTGTCTGGGACATGATACTTCAGTGAGGCAGCACTATAAACGTGAGCATTGAGCTCCCTGTCGCAACCAGACACCGTCGTGATATGACTGAAAAATTGTTGAAAGCGATGTTAAACCCGAATTCACACACACACACACACACATCGTACTTTTACACAGAAATGAGCAAAATTACACCTTAATTATCCCCCTTACCTTGAGACAAAATATTATACTGTAATGATCCTAAGTATTGGGACAGATAGGCCTAAGCAAACAATGCAGACACAGATCGGACTGCTCCTGAAAGAGCAGTCTGATCAGGGTCTCCACTGTTTGCCATTACATCTGTACTTCTTGGACCCCTTGCTGGATCATGAAACAAATTTATTAACCCTTATTCTGCTGCTCACGACAACCCCTATCCTTGCAAACAGTATAGATCCAGGTCAGATGGCTTCTGAGGAAGCCATCTGATCAGGATCTACACTGTTTGCATTCAGTTTATGAATTTATAGGAATGAATTACATCAAGTATTCTGATTGGTTCAAAGTTATAAATGTGTGTGGCAAAATTGAATATTCAGCAGGATAAGGGTTAAATTTTAGGAGAACTACAGCAAGTCTTCTAGGTATCAGAATTTTTAGGATTTTTACAGTAAACAGGTTCATGCAGATCAAAAATTTTAAAAGTGCCATTCTCACCTTACTCACCTTTGTCCGTCTTTTTGTATCGTCGCCCGAATCTTCCGTCTTTGTGTCCGAAAGTGTGCTAATATTACTGGTCAACGCGCTTAGAGATGATTTCTGGTCACGTCTTGGCGTTGAGCCGTTCATCAACGAGATATCGGTAGACAATGGAGGGGGTGGTGGTGGGGGATAGGTGTCGTCTACTCTGTCTGGGGATAAGGCAGGATAGTGCTCTTCTGGTGCTGGTAGGCTGATGTCGGATATATTGACAACGTTGCCCTCTGGTGGTGGAGGACTTTTTCGTACTGGGCTTGTAATAGCCGAACTACTTCTTGTCATGCTGTAAAAGAGAGTTTTAGTGATACGATACAAGGAGTCTTATCTCTGTCCAAAGTTTAACTTGGTGTTACTTATAAGACAGTGCATGGCGGAACCTGCCATTAACCCATTTTGTACCGGAAACCCCAAAACGGGTATTTGGCAAACAGTGTAGGCCCAGATCAGACGCCGCAGAATGCGGCGTCTGATCAGGGCCTACACTGTTTGCAAAAAGTTCAGCCAATTTCCAAACAAATTTTGAAGAAAACACAACCTGACACCCCTAAATTTTGAAATGGACACCTGCTATATATAAGGAGGAAGATTCCATTTGGTTTTTGTTTGTTTGATTTGAGGTTGAACGTCCCCATCAACACTGTAAAGGTCATTTTGGAGACGTTGCTTCCAATTATGTAGGACTTTTACCCGACACTGAGATGAAATGACTTCTCAAGCCCTGTCGCCCAATGAAACCAATAGGGTTTATTAGCATGGACGGTCCGCCTCGCACCGCGGTTCCTGGACAGGCTTAGATCCTCTAAGCGGTTTACCAGTACAAGTGTGCGGGCCGGATTCAGCTCTGCGTGGAGGCATCATGCAGCCCATATATTTGTCCAAGCCCCGATGGGCGGGGCCGGATTCCATTTGGTACGACAGGGTTAAGCCATATTACGAAAACACATCCATGTAATACAGCTCATTCTTTTATACCTCTTTAACGGTATTTTTTTGTGATATTTTTCTCATTCATAATCCAAACATAGGCTTTGGGTGCTTGTAAGCACTGCCTCTGAAGCACTGCCTCACAGAGGCAGTTTTAATTTGCAGAAATAAGGAAAAAATATGTTCATCCCTGTAAACCCTAGATTTCTCCATATTAAGTTCTGTGGTGTATTCCTTGTTTCCAAATGATAACCCTTTTATAGAACATTAACATTACGAAAACACGCGTATATAAATACATAATAAATCTTACCACCAAAAAGATGAAAATTTCAAGATGAAAAATTGAGATATTTTCCTTTTTTCACCTCAAAATATTTTAGAGCAGAAATAAGAAAAATAAGGTTTACCCCTGTAAATCCCAGTTTCACTAAGCAAAAGTGAGGTTCAAGGAGGTCGAAATTATATAGGCGTTTTCTTGATCGCTTTACTTACAGGAGTCTGTGGTGGCCGTAAAAAGTTGTATTTTCTTATCCTTTGGGATACTGATTCCATTGTGGAATTTTAGAAATATTTGAGTGTCACTGATGATGCCTAACTGGCTGAAACTAGCTAGTCTGGCCCAGAAAACATGCACACTCTATACTTTTCAGTTCTGTGGTGCATTCCTTGCTTCCAAAGGATAACCCTTTTATAGAACATTCAGAGGGAATATTCATCACACTGACCTTTTAATGTCTGCCTCGGTAACTCATCAGGTGCGTGTCTGGCTGGTGATAAGGAGGACGCAGGTTCCATACCTGCCGGAGTTGGCAACATTCTTTCGTGGAGATTGATAATGAAATCTTTTCCTGCACTAAAGGTATATCGAATTTCCTTACTTTTCTCTGATATTCCAAAGAAACCTATAAACTAGTTTTACCCCATTTAGTACTGAATGGACTCTTCCACCTTATATAAAGCACAAGTACATTTCAAAATTGGGTCATTCTCTCCCTTCCACTGATTCAAGAAGGGCAGTTGTCAATTTCTGGCGAAAGAATGTGCACTGTACTGTTTTACCACTAACGTATAAGCCTACCCAGAAAAAGTGTGGATAGGTAAAGTGACCAGCTAAAATGACCTAAACAGTGTTGACTGGGCAGTTAAACTCCAATACAAACAAACAAAAAACCAATCTGTTAACATGATGAAAACTCAGGTAAGGCTGTACATCCACACAATGCAACAAGAGCTCTTAGAATAGCCTAGAGGGCATAGAAGGCTCATATGATCCGAGAAGACTGATAAGACTGCACAAATGCCCAGGCTGATTTGCCATTGAGAAAACACGCCTAACAAATGCATTGTAAACTTTACCACCGAAAAATGAAACATTTTAAGAAGAAAAATTGAGATATTTTTTATTTTTTCTGCTCAAAATATAGATTGTGGGTACTCGTTAACGAACCGCCTCATTGAGGCGGTTCTAACGAGTACCCACAAACTATATTTTAGAGCATAAATAAGAAATATATGGTTTTACCCCTGAAAGCCCAAGTTTTACTTTTTAAAAGTCGGGTTCAAAAGGGTCAAAATTATATAGGCATGTGTTCCTGATGCGCCTACGCTGGTTGCCCTAGTCTTATTGTTGGTTTTGTTGTATGTTGGATCATTTGACACATTCTGACATGATGCTACTGTTTTTCTAAGAAACTTTGTCATTTTCATTTTCTGCCTTCCGCTGACTCAAGAAGGGCAGTTGTCAGTTTTGTCAGCAAAAGAATGTGCTCTGTGTGGGTTAATGGCTTATGTATAACCTGCCCAGGAAAAGTGTGTGTTTGTTTGATATGAGGTTTAACGTCCCCTGTCAACAATGTAAAGGTCATTTTGGAGACATTGCTTCCAATTTTGTGGGACTTCTACCAGACATTGAGATGAAATGACATCTCAAGCCCTGTCGCCCAATGAAACCGATAGGGTTTATTAGCATGGACGGTCTGCCTCGCATCGCGGTTCCTGGACAGGCTCCTCTAAGTGGTTTACATGTACTAGTGTGCAGGCCAGATTCAGCTCTGTGTGGAAGCAACATGCAGCCCATATATTTCTTCAAGCCCCTAAGGGTGGGGGCCGTGTCAGTTTTGTCAGCAAAAGAATGTGCTCTGTAGGGGTTAACGACTTATGTATAGCCTGCCCAGGAAAAGTCAGGTTAGGTTAACTGAACAGCTTGATATGATCTAAATAATGTTGACTTGACTGTTAAACTTCAAACTAACAAACTGCCAAGTGTGAAAATTTTCTATATTCCAATTATCAGTCATTTGTGTTGCATGACTTCAATTTTTACCAGGGATTCAGAAGCTGAATAGAGAAGTGTAGATCCTGATCAGCTGCAGTACAAAATAGGTTAACTCTTATCCTGCTGTTCACGACAACCCTTTTCTTTGCAAACAGTATAGATCCAGATCAGATGGCTTCTAAAGAAGCCATCTGATCATGATCTACACTGTTTTTTCATTCAATTCATGAATTTGTAGGAATAAATTACATCAAGTAATCTGATTGGTTCAAAGTCAGAAATGGGTGTGGCTAAACTGAATATTCAGTAAGAGAAGGGTTAATACTCTAAACACTCCTACCCTATGTGTTCAGGAGTGGAGAGATGGAAAGACATTCTCTCCTCGTGACCCTCCTCCACAACCTCTGGAATGTTTTCCACCTCTGCTGTTCTTTCTAGATGATTTTCATCAACCACTAAGGCACGCTCTTTAGAACTGATCACGGGCGCAGATACTTTTCTGTCCTCCCTGGACAGGAGGTGTGGCAGCCGTGGTGACCGACCTGGACTGTACCTCGGAGAAGGCACTGGAAAAGAAATAATTCATACTAATTAAATATTTTCAAGCCTCCTGTAAAATACATTAAAATTTATTTATTTTGTATGTTTTTCTTTTGGAATTTAAAAGTCCAGACAACAATATTCAGGATATATGGAGACAGTCAATTAACCTGTTACTTGGGTAAGGCACAAAACATATTAAGCATATGTGACCCATACCTGCGATATTTTCTTTAACTGTATGGTTGTGATGAGGGAGATATAAAGGATCTAGAGGGAAATTCTCAATTCAAATGAGGGAGACTCCAAAATTTTACTAAAATTAAGTATAAATTAGGCAAAAATTAGCATCAAAATGAGGGAATCTCTCCCTGATGAGGGAGGTATCACAGGTATGGACTGACCAGAGGTCACTTGAACCTGTGCACACAGCTACTCTCCACCTTTTTCTGAGTTAAAGGTAGACTTGATATATGTTTGGCCATTTGTTACATATTTTGCCATTTGTTTCAAGGGAGACAACTTTCTTGACTTTTTGATCTGAGTCTCTACTCAATGAGGTCTACTCTTAAAGGAAAGAATTTGCTCCTCAGGAGCACATTCTTTCCTTTAAGAGTAGTCCGAAGACAAAAATAATTCTCAAATGGTTGCCTCCCCTAAAGTGTATACCCCAGTTTTCTGGTCTTGTTAAAATTCAATCAAACACCTTTCGGACCTTGAAACTTTGTCCGAAACAGGGGAGTTAGACCACTGAGAATTAGTAGAACGCAGGGTCTGATCAGGGCCTGCACTATTTGTAAACAGAATTTTCCTTCAAAATATAGAATAAAATCGGAAAAATAGGCCTGACGCCTATTATATGACAAATGGACTTGTCCAACATAGAGCAATGTGAGAGTCCACTAGTATACAATGGGTTAATGCGTTAACTAGGATTCCTCATATAGTGCAGTTCACAAAATTATCTGATACTTCAGAGTCAACAGCATGTGACCGGAAAGCGCGGCTAAAAGCTTGTCATTTTAACAATGATCGGGTCGAGAAACTGTCAGTCAGGCGTCCTTTAATCAATACGAAAACTTGTAATATCAATACTAATAGGCACAAGAGAAATAGCTAATGAAATTTTCACGTTTCTCCTTCCCATAATTTTATTTGAAGTGACGAAATTTATTTTGAATGAGGTATGCCTAATGAAAAAAAAAACATGTAGGAAAACATTCAATTCCTTTGAAACAATGTTATTTATTGTTGTTTGACATTCCCGTCAACACTATTTAGGTCATTTTGGAGACGTTGGTTCCAATTTTGTGGGAATTTTAGCTGGCCTGATCTCAAGTCCTGCCGCCCATGAAACCAGAAGGCTTATATGCACTGGACAATCTGACTCCCACCGCTTTGCCTGGGCAGGCTTAGAACATATTTAGTCTTTCTAAGCGGTTTACCAGTGCTTGTGTGTGGTCAGAGCCAGCTCTGCGTGGAAGCATCATGCAACCCAATCTATTTCTCAAAGCCCCGATGGGCGGGGGTGCAACAATGTTATTTAAGGTAATCTTAAACCATGTTTTATCTAAAAGTTTGTTAAAATGAACAGTGTCTTAAATCAAAGTGGAACAGTAGAAGAGAATTTTTTTTTTAAGAAGGTTCTTGTTTTCATTTGAAGAGGAAAAGGCTAAAAATCTAACTTACCATCTTCCATATTGAAAGCAGTAAAGAAGAAATGTCAGTTTAAAAGCAAAAGGAGGAGGAAAACTTTGCACAAAAAAAACCTTGTATCCTGCATGCTTGTTTTAACCCTTGTCCTGCTGAATATTCACATATGCCACACCCTCTATCGATTATCAACCAATCAGATTACTTGATGCAAATTATTGCAACAAATTCACAATCTGAATGGCAAACAATGTAGATCCTGATCAGATGGCTTCGTCAGAAGCCATCTGATCTGGATCTTCATTGTTTGGAAAATAAGGCATATCCGGGCTCAGCAGGACAAGGGTTAACCACAAAGAACCAAACATGATGGGGCAAAAACATTCAAGATTACAGTTTCATCACTGTTGCACAGAAAAGTTTTGCCGAAAGCTGCATCGTAAAAACACACCTATACAATAAGGGCCAGTTGCTCAAAGCATACTGAGCTTAACAAGTTCAACAGCGGTCCAATTATTAACTCTTGTCCTGCTGTTCACGACAACCATTTTCTTTGCAAACAGTGTAGATCCAGATCATGCTTCTGAAGAAGCCATCTGATCAGGATCTGCACTGTTTGACATTCATTTTATGAACTTGTAGTAATAAATTACATCAAGTAATTTGATTGGCTGATAGACAGAAATGGGTGTGGCTTAAATGAATATTCAGCAAGATAAGGGTTAATTGTTCTAGCAAGTACAATATCTAATACATTGATATATTGATATTTTTTGGTGCAAAAGAAGTAACAATTTTTCAGCAAAAATATAAGCATATTTGCTATATTATATGATCCAAGAGGGCCATGATGGCCATGGATTGCTCACCTGATCCATATTGTACAAATGAAATTGTAGGTAATATATGGTGGAGTAGAGGGTTTGAGCAATTTCTGTTGACCCAAGGAGGTTTTTATAATTTACGCTCTGGTAGCCATCTTGTTTCATCCAAGCACAATGGTTTGAGCAATTTTAGAAGAGGGTCACCCTAGGAACATTCCTGTAATATTAATTCGAAATCCATCCACTGGTTAAGCATCTATTTCTTTAAACCCTGATGGGCGGGGGGCTGAAACAAATATGCTAATATGTTTGCTAATGAGACAAATATGCTTTTATCTTTGCTGACAAAACTTCTGTTTATATGGCAAAAATTTGTGTATATTAGATTGTACTTGCTGGACCATTTAGCATTTTGGTCAACAATGAGTTTGATAAACTAACGATGCTTTGAACAGCCGGGCCAGGTGTTAAGAACTAAGGCAATTTAGGAACAAGAAAAATGTAGCAAAAACAAGGACACCACACTGCTGCACCAAAGAACAGACAAATGGCAATATTTTTTTTTTCTTTCTGAAAATGTACCAAAAAATCATAAAAATTTGGACACCTTGACAACTTGATTGGAGGAATAGGTATCTTTTTATTTTTGATAGCCATTTGGAGGGAAAGTAACTGTCCCTTAGGCTTTCCACTTTTGAAGTTTTCATTATGGTGAAGTTATTTTATGTTTGTCTTGGATGGGAAGTGTATGGTAGTTGTATTGATTCCTGGTCCTCCACTTCTGTTTACTAACTACAGCTTATTACAAAATGCACAAGTAAGTAACAGAGCCCAATAAAAATTGAACTTTAATTCAATTTATCTAAATGTACAAACAGGACCTATAAGAAACTCAGCCTAATCTAAACTGAACTTTAATTCATCTAATTACAAACTGCACAAGTAAGTAACAGAGCCCAATAAAACTGAACTTTAATTCAGCTTATTTCAAACTGCATCTATAAGAAACTCAGCCCAATATAAACTGAACTATAATTCAGCTTATTACAAACTGTACCTATAAGAAACTCAGCCCAATATAAACTGAACTTTGATTCAGCTTATTACAACTGCATCTATAAGAAACTCAGCCCAATATAAACTGAACTATAATTCAGTTTATTACAAACTGTACCTACTTACTTGATTAATGACAATTTTATTAATTGACACCATTTAAAAAACATGATTATTGATTTTTTTGACCTCACTTGACCTGGTGGTAATACGGATGACCACCGACCAATACAGGATAGTCAATTAACCTTTAGCATGCTGTAGGCGCATTCGTGCGCCCGTGAAAATGTAATGGCGCCACGCTGTAGGCGCAATCGTGCGCCGAAATTGACTGGTGTGCTTGGTGCGACTCATAGAAAAGGAGGAACTCTCGTTTTTCGGTGCGGTTTGGATTTTCGGTATCACATAACATCCGGGCATCGATGAAAAAAAAAACTTGCCGTTTCGATGTTTTTGGATGGATTTTCTGCGGGTTTTCTGGGTAAGGATGCAATTTTTTTGAGGAAATCGCTACTTTTTGACGAACTTGATCTAATCGAGCCCAAAATACGCTCTGAAAGGGTGTTTTAAACGATTTTTCGACTCACTCAACTGAGTGACAGTAGGCTACTTTCGTTTTCCATATGCTTTGAATGGTGGAGAAATCAAGAAAAATACGGGTTTTTGCGTGTTAAAAGTTGCTGAAAATGGTAGTATTTGATAAAAACAATTCAGTGGGACGGAGTATCGATAAAAAAATTAATTCAGCATGCTAAAGGTTAATAAAGCTTCTTACAAACTGCATCTTTAAGAAACTCAGCCCAATATAAACTGAACTTTAATTCAGCTTATTACAAACTGCACCTATAAGAAACTCAGCCCAATATAAACTGAACTTAATACAGCTTCTTACAAACGGCACCTATAAGAACTCAGCCCAATATAATTTAACTTTAATTTAGCTTATTGCAAACCGCACCTATAAGAAACTCAGTCCAATATAAACGGAACTTTAATACAGCTTCTTACAAACCACACCTTAAGAAACTTAGCCCAATATAAACTGAACTTTAATTCAGCTTATTACAAACTGCACCTATAAGAAACTCAGCCCAATATAAACTGAACTTTGATTCAGCCAATTACAATCTGGAGCCAGAACAAATGCAACCCCCTGGGCCCATTACCATTACTTTAGCTAACCACAAACTGCCAGGTTCCATAAGCAATTCAGCAGCCTGTCTGACTTCAAATCCAAGGAGTGCAAAACTTTTTATAGCAGTAGATCATGAAATAATTTCTTCTGCTACTATTGATTGAAGTGGAGCAGTGGTCAGTTACAGGAGAATGTCTAGTATGCATTCGGTAATACTTATTAAGTCTAATATGTTCTAGAAAGGCTTATGGGTATCCTTTGGAAGCAAGAAATACACCACAAAACTGGAAAATAAGGAGTGTGCATGTTTTCTGGGCCAGACTAGCTAGTTTCGGCAAATTAGGCCTCATCAGTGACCCTCAAATATTTTGAAATTCCACAATGGAACCAATGATCCCAAAGGACAAGAAAATATAAACTACACTATGATGTACAGCAGGAAGACTTTTTACGGCCGCCATACATTCCCAGACACAAGTAGTGACATTAAGTATGTTCTAGAAAGGGTTATCCTTTGGAAGCAAGGAATACACCACAGAACTGGAAAATAAGGAGTGTACATGTTTTCTGGGCCAGACTAGCTAGTTTCAGCCAATTAGGCCTCATCAGTGACCTTCAATTATTTTGAAATTCCACAATGGAACCAATGATCACAAAGGACAAGAAAATATAAACTACACTATGATGTAGGACAGGGAGACTTTTAACGGCTGCCACACATTCCCAGACAACAGCTGCAGTGATGTTAAATATGTTCTAGAAAGGGTTATCCTTAGCCTGCCCAGGAGTACAGTATAGCTCCAATATATCGCGGTAGTCTGGGTCCATAGCCCGAAAACCATGATGTGGTCAGAGCGCGATATAAGTTGCGGTAGTTTGCCGAGATGCCAATACAAGTCGCGGTGATAGTTTGGTGAGATACCGTTTATCAATCCACACTAATGGCTGTCAGTACTGCTATCGGCCGTATTTCACCATTAAAGTGGGTTCAGAATTACTAATGACAGAACAAACAAAGGGGACTTTGTCTACCAATTAACTTACATTCGAGAACAGCTGAATATCTGCGTCTGAAAACATGTGGTTGCTAAAATGTCAAAACAGGACGCCATTTTGCGGGTTCCCCTGGTTGTCTGTAATGGTGACAGCCAAGGGGAGCAACTACCATAAGCGCTAAAGCAATTCGAGTTGTTTCCCTTGGCTTGCCAGGGGTCAGAATCATTAAAAGTAGCGGTTGGAAAAAAATTATTTAACGTCTACCATGGGCTGAAAAACTATACAACAACAAAACTATCATTTTATTGTGTTTTGATTTCTTTCATTTTATTTTCACGTGGAAGGCATGATAGATCGCAATTAGGATGCTCTGCATGAGGGCGCACGGACATCGTTGTCTGATTGAGCATTGAGTGGATTACTCAGTTATGACAAGTTTGGGGATTCAGATTAATTGTTCGCCAATACCTGTTCTAACTGATGCTAATTGGATTATTTGGTTATAATGTGTGAAATGACAATTGGCGCCTGGTTTAACCTGGTTTTAAATCAATTTTAACAACTTAAAACTCTATTATTTTTTTTTAATTATGAATTTTTAAAGAAAAAAAAAAAACAGGATCCACGGCGCGACCGCGATAGATTGGAAATCGCGCAATATCGGAACGCGATATATTGGAGCTATACCTTAGTAAAAATAAGAAAACTGACAAACTTGACATGATTTTTGTGTGTTTGATTTGAGGTTTAACGTCCCCATTAACACTGTATAGGTCATTTTGGAGATGTTGCTTCCAATTTTGTGGGACTTTTACCCGACATTTAGATGAAATGACATCTCAAGCCCTGTCGCCCAATGAAACCAATAGGGTTTATAAGCATGGACGGTCCGACTCGCACCGTTTTGCCTGGGCAGGCTTAGATCCACTAAGCAGTTAACCAGTACTCTTGTGCGGTCGGTTTCAACTTGACATGATAACTAGTGTTCACTGGTATAGCTACCGGATCTTCAAAAAGTTAGTTTGGGTACTTACTGGTGTCTTATCAAAGAGAGGATTCAATAAGTCTCTCAACACTGTCTCTCTATATTATATATATTACTCATCTCTATCTGGAGCTATGCCTGGCTTGTAAAACTCCAAAAGAACCAAATACAAGTAATTGTCAGGCTCATAACAAACAAGATCATTTACAAGAAACAGGGTCTAACAGATTTCATATCTAATGAATGCTGACAACATGATTTTTCCTCGTTTCTGTACATTTTTGAACAGAAATTCTAGATAATTTGTCTGAGCATCAAAAACAAATAGTTTCATAGAAAACTGAGGACAATTATATCCAGAATCATCATCAATGTCAGTCTATCTGATAGTGCTTAAATGTATAAGAAATTTTGAAGCCAAGGCAACAGACAGGGTTCAATTACTTGTACCCTATTAACCCGACATAGTTTAGTTCCAGACCAGAAAGAAGCCAGCTGATCAGGATCTATAGTGTTTTCCATTCTTCTTATGAACACATGATAAAATTCAAGTCATCACGAAAACACGCCTATATAATTGTGACCCCCTTGAACCCCACTTTTATACAGTAAAACTGGGGTTTACAGGGGTAAACCTTCTTTTTCTTATTTCTGCCGTAAAGTATAGATTGTGGGTACTCGTTAGAACCGGCTCGATGAGGCAGTTCTAAGGCATGCCCACAATCTATATTTTGAGCAGAAATACGAAAAATATCACAATTTTTCATCTTAGAATTTTCATTTTTTAGGCGATAGAGATTACAATGTATTCGTATAGGTGGTCTCCGTAATGTATGCAACACAAATGGGTGAAAATTGGGGAAGAGTGTAGCACATCGTAATATTCAGCAAGGTGAGGGTTAATAATGCATATTTATTTTGAGACCAAAGCAACAGACAGGGCTCAATTTCTTGTATCCTTTTCATACATATATCTAGTAATCTGGGATCATCAAGGTTACAATACTCATAGGAAAAAAATAGCTTTTCGAGATATGGCAGTCTTAAAAGAATAAAATGCATGGGGGTTGGGGTGGGGGTGGCGGGTGAAATAACTGAAATAACACATTTCATCAAAATATTGCCATTTCAACGGTAACAGTTATATATACTGTTCAAATTTGCGAAGCACCAGTCATTGGTCAGGTATATCTGAAGATTATGGTTAAATATATTATCTTTGATTATTCTGAAAGGATACTCAAAAATCCTGTTAATAAAACCATGTACTAGAAAATGTCATAAAAATATTATTATAATGGTGCTCAGCTAAGTTTGAATAGTATACAAGGTATACATGATTAGCTAAGCTACAAATAAACATCTCAGAGAACAGTATAAGCGATGTCAGCCAATCAAAATGTTTCACAACAATGCCAGTACAATATTTAACATTACAATGGCATTCTGGGAAAAATAATGTCACAATTGAATGTGTATACACTATGTAGCTAAAATTGAGTCACAAAGGTACAAATGTTATTCTCCTTGGGAGAACTCAACGCAAACAAAAAAGGTTGACAAAATACAATGAATTACACAGAAATTTTTTATGGAATCAAGATATCACAGGACAGGATAGGGAATGCCAAGATTTCATGCAAAATGTTTTCAGTAATAAATATCAGAAGATTATAATAATGATAAGACACTTTTGTTGCAGATGTACATATTATAACACAACAGAGATTCTCAATTTTATTAATTAGTTGCCTAGAATGCCTACCTAAACAAAATAAAGAATAATCACATTTATTCTTAAAACATCACATAATCCCTTACCACTCTCTAGGCTAATTCAGCAGACGGCAAACTGTTAATATTTTTCTTATTTTCCCAGAAAACAGGACTTGACATTTTCCCAGAAAACAGGATTTGACATCTCATGCAAATTGTCTCAGGATTCAATATCTCATGCAAATTGTCTCCTATTTTCCCAGAAAACAGGACTTGACATCTCATGTCAAATCCTGTTTTCTGAAATAGGAGACAATTAGCATCATGAGATGTCAAAACATGTTTTCTGAAATAGGAGACAATTTGCATGAGATGTCAAATCCTGTTTTCTGGGAAAAATATAAAAATATTTCAAAATGTCGTCTGCTGAAAAAAAATACCCAGCATGCAGAGCGTTAACAAGTCTGTGAAAAGACACCCTGGAAACGACCACTTTATACAAGAAAGAAGGTGGGTTTACAGGGTGTACATTAATTTCCTTTATTTATGCTCCTAGACATAAATTGTCTGTACTCACTGAGGAGCATAGCAACAGGTAAGGCAAGTATTTTGTGAAAACTGAAGGATAGTTTTTGTCAGTTCTTCCTAAAAACCTATGTTGTGGGTATTCATTAGAACCGCCTCACTTTTTCGTATATTTGCTATATGTTTTTTTTTTTAGGAGAATGTTGAATTTGATCGTTTGATATACAGTCCAGCTTCAATCGTTCCAACACTCTGGTTCCAAGAAAAATTTGTTCAGACACGGGTAGTTTGAGCACTGAGGGTTAACTATGGAACCAGGTCAGGATCATGTTATGCAGCGTCTGATCTGGGCCTGCACTGTTTGCCAAGGTACCCCTTTAGGGGTTTCCCACCTACAATGCGTTCAGTTTCACCAGACATCTGAATTGAATTCATCAGTGGAAATTTCGGAAGACTGATAATGCGGAAAAGGTCTTAAGGCAAAAAGCAGACAGACTTACATACTTTTCTAAGACTATTCTTTACTAAAAATCTAACTTAAAAGCTAACAGAAAAACAAAATACATGGTAAAATTTACTCAATACACTTCCATGTATTCTTAAGTTATTAGAACTTCTACTTACCGACCGATTAAACTAATACATGCTCAACAATGTAAGAAGGAAATAAATCCTTAAACTACATGTATATAAAAATACTTGATTCACTAAGCAAACAGTCAAATTGCAGTATACTGTTTTCGTGCCAGTAAATATGGCAGTTCTACATACAGTTTAGTAAATACCTACAACAGGAATGGAACTGCCTACTTGCAAGAGCATAAGGCATTCACTAGTGCATGCAGGAAACTTCTAGGAACCTGTTCTAAGCTTCAACAATAATTATTACTACATGTACCTAGTGTACTTGAAATGCAAGAAAAAAATTCAGCATTCAGATGAGAGATTTCTATCAAAAAGTATGCACAGGCAATGTAACAGGTCGACTGTGTTGCTCGGTAGCTCTGTCGGTAGAGTGTTCACACGGTATGCGAGAAGCCCTGGGTTCGAGTCCCAATCGAGCCACATTCTTTTTCCACCCCTGTGACATTTGATTTGTAATGTGGAGTTTGTGCAATTTGCAAACTGCTCATATGAGAAATCAGTTTGCTGACATTTTCAGAATTTTTTTTTCTTATTTTACAAAGAAAATCTGGCTTGAAATAACATGTAAATCATCTGCTGAGCAGGGGATTCAATTCACATGAAATGCCAAATAGAACGCGAAGCGATACAATTAACCCACAGCTCCCATCAGAGACACCAAAGGGAAAGAAACACAAACATGAAACAACAGACCCTACTGGAAACATCAATAGCGGAAAGACAAAAGTCTGATTTTCTCTATAAAAAAAAAAAAAAAAAAAATGATTTGATCTGCAATATTGTGTGGTACTTTACAGAGGAAAACCCAGCAGGCACATGACGTAACTGTGATGTCACATTGACGTTGGTATAACATCATGACCTTTATGCAACATCACATCAATGTCGGCGCAACGTCATGACGTTGCACCGACGTTGATTTGACGTTGCCCATGCAACGTGTGCCTGCAGGGAAGTGTGATTTATTTATACCATAGCAGATGGGATTTTTTCCTCCAGAAAAACAAAAAACAAAAAAAAACATTTTAAAGTATCAATTATTTGAAGCAGCTCAATATCTCTTTCTCCTGACAATTCTATAAAGATCAAAATTTGCTTCACAGCTTATTCTGACATATTTGTAGTTAATAATTCAAGGAACTTTTACAGTAATTACTCTAAACATTAGCAAATTTCAATTCACTGCTTTAACCCTTAAGACGCTGAGAAAAACTACATCTGAAAATGTCGTCTGCTTATGTCGTCTGCTGAACCTTTTTGCAAACTTTTTAAAAAATGTTTTTGCATGCAGGCAAACACACTTGACCCAGATCACACTGCTCCTGATCTGGGTCCACACTGTTTGCAAAAATGACTTTTAAAGTGACCAGCAGATGACAAAACGGGCAACAATTGTCATGATTGGCATTTTATGGGGTTAATGTAAATGGTATAATAAGCAGAGTTTTCCGCCATTTTTACAGGGGAGATAACTTTATTGACTTCCTGTTTGATTTCCTGTAAACAGAGCTTCTTTGGAGGAACAAAGTCTTCCCTGTAAACCTTCAAGCACTTAGCATGTTTAGCAGACAGCATTTTCAAAGAATTTTTATTATGTTTCAGTGAAAATAAGACTTGAGATCTTATGTAAATTGTCTAGCCTATTTGAATTGTCTGCTGGACATAAAAAAGATTGTCGTCTGCTCTAGAATCTCTCTAGTAAACAGCAAGACAATGTTTTTGAAAGTGTCCGCATTCACAATAAACAGTGATGGTGCGTCAGACCAGGTTCCGCTGAACAAACTCAGACATTTCTATCCACGCATTTGGCATAGCCATGGTAATCTGACATCTTTGTTGTTAATAATTCAAGATGATATTAAGCTTTCTGTTGCATACAACCTATACTCAGGGAATCAAATAAGCTTGGCACAGGCAAAAAAGAAGTTAATGGCACGAAAATGAATGAGTCTTTAAACAGAAAAGGCTCAAAGATGTCTGGTCGGAGGCTGCGCTGCTGTGCATTTCTGCCCAATATGTTGGAAAAGAGACAGACTGAGGCTGTAGAAGTTGTATGGAGTTGAAAATAAGCTATCTTTTCCCCGTTTTTGTACACTCATGCAAGAGTGGTATCTGATATAGACATTTTAACCCCTGTTTAATCATCTGATTTGTTTCGCGTAATTCAATTGCATTAAATAGCAAATGTTAATTCCCATGGGAATTGACATTTTATATGAAAGAATTCCCATGTGAATTTGATCAATCCTTTTAAGGTTATTACTGACTTACTTCTATAATATTAATATTTACTACTGTTAGAAAGATGTGTGGGCAAAATACAGTAGAATTACGCTATTAAGACCACCTAAAATAAAAGCTTATTGAGGATGTTCAGTTATTCTTTCTTTGTGTTTTCTATTCTTATTGTCTCCTGTTAAGGGACCACCTTTGGGACTGTTCAAAAGTGGTCTTAAAGACCACTTTTGAACAGTCCCACAGGTGGTCTTAAAATAGGAATTTTACTGTATATATAGTAATGACCCAAAGTAATGGAACAAACAGGGCAGACCCAGATCAGACTGATCCTGAAGGAGCAGTCTGATCAGGGTCTGCACTTTTTGCCATTCCGTCTGCACCTTTTGAACCCCTTGCTGAATCGTGAAACAAACTTGTTAAAATTTTAGAAGAATTACAGCAAGTCCCCAAGGTGGCCGAATTTTTAGGATTTTTAAGGTATTACAGGGGTAAATATGGTAGGCATAAAAAGACAAAGATCAGAGCCCAGGTGTTTGCAACTTTTATTAACCCTTAAACTGCCAATCTTAAAATAAGCCGATGACATTTTTCAAATAAATTTACATTATTTTTCATAGGAAACGAAACTCGGCAGTTTATATGAATTGTCCACCTACGACTCGCATTTAATGTCAAATGGAGTAAAAAATGTCCTTTAAGTGTTTATTATTACTCTTAAAGCACCATCGAAATTTATAGAGCAAACTTCAGTTCTGCTTCCTTAATTATTTTTCCGAGAAAATAAGGCTTGAAATATATAATGTGAATCGTCTGCCTCCCCTAGCAGATGATTCACATGTAATGTTAAACCTTATTTTTTCTAAAAAAATTTGAAAGAGATATTTGAAAATGATATCTGCAAATGTCGTGATTAGAAATTTAATGGTTAAGCCGTTTCTGTTTTTCTTTTTTTTTTTTCAACCTGAAACTTAAAATACCAAGACCTTTCATTATATTAAACCCTTTGAAATGTCACTGCCATCTTCACCCTCATCACGCTGAATATTTCAATACGCTTTACTCCTCAACAATTTTCAGCCATTTGTGTTCCACGATTTCAATTCTTACCATGGATTTCAGAAGCAGAATGGAAAACAGTACAGATGGTCAGCTGGCTTCCAGCTGTTCTGGATCTATACATGTGTTCAAAAAGTATGTACAGTGAAATTCGGCTATTAAGACCACCTAAAATTAAGATAAATTCTGTTCTGAAAACCTTATTTAGTAGGTTTCATATATTCTTTCTTTGCCATTTCGGTACATTCCTCAAACACGCCTATACAAATATATTGCCACCTTTATCGCCGAAAAAATGAAAATTTTAAGATGAAAAATTGTGATATTTTTCTTATTTCTGCTCAAAATATAGATTGTGGGCACTCGTTAGTACCCACAATCTATATTTTAGAGCAGAAATAAGAAAAATAAGGTATACCCCCGGAAACCCCAGTTTTACTATATAAAAGTGGGTTCAAGGGGGTCAAAATGATATAGGCGTGTTTTCCTGATGGACAGTGTCCTCTTGCCAGAAACCTCCTTTGGGACTGTTCAAAAGTGGTCTGAACAGTCCCAAAGGAGGTCTTAATAGAGGAAGTTTACTGTATCTGGTTTCAGCATGGTGGATAGACCCACATAATCATAACGGACCTCCGTGGCCTAGTGGTTAAGAGCGCTGGCTCTTGATCATTAGGTCTCTCACCGCTGTGGTTCGAGCCTCGCTCGGGTCACATGTGAGACGCCAAGTTCTGCAACGGAAGGTCAGGTGGTTTTCCTCTGGGTACTCCGGTTTTCGCCCACCTCTGATTAATGTTCTGCTAGATATGAGTGAAATAATCTTGAAAGGGCCGTAAAACCAAAAAAACCCAAACCCAACATAATCATAGTAAGGATACCCTGAATATAAATTTCCTTCTTTCTCCAATAATACATTATGTTGAGGGTACATTGAAGCGATTATAACTAGTACCCACAACATACAGTGAAATTCCGCTCTTAAGACCACCTAAACTTAAGACTAATTCTCCTTTAAAAAGCATATTTAAAAGATTTCAGTCATTCTTTCTGTGTGTTCTCTGCACTTAGCATCTCCCAGAAAGAGACCACCTTTGGGACTGTCCCAAGACCACTTTTGAACAGTCCCAAAGGTGGTCTTTATTATAGGAATTTTACTGTATTTCTGACAAGTAACAAATTATACTCGTTACTCCACCTTAACCCTCACCATGCTAAACCCAGATATTTCCTTTTTTTCAACAAAACAGTATAGATCCAGATCAGCTAAGATATCATACAGTTGTGGAACTAATTGGACCCCATTAATAGTGCTATAAAGAGATTATGGTGTACATGTACTGTGGTGTTAGACTTCTATGACATTCCACCACTTCTTGGATTGTTTGAGCCACAGAATGAACAGTGTCTAGGCATTAAAGTTCAAAGAAAATTCCTCTGAATCACAAAGCATTAAAAGCTTAATGTCTATGAAACATCTTTGCTTTTCCTTCATTTAACCAATTTCAAGATAGAAAATTGAGAAGTCAAGTCACGATGTAAAGCATTGAGCATATCAAATATCCACTGAAAAATCACATTTCACCAATTTAAGTTCTTTTTCAATAAAAACAAATTGAACTTTCATGGCCAAAGATCTGAGTCATTTATTTTCCTTTATATAAGAGAAGAATAACGAAAAAGAATATCATGTGAAACTGTATTATTTGCTGCCAGCCAAGACTTCGATCAGCCTGTGCAACAAAGTCTTCACTGGCTGCTATCCAAAGCTAGTTCAGGCCCAATGGGTATAACATAGCCCCTATGGCAATATAAGAAATTTACTGGTTAAATATAATTTTGAATAAAAATCCCAGACTGAAAAAAGTATGCACTGCTTCCTTTATGAATGCAAACTACTCTGGACCAAAAATAATGAGAGAAATTTTGTACAAGGATTCAGCATGACAAAAAAAGTTTTAAATGTCTCAATTTTAACTGCAACAAATAAATTTCCCAATATGAAAAAAAAAGAAAAAAAGTGATCTCTGAGTTTCAAGATGCTGTGTCAATTTTGAAGCATCACTGTAGATCATCTGCAGTAATACATGTGCATATGTGTGCAATCCAGGCGCTCTCCATTCTCAAATATATAAATGGCCGCTTTGATAGCTCTGTGGTTAGTGTGTTGGAAATGATCAAGAGGTTGTGGGTTCGATCCGGCCACCAGAGCCAAGGTGTGTCCTTGGGCAAGACACGTAATGCCACTGCCGCACTCCATCCAGGTGTAAATGTGTAGCAGTGGTGTAAAAGTCACTGCCTCTCTCACGCATGTGATAACATCCTGAATGAGTGTTCGAGAGCGATCCAGCTTTCATCGCAATCAAACTAAAATAAATTAGTATAAACTAAATATATAAAAATATGAGAGTGGGCAGTAGCATAGCATGAAAATAATGCTGACTGTTTCAGGACAAAAATAATAAATTCCAGCCTTTTGATTCAAGTTTTTTTATTTAACTCTTATACTGCTGTTCATGAAAACCCCTTTTCTTTGCAAACAGTGTAGATCCAGATCAGATGGCTTCTGAAGAAGCCATCTGATCAGGATCTACACTGTTTAACATTCAATTTACGAATTTGTAGGAATAAATTACATCAAGTAATCTGATTGATTCAAAGTCAGAAATGGGTGTGGCTAAACTGAATATTCAGCAAAAGAAGGGTTAAATATATAAATATATGAGATGCTGACTGTTTTAGGACAAAAATAATAAATTTCAGCCTTTTGATTCGAGTTTTTTTTATTTATTTTTACCTGTTGTCTTGCAAAACACAACATGTAGGTAACATCACTAACATTGTTTCTATATACATCTAAAAATCTTTTATATGTATAATATGTACAGCCTAATCCAAAAATGAGATTTATAAATTAACTAGAGCTGTCAGTGAAACTGACTAGGGCCCCGGCAGCGCTATCAGAGGAGTAGGAAAATTTGTGGACGGAGAGACAGACAGACAGACTGACGGAGTGATTACTATAGGGCACCCACACTTTCAGTGCGGGGCCCTAATTAATAACATCACAAGACAATCTTTAAAAATCTTAAAATGAACACGGAATTCATTCAGATCTACAGCCACAAGGTACACTACATGTATAAAGAAGCCTCCGTGGTGTAGTGGCAATACTGCTCGCCTTGTAAACCAGGGATAGCAGGATCGATCCCGGGCTTCTCCAGACTTTCGGATGAGTCTTTAAACTGAGGTCCCGTCTCCGTATGACCTTAGTTGTTGGTGAGACGTAAAACTCAAACACTCACTCACACTGCATGTATAAGCACTTAACCCTTGTGCTGCTGAACACGACAACCCCTACCTTTGCAGTGTAGATCCAGATCAGGTCTGATCAGGATCTAAACTGTCCGTCATTCAGTTTGTGAATACATCATATCAAGTATTTTGATTAGTTGACAGTCAAAAATTTGGTGTGGCTAAACTAATTTATTCAGCAGGACAAGGGTTAAGTCCGGTAAAGATGTTATTCTATGTTTGTTTTCCTTATTTCCCGAGAAAATAAAACTGGATATTTTATCTGAACCATCAACAAGAAAATCAGGCCTGACATTTCATGTGAATTGTCTGCTGAACAGACGATTCACATGAAATGTCAAGCCTTATTTTCTCTGAAAAATAGGAAAATATTTGAAATTGTAATCTGGTAGTCATGATTGGTGGTTTATATCTTCAAATACATACTTTTTTTATACCCTTTGGAGCTACACCCCGATTCCCCTGCCCCGGCTTATACACTGATATGACAGGCTGTTTTAGATACTGCACTAAATCTATGAGAAAACATGCCACTAATAAGAGTGTGTTTTTTTGTGCAATATACGTATATAATATTGATTAACCCTTTTTGTACCCAATGGAATCTTCCTCCTTATATATAGCAGGAGTTCACTTCAAAATTTAAGGGTGTCAGGTTGTGTTTTCTTCCAAATTGATTTGGAAAATGGCTGAACTTTATGCAAACAGTGTAGGCCCTGCTCAGACACCGCATTTTGCGGTGTAGAACGCAGCATCTGATCTGCTGAAAATGGAAATGTCTATAGCTTCTTTGCATACACAGTCCATATTCCATATAAAAGGTAGTGCTATACAGATATCCTGTACCTAATTTGAAGAGCATCAAACATGTTAAATGAGATATCAGCGATATCAAACTTTGACATAGAAGTTCACGCACGGATGGACAGCTCACCAGGGGCTTGACCCAGGAGCTTAGATATTCCATATGAAAGATACCAAATATGAAAAGAATCTAACATGCGGTTACAGAGATTTGACCAATCAAAAAGGTTTAACACAAAACTTCCACGTCAAAGTTCACGCACGGATGGACAGCCCACCCAGGGGTTTGACCCAGAAGCTTAGCTATTCCATATGAAAGATACCAAATATGAAGAGAATCAAACATGTGGTTACTGAGATATGAGCAATCAAAAAGGTTTAACGCAAAATTTTGACGTACAGGTTGATGAACAGACAGATGAACGGAAGGCCCACCCAGGGGCTTGACCTGGGAGCTTAGATATTCCAAATGAAAGGTAATTCTTCAGAGATATCCTGTACCGAATATGAAGAAAATCCAGCATGTGGTTACAGAGATATGAGCAATCAAAAAGGTTTAACACAAAACTTTGACTTACAATGTGATGAATGGACGAACAGCCCACCCAGGGGCTTGACCCAGGGGCTTAGATATTCCATATGAAAGGTATTGCTATAGAGATGTCCTTTACCAAATATGAAGAGAATATCTAACGTGGTTACAGAGATATGAGCAATCAAAAAGGTTTAATGCAAAACTTTGACATAAAGGTTGAGGAACGGATGGACATATGGAAGTACGAACCCAGGGGCTTAGTTATTCCATATGAAAGGTAATGCTATAGAGATATCTTTTACCAAATATGAAGAGAATCTAACATGTGGTTACAGAGATATGAGTAATCAAAAAGGTTTAACATAAAACTTTGATGTAAAGGTTGATGAACGGATGGACATACGGAAGTATGAACGAATAAACAAACCAATGAACAAACAAATGAACAGATGAATGGACTTCGTATGCCGGGGGTATAAAAAGGGTTAATTGATAGAGTGCAATAAAAATTAAGGACCCGTAAGAACAGAAAAGAGTCTTCAATACTGAATTAGCTGACCCATAAGGCTCCCTATTATGGCATGCTGGCAATTAGTATAGACCCAGATCAGACACCACCAAGTTGCTTAAAGTACAGAAAATTAAGGACTAAACGAAACAGCCTACCATAATAATCCTAAGTATTTGGACAGAAAGGCCTAAGCAAACAGAGCATACCCAGATCAGACTGCTCCCACAGGTGCCACTGTTTATCTCCCCACTGGGCAGCTTGCCCTCTAGGGGCCAAGATATACCAGGACTACCTTGCCATGATTCCCAAAGACAGATTTGCTGTGAAAGGGCTCAAACAGGAAGGGAGATTCTATTGTTAAAATTAGTCAAGAAAAAACATCTGCCAGTAGAAAATGCGTGATTCTATGGCTTTTATCTTCCCAATATTGGAAGCACAGAAATATCATTACTTGAAATATGACAATTCTCCTAGCTCAGGTCTGACTAATATTTATTGCTCAAGGTCAAGAACAAGGCATCCAAGGTCATGCGGCAGCAACCAAAGCTATAGATCACTTCAAACGTTAGCCGTGAAAGAAATCTTCTCGGAAAGCAATCTAGGACAGCGTTAGATTGTCTGTGTAAGGAAGGTTCATAAATCCGCTTAGAAGCGAAAATATTGTTATTGGAAAACTGTTTCTAGTGATTAATTCGGCAATAAACTTGTTTTTAAACATGTTAGCTTAGGAAAAGCTCCCCAATATATTCGGTTCTGTAGAGTATAATGATGTTCTATTTTTTATTGGCTGCCACTTGTCGTTAATGGAGATGTTTTCACTCGTGTGTTTATTCTCTTCCACAAAATATTTTTCTTTTTCATTTTCACGACGGCATAATTTATGGATTTGGGTCACTGTAGGTTAGTTTTTATCTGCCTGGGAAGTGGCTATTATTGAACAGGTCTTACAAATGCTAGTATTTTGCTCAACCTTTTTTGTACCATAAACCCCAAAATGTGTAAATGGCACACAGTGCAGGCCCAGATCAGACACCGCAGAACGCGGCGTCTGATCATGGCCTACTCTGTTTGCAAAAAGTTAAGTCATTTTCCAAACAAATTTTGAAGAAAACACAACCTGACACCCCTAAATTTTGAAATAGACTCCTGCTATATATAAGGAGGAAGATACTCTTTGGTAGGTAAATGAATACATACAGTCAAACTTCTATGGCTGACCTCAAATATCTGTTCAAAAGAGGGGTAGTCGGGAGCCACTGAGGGTTACTGCTAGGAAGCATAATGAGATACTTTTGGACATCTTTTCGGTGTTCTTTAATGAAAATGTATGTTAATGTATGCTGTGTGAACTTATTAGAATCACCTCATCGAGGCGATTCTAATGAGTACACACAGCATATATTTGCAAGATAAAAGAAGAAAATCTCCTAAATTATCCTGCACTATTTCTTATGTAGAGGAATTCAGTACTGATTTGACAAGTGCAAGGCGGACCATCCATGCTAATAAACCCTATTTGTTTCATTGGGCGACAGGGCTTGAGATGTCATTTCATCTCAATGTCAGGTAAAAGTCCCACAAAATTGGAAGCAACGTCTCCAAAATGACCTTTACAATGTTGACGGTGAAGTTAAACCTCAAATCAAACAAAGAAACAAAACTGGTTTGGCACAGCCATGGTATACGAGCCATTGGTGTTCGAGCCATCAAAGTTCTACTGTAATTGGCCTGAAATTGTGTATGTTTTTTTTTTATTGGAGTTTAACGGCCCAGTCAACACTGTTTAGGTCATTTTTGAGCTTGTCAGTTTACCTATCCACACCTTCTCGGCCCCGTCCATCAGGGCTTGAAGAAATAAATGGGCTGCATGATGCTTCCACGCAGAGCTGAAACCAACCCGCACACGAGTACTGGCCTGCCCAGGCAAAGCGGTGCGAGTCGGCACGTCCATGCTTATAAACCATATTGGCTTCATTGGGCAGCAGGGCTTGAGATGTCATTTCATCTCAATGTCATCATGCAGCCCATCTATTATTCAAGCCCCGATGGACCGGGCAGTTGGACTGTACTTGTGCACTTTGGCATTGGCAAACAGAATCTACATAATCAGACGCCACATAACACGATATCTGATCAGATCTACTATGCTTGCTTAAATTTAAATGAGCAGTTCGATTCTCAGTTCATGACTATTTTCCCAACCTACACTCAGAGATGATCGACCCACCAGTACTCTCAGTGCTTTGATTCTAAATGCATTTCTAAACATAAAACTACCTGTCATCCCTAAGTTTCAAACTGGACTCCATTCTGTACAACAAGGATTAACCCTTATCTTGCTGAATATTCATTTAAGCCACACCCATTTCTGTCTATCAACCAATCAAATTACTTGATGTAATTTATTGCTACAAATTCATAAACTGAATGCCAAACAGTGTAGAACCTGATCAGATGGCTTCTTCACATCTGATCTGGATATACACTGTTTGCAAAGATAGGGGTTGTCGTGAACAGCAAGATAAGGGTTAAAATTACTGAATCAATAGATGAAATAGCACTGGAAAGTGACACCCGACAGAATTACAAAAGGGAAAATAAAGTTTCAAGCTGAATTGAAGAAACATACCTAACTATTGGGACAGACAGGCCTATGCAGACCCAGATCAGACTGCAGAATGTGGTGTCTGATCAGGGCTTACACTGTTTGCAAAAAGTTAAGCTATTTTCCAAATCAATTTTGAAGAAAACACAAACTAACACCCCTAAATTTTGAAATATGGACATGTTCTATATATAAGAAGGAAAATTCCATTTGGTTCAAAAAGGATTAATCATTTGATTTCCAACAAATTTAACCCCTGTCCTGGTGAACCACTATAACTCCTACCTTTGCAAACAGTGTAGATCCAGATCAGATGGCTCCTGTTTGCAAATTTGAATGAATACATTATATAAGTACAGTAGAACTTCGATGGCTCGAACACCGATGTCTCGTTTACCATGGATGCGTCGAACCCAATCTTGAGTCCCTAGCGAAATCCTCTACATAAGAAATAGTGGGGCATAATTAAAGAGATTTTAGTCTTTTATGTTGCAAATGTATGCTGTGTGTACTCATTAGAATCGCCTCGATGAGGCGATTCTAATGAGTACACACAGCATACATTTTCATTATAGAATGCCGAAAAGATGTCTAAAAGTATCTCGTTATGCCTCCTGACAGTAACCCTCAGTGGCTCGAACTACCCCAGTCTCGAACAGATTTTCGAGGTCCCAAAGGTGTTCGAGCCATTGAAGTTCTACTGTAATTTGACTGGTTGACAGTCAGAAATTGGATGTGGCAAAACTGATTTATTCAACAGTTAATTGTTTGTTTGATTTGGGGTTCAACATCCCCATCAACACTATTAAGCTCATTTTGGAGATGCTGCTTCCAATTATAAGGGACTTTAACCCGATATTGAGATGAAATGACATCTCAAGCCCTGCTGCCCAATGAAACCAAAAGGCTTTATATGCATGGATGGTCCGACACGCACCACTTTGCTTTGGCAGGCTTAGACCTTCTAATCGGTTTACCAGTACTAATGTGCGCGGTCGGTCTCAGCTCTGTGTGGAAGCACCATGCAGCCCAATCTATTTCTTCAAGCCCTGATGGGTGGGGGCGTATTCAGCAGTTAAATGATGAAATTTTTTATATGGCATTTATTTTTCGGCATTCAGGAAGCTACACTCATTAAAATTGCTATGTCATAATGGTAAAGATGTTCTTAAAAGCAATTTTCTTTTTCTATTCGGAATTATAGAATTATCTTACATCCCCAGAAATATCTTGACAGCAGTCTATTTCTGTCATTTTCTGCAACTGAATTCTAGCTAAAGTGCAGGTCTTCCTATCCTGGCGACAAATTAACCCATTTTGTACCGGAAAGCCCAAAACTGGTACCAGGGCAAACAGTGTAGGCCCAGATCAGCAAATCGCGGCGTCTGATCTGGGCCTACACTGTTTGCAACAATTTCAGCCATATTCCAATTAAATTTTTTAAGAAAACACGACCTGACACCCCTAAATTTTGAAATGGATGCATACTAAATACTAGACAAAAGTGCCCAGTGGGGCACATATACCCCCGGCCAGTGCCGAACTACAAAGGGAAATAACTCTAAAAGGCCTGACCCCTTGGCCCTTATTTTCTTTCCCACAATACAAGTAGTCATACTGATCATGTGTGCAAAATTTCAAGTTTCTATGTGAAGCAGTTCCTGAGATATCTTTGACACAAAACTAGAGCTGTCAGAGGATCTGACTATAGCCCCGCTTCAGCGCTGTCAGAGAAGAAAGTTATTTAAGCTGCAGAGAAAACAGTTATGAACAAGAAATAACTGTTGAAAATTTTACATTATCTGGAAAAACTCTAAGAGTTGTGAGCCGTTGTCCCTCATTTCAATGAGCATGATAAATTACCAGAATGTCCATGTTTATACTAAATTTCATCTTCCATTTTTCAATGTTCAAAGGGTAATAACTCCTAAAGTAGGCAAATCAGAGTCAGAGTTCCTGCGCTCTGCACATTGTCTCATGGTGCTTTACACTTGTGTGAAGTGTCATGAAAATATCTCAAATGGTTTGTGAGTTATGGAGCCGACACAGTCAAAATTGCCTTTTTAAATGTTCAAAGGGCAATAACTCCTAAAGTAGGCAAACCAGAGTTATGGTTCCTGCACTCTGCACATCATCTCAAGGTGCTTTTCATTTATTTGAAGTTTCATGAAAATATCAGAAACGGTTATGGAGCGGACATAGTTAAAATTGCCATTTTTTAATATTCAAAAGCCTATAACTGAAAAAGTAGACAATCCAGAGTTTGGTTTCCTGCGCTCTGCACACGTAATATGGTGCTTTACATTTGTGTGAAGTTTCATAAAATTATCTCAAACGGTTTTTGAGTTATCTAGCAAAGACGGCTAAAATTGATATTTTTCAATATTCAAAGGGAAATAACTCAAAAATTAGGCAATCCAGAGTTATGGTTCCTGCACTCTGCACACCATCTCATGGTGTTTAATGTTTGTGTGAAGTTTCATGAAAATATGTGAATGGGTTTTAAAGTTATGGAGCGGACACGAAAATTGTTAACAGACACAGACAGACACACAGAAAATACGAAAACCAGAGTTATGGTTCTTGCGCTCTGCACATTGTCTCATAGTGCTTAACATTTGTGTGAAGTTTCATGAAATTATCTCAAACGGTTTTCGAGTTATGAAGCGGACACTGTTAAAATTGCCATTTTTCAATGTTCAAAGGGCAATAACTCCAAAAATAAGCAATGCAGAGTTATGGTTCCTGCGCTCTGCACATCGTCTCATAGTGCTTAACATTTGTGTGAAGTTTCCTAAAAATATCTCAAACGATTTTCGAGTTATGAAGCGGACACAATTAAAATTGCCATTTTTCAATGTTCAAAGGGCAATAACTCCAAAAGTAGGCAATCCACAGTTATAATTCCTTCGCTCTGCACATTGTCTTATGGTGTTTAACATTTGTGTGAAGTTTCATGAAAATATGTTAAGCAGATACAAAGTTATGGAGCCAACACAAATTAACGGAATCACGGAATTACGGAATTACGGAAAATGTTCAAAGGGCAATAACTCCAAAAGTAGGCAATCCACAGTTATAATTCCTTCGCTCTGCACATTGTCTTATGGTGTTTAACATTTGTGTGAAGTTTCATGAAAATATGTTAAGCAGATACAAAGTTATGGAGCCAACACAAATTAACGGAATCACGGAATGACAGAAGGACATGGCAAATCCAATATAGCCCCACTTTTTCAAAGCGGGGCTATAATAATTGTTTACCGACAGACAGACAGACAGACGGAAAAGACAAAAACTATATACCCCCATGGCATACGCCGGGGGTATAATAAGGAGGAAGATTCCATTTGGTACCAGATCCCTATGCAAACCGTTTGATCTGGCATTCTGAGCAGTCTCATCTGGATTTAACCCTTCTCTTGCTGAATATTCATTTAAGCCACACCCATTTCTGTCTATCAACCAATCAAATTACTTGATGTAATTTATTCTTAGAAAGCCATAAACTTAATGTCAAACAGTGTAGATCCTGATCAGATGGCTTCTTCAGAAGCCATCTGATCTGGATCTACACTGTTTCCAAAGAAAGGGGTTGTCGTGAACAGCATGATAAGAGTTAAGCTGTTTGCCATTCAAGGCCAGTTGTTCAAAACTAACAATGTATTAACCCTTTTTTAACCAAATGGAATCTTCCTCCTTATATATACCAGCAGTCCATTTCAAATTCAAGGGGTGTTGGGTCGGGTTTTCTTCAAAATTAACCTGGAAAATTGCTTAACTTTTCTCAAACATGTAGGCCCTGATCAGATGCGGCGTTCTGCGGCGTCTGATCTGGGACTGCACTGTTTGTAAGGGTACCCGTTTTGGGATTTCAGGTACAAAAAGGGTTAAAAGTCTGATCATTTTATATGGCAGGTATGCTGATACTTTTGGTGAAAAAATGTGAGTAACTTTGCAAAATGCCATAAAAATCCTAAAAATTCCGACACCTTGAGGACTTGCTGTAATTCTCCTAAAATTTTACCATATTTGTTTCTTGATACATCAAGGAGTCCAAAAAGTGCAGACAGAAGTGTAGACCCTGATCAGACTGCTCCTTTAGGAGCAGTATGATCTGAGTCTGCACTGTTTGCTAAGGCCTATCTGTCCCAATACTTTGGATCAATACAGCAAATTTTTTCAGGCAGTTATACTGAGGTAAGATAAATGACACTTTCGCACACCCAACCACGTCCCCCCCCTCCCAAACACACACAAAGATGGCAGAGTCCACTTCAGAAACTCATGGGATGAAAGGGTCAACACCTTATCATGCAAGAAGTGACCGGTATTGATTTTGTAATTCATTGTCTATTCATTGGCCACTAAGCTGCCCGGTTCGCCAACAGAACTTGAATGACAATCAGTTACATTAATCTCACATTACGTTTTGGAACCACAACACCAGAAAGGAGACAATCCTGAAGGGAATGATTATATGACCTCAACTTTTCATAGTTAACCCTTATCCTGCTGATTAAATTCATTTAGCCACACCCATTTTAGACTATCAACCAATATACATGTAATGTATTTGTTCAATTTACAAACTGCATGATAAACAGTGTAGATCCTGATCAGAATCCATCTGATCTTGATCCACACTGTTTGGAAAGGTAAGGGGTTATTGTTTTCAAAAGAACAAGGGTCTCAGTGCATTTAGAGAAAAACCCCATTATGCAAACACGCCTATACAAATACATTGCCACCTTTATCGCCGAAAAAATGAAAATTTTAAGATGAAAAATTGTGATATTTTTAGAGCAGAAATAAGAAAAATAAGGCATGCCCCCCGAAACCCCAGTTTTACTATATAAAAGTGGGGTTCAAGGGGGTCAAAATTATATAGCCATGTTTTCGTGATGCTATACCGTAATGATACCAAGTAATGGGACAGACAGGCCGAAGCAAACAGTCCAGACTCAGATCAGACTGCTCCTGAAGATTTAGACTAAAAATATGTTTAAAAGGTTTGAATTTTGCATCATTTTAAAAATAAAGTCGGCACTAGAGGGGTGGCCGGTGTTGCACATTTCAGTACTGGTCATCAATGGACTCAATTAATCCGAGTCTGCTATTTTTCGTTTATTTAGTGTACTCCATGCTTCCAAAGGATCTAACTTGAGAACTTATTGCAAGAAGATAAGTAGACAAGTTCTGCTTAAGTCGGCACTAGAGAGCGTGGCCGGTGTTGCACATTTCAGTACTGGTCATGAACGGACTCAATTAATCCGAGTCTGCTATTTTGGTTTATTTAGTGTACTCTATGCTTCCAAAGGCTCTAACTTCAGAACTTATTGCAAGAAGATTTGTTTGATTTGAGGTTTAATGTTCCAGTCAACACTGTAAAGGTCATTTTGGAGACGTTGCTTCTAATTTTGTGGGACTTTTACCCGACATTGAGATGATATGACATCTCAAGCCCTGTCTCCCAATGAACCAATAGGGTTTATTAGCATGGACAGTCCGCCTCGCACTGCGGTTCCTGGACAGTCTTAGATCCTCTAAGCAGTTTACCAGTACTAGTGTGCGGGCCGGATTCAGCTCTGCATGGAAGCATCATGCAGCCCATATATTTCTGCAAGCCCCTATGGGTGGGGGCTGAGACGATAAATGACTGGTAATGACTACCTTACAAATTGCATCAAAGTCTGAAACTGTCGGTAACCGTAAATAATCACTGTCATACACCATAAGCTCACATTAAGGATCATTATCTTAATGGACGCTGGGTCTAAATGAGAGCTGTACTTTTCTAAAATGACAATCATAGAAGGTCTTTGGAAGGAGAAGTATCTGATTGTATATTCTGTTGTATAATTTTCACCAGTTTTCCATTAACCAATTTTATTCTCAAAATTCTCAATATATTTGAATAGGCATGTTTTCGTAATGTCATTTAACCCTTAAGACGCCAAAAAAAACAACAAAACAACATCTGAAAATGTCGTCTGCTTATGTCGTCTGCTGATTTTTTTTTTTTTTTGTAAACTTTTGAAAAATACTTTTGCATATGGGCAAACAGTGTGGGCCCAGATCAGACTGCTCCTATAGGAGCAGTCTGATCTGGGCCCACACTGTTTCCAAAAAAAAATACTTTTAAGGTAACCAGCAGACAGCAAAACATTTGACAATCGTTGTGCTTGGCATTTTATGGGTTAACAAATTTATTCTCAAAATTCTCAATAAATTTGAATAGGCATGTTTTCGTAATGTCATTTAACCCTTAAGACACCGAGAAAAACAACAAAACAACATCTGAAAATGTGTCTGCTAATGTCGTCTGCTGATTTTTTTTTGTTAACTTTTGAAAAATACTTTTGCATATGGGCAAACAGTGTGGGCCCAGATCAGACTGCTCCTATAGGAGCAGTCTTATCTGGGCCCACACTGTTTGCAAAAAAAAAAATACTTTTAAGGTAACCGGCAGACGGCAAAACATTTGACAATCGTTGTGCTTGGCATTTTATGGGTTAACAAATTTTATTCTCAAAATTCTCAATATATTTGAATAGGCATGTTTTCGTAATGTCATTTAACCCTTAAGACGCGGAGAAAAACAACAAAACAACATCTGAAAATGTCGTCTGCATATGTCGTCTGCTGATTTGTTTTTTTGTAAACTTTTGAAAAATACTTTTGCATATGGGCAAACAGTGTGGGCCCAGATCAGACTGCTCCTATAGGAGCAGTCTTATCTGGGCCCACACTGTTTGCAAAAAAAAAAAAAAAATACTTTTAAGGTAACCGGCAGACGGCAAAACATTTGACAATCGTTGTGCTTTGCATTTTATGGGTTAACAAATTTTATTTATTCTCAAAATTTTCAATATATTTGAATAGGTGTGTTTTCCTAATGTCATTTAGCCCATTGTAGGTGGGAAACCCCTAAAGGTGTACCTAGGCAAACAGTGCAGGCCAAGATCAGACGCCGCATTCTGTGGCGTCTGATCAGGGCCTGTACTATTTGCTAACAGATTTTTCCATCACAAGCAGAATAAGAAAAAAAGTAGGCCTACCCAACTTTATATGACAAATGGATTGGTTCGAAGAGTCTACTTGTATACAATGGGCTAATTAGGTGTACTCAAAGTCATAGTGCTGCTTATCTCAATCTTTAGTTTAATGTATTATTTTAATAAATATTATCTCTTAGGTCTTAAAGAGCAATTACAAAGAAATATTAAAAATTTTTGATATGAAGCAGGTGAAAGCAGACACAAAGAGGGTCATTTCATTGAAAACCGCATGAAAAATTTCCCATTCGTTCTAAAGTTATGCTCGATCCCGGGCTTCTCCAGACTTTCGGATGAGTCTTTAAACCGAGGTCTCGTCTCCGTATGACCTTAGCTGTTGGTGGGACGTAAAACTAAAACTCACTCACTCACTCTAAAGTTATGCTCATTTATATTTCCTCCAAGAGTAACCTCCCTTAAAATATCTTTGATTTTAACCCACAATGCAATATTCTGTGATGTGATAGTGGATTTATACTTTTTTAAAATAATTTTAAACAACCATATTTTCCATTTTGCAGTTGCCTAATACAGTTTTCTCATGCCCTTGGATTACTGCGTGTGTTGTTCATAATTTAGAATAGAAATGAGAAACTTGATTTTGAAATTCAAACTTAAATTTACATTTAAAGTACTTTTTTAATTGTTTAAAACTACCATTTAATTCAAAATTTCATTTAGAACAATTAATTTAATTATTTTTACATGCATTTTAAACAGATCAGTAAGTTCTAGGCCATTTTGCTTCTGATTTTGAGGGACTTTACCTGACATGGAGATGTGAGACTTTACCTGGCATTGAGATGAAATGTCATCTCAAGCCCTACCACCCAGAGACCACTTGGGTTTAAGAAGCTTCCGACTCACACCACTTTTCCTGGGCAGACTCGGACATTAGCAGTTTACCAGTACTCAAGTATGGTCAGCTTCAGCTCTACGCAGAAGCAACATGCAGCCCAATCTATTTCTCGAAGCCCTGATGGGTGGTGACAAACTATGGTTGCTACTTTTATTATGTTTCACAACCAATACTGAACTGTAACCATAAATACGACTTATCTAGTGCTTTCTGACATCACATGCTAATATTATGGATCACTTGTCTTAATGTACTTCCTGTTTGCATCCGATAATGCAATATACCAATGATATAATAGAAGCAATAATAACCTTACGGCGAGCTTAGCCCATTGGGTACCGAAACCCCCAAAACGGGTACCCTGGCAAACAGTGCAGACCCAGATCAGACGCCGCAGAACGCGGCGTCTGATCAGGGCCTCCACTGTTCGCAAAAAGTTAAGCCACTTTCCAAATGAATTTTGAAGAAAACGCAACCTGACACCCCTAAATTTTTAAACGGACTCCTGTTATAAATAAGGAGGAAGATTCCACTTGGTACAAAAAGGGTTAAATCAAATGTTAGTATCAGCAAAAACAGAGACAATTCCAATCAATCTTTTGATACCCAGTTTAGATGGCAGCGCATTTGATTTGATGTTGATTATGCCGAAGCGTAGACTTCATCAGTTCTGTGATAAGTCAAATAAGCATAGCTGTTCTGCCCTGGTGCAGGGCAACAGAATCTTTCACCTAATAGTTTGGATCCAACCCATTTCAAACAGTGAGGACCTAGATCAGACCTACAGTTTCCAACGTCCTTATTTAGGAATGCTAGGTATATTTGTTTGTTTGTTTGATCTGAGGTTTAACATCCCCATCAACACTTTATAGGTCATTTTGGAGACATTGCTTCCTACACTGAGATGAATTGACATCTCAAGCACTTCCACCCAATGAAACCATTAGGGTTTATATGCATGGATGATCCCACACACTACTTTGCCTGGGCAAGCTTAGACCCTGCAAGTGGTTTATCAGTACTCGTGTACTCTAGGAGCAGTCTGATCAGGGTCCACACTATTTGCCTATATGCTTGTTTGTACTGGAGTTTTAACAGCACAGTCAACACGTATGCAAAAATATGTTCAGATGATGTAGCAGACAACATGAACAGACAACATTTTCAGATGCAGATTTTCTTCGCATCTTGAAGGTTAACTCATTGTATGGTATTGGACTCTTCCATAGCTATCAATTGTACAAGTCCAATTGTCACTTTTATTCTATTTTTGAGGGAAAATTCTGTTAGCAAATAGTGCAGGCCCTGATCAGACGCCACATTCTGATCTGGGCCTGCACTGTTTGCAAAGGTACCCCTTTAGGGGTTTCCCACATATAGTGGGTTAAAACAGTTTCAGTATTAGGTGCTGAGGTGGAGTAATTTATGCCACATTCATTTTTTATACAGCTGAAAAGCTCCAGTGTACCTTACATTGCTTGTTGAAACATGGTACAAGTCACTTGTGAGGGTGATGTTGAAACATGAAAATTTGTGGTTGCAGATGATTGTGGAGTCGCAGGGGTAGGTGGATGAAGGGGCTGTAATGGCCTTAACTCTTATCCTGCTGAATAAATCAATTTTGCCACACCCATTTCTGACTTTCAGCCAGATTACTTGATGTAATTTTCACCTACAAATTCACAACTGAATGTCAAACAGTGTTAGAAGCCACCTGGCATCTAATCTGTATCTACATTGTTTGCAAACGGCTTAATAATCTGGTTCTGTCTGACAAAGGTTGAATATTGGGATTGACATTTCTCAACAGAGTACACTCAGACGCTACTGGTGAGTGGAAGAGAGAAACAACTGTTATCAAACAACAAGGTTATCAATGAGACTCCAACAACCTATATGCTCACTGGAATACTGCTGCTGCTGATAATGATGCCAAGTTGTCAGTGGAGTCCCAGCAACCTACATACTTGTTGGGATGATGATGATGATGAGGATGATGATGTCTAGTTGTCAGTAGAGTCCCAACAACCTACATACTTGTTGGGATGATGATGATGATGATGATGATAATGATGATGATGATGATGCTGCTGACAATGCCAAGTTCTTTGTGGTGCCCCAACAGCTTACATATTGGTATTGATGATGATGATGATGATGAAAATGACAGTGATGATAATGCCAAGTTGTCAGATGTAACAAACTTAATATTTATTGAGATGATGATGATAACTATGACAACAATGCTGAAGATGACAATGACAATCATGATGGTGATGCAAAGTTATCAGTGGTTCCAAACAACTTACATATTTGTTGGAATGATGATGAAGACGATGATGATGATGATGATAGAAATTATCAGTTGTATCCCCAACAACCTACATATTTAATGGGATAATGATGATGAAGACGATGATGACGACTTTCCTGTTGCTGCCAATGACGAGTTATATGCTAATTTATCTATAAAGCAGAGTTTTATGAAGCAGTCTGCAAAAATGTTCAAAAGTGTAGACCTTGATCAGACTGCTCCTTTCAAGCAGGAGCAGTCTGATCAGCTCCAAAGGAGCTGTCTGATAAGGTCTTCACTGTATGCTCCCAATCTTTAACCCTTAAAACGCTGTGTAAACTACATCTGAAAATGTCGTCTGCTTATGTCATTAACTGAATTTTTTTGCAATTTTTTTAAAATATTTGTGTATACAGTCAAACAGTGTGGGCCCAGATCAGACTTCTCCTATAGGAGCAGTCTGTAGGAGCAGTCTGATCTGGGTCCATACTGTTTGCAAAAATTCAAAATATAGCCCTGGGGCCAAAAATGCCCCCGCTCCGGGGCCCTTTGGTTTTACATTGACTTATATAGGGTAAATCTTAAAAAATCTTCTTCTCTGAAACTGCATGGCCCAGGACTTTGATATATGGTATGAAGCTTCATCTAATGGACCTCTATCAAGATTGTTCAATTTATAGCCCTTGGGCCAAAAATGCCCCCGCTCCGGGGCCTTTTGGTTTTACATAGACTAATATAGGGAAAATCTTTAAAAATCTTCTTCTCTGAAATCGCAAGGCCTAGTTCTTTGATATTTGGTGTGAAATTTCATATAGTAGACCTCTATCAGTCTGATCTGGGTCCATACTGTTTGCAAAAATTCAAATTATAGCCCTGGGCCAAAAATGCCCCCGCTCCGGGGCCCTTTGGTTTTACATTGACTTATATAGGGAAAATCTTAAAAAATCTTCTTCTCTGAAACTGCATGGCCCAGAACTTTGATATATGTTACTTTTAAGGTAACCGGCAGACGGCAAAGCAGATGACAATTGTCGTGGTTGGCATTTTACGGTTAATAGCAACATATGCACTAAGCGTTGAAGTCAAAGCAGTTTCAATAATGACTCTCCCATCGTTTTACACCAATCAATACAATCATACACGCTCTGACATTTAAGAAACATTTGTCACCATTCAAATTTTCTGAAATTAAATTTCGAACCAGTAATTTTATCAGCGATGCAGCTGTAATTCTCTTATTGCATTCTGAGTCAGATCAAGAAAAGCTGGAACGACGACTTATTATTTAGTAATGATTTCATTGCCTATGCACTGGTCTTCAGTCATGTCAAAAATCTGTCTCCCCCTTTGTATGAAATTTCGGTCCATCACTGTGAGAGTGAGGGAAAGGTTCTTAAATTATTCTGGCCATACTTGGGATACAATGTCAATGTATTTCTTACATGCTTTTCAGTGAAATATAGAGATTTCTCAGTGAAATCAAAATCAATATTGTCACTGTTTGAAACAGTGACAATACGATTTTTATTTTCACTGTTTGTGAATTTGATGTTTCTTCGAAAAATTTCATATTATTTCTTTGGATGTTCGATGTCAAGTAGTTAAACATTATAAATAGTGTCAGGCATTATGTCACGCACAGGCAAAAGCTGCTCACAATTTTTTTTCAGCAAAAATAACAAGATTTTAGGTATTAAACTTGCAAGAATAGTTGACAATTTGACCACTTATGAGCTTTGACCAACTGGGCCCTGGACTTTAACATTTGGGTTGACACTGAGATTGACACAAATGTTGACACACTGAAGAATGGATGGGCAGATGGATGAACAGATGGATGTAAAACACGACTCCATGGTTGTAAAACCCGACTCCTATATCATGCCAGGCTTAACCCATTGTATACTGGTGGACTCTTCCATTGCTATATGTTGGACAAGTCCATTTGTCATTTAAATAGTGTCAGGCCTATTTTTTTTTGTTTTTATTCTGTTTTCGGCGGACAATTCAGCTCCTTGCTGGATAATGAATCAAATTTGTTATAATTTTTAGCGAATTTCAGCAAGTCCTCAAGGTGTCCAAATATTTAGGATTTTATGGTAGTCCGACAACTGTTTTAACTCTTGTTCTGCTGTTCACGACAACCCCTATCTTTGGAAACAGTGTAGATCCAGATCAGATGGCTTCTGAAGAAGCCATCTGATCAGGATCTACACTGTTTGACATTAAGTTTATGGCTTTGTAAGAATAAATTACATCAAGTAATCTGATTGGTTCAAAGTCAGAAATGGGTGTGGCTAAACTGAATATTCAGCAAGAGAAGGGTTAAGACAACTCTGAAAGTGTAACCATTACCCTTAACTCCAGATCAACCGCAAAGTCTTAATCAGTCTTTAGTTCTTAGCCCAAACCCTAATCTGGGTCTTCATTCCTATTCTATCAACACACATAACTAGAGCTGTCAGTGAAACTGACTAGGGCCCCGGCAGCGCTATCAGAGGAGTAGGAAAATGTTGATGTTAAAAAAGACGTTTTTTTTTTCCTTTCACCTCTAAGTATGACCTTGACCTTTGAGGTACGGACCTGGGTCTTGCGCGTGACACACTGTCACATTATGGTTAATATTTCTGCTAAGTAATATTTAAATCCATCCAGGTATAAGAAAGTTATAGATTGGACACAATAAAAAAGACGCTTTTTTGACCTTTTATCTCTAAGTATGACCTTGACCTTTGAGGTACGGCTGTGGGTCTTGCGTGTGACACTTCGTCACATTATGGTTAACATTTCTGCCAAGTAATATTTAAATCCATCCAGGAATAAGAAAGTTATGGAGGATAAAAAAATTTGTGGACAGACAGACGGACAGACGGACAGACAGACAGACGGACGGACAGAATGATGCCAAGTAATATTTAAATCCATCCAGGAATAATAAAAAGTTATGGAGGATAAAAAAATTGGTGGACTGACAGACGGACAGACAGACAGACAGACAGACAGACAGACGGACAGAGTGAGTGATTACTATAGGGCACCCACACTTTCAGGAGTAGGAAAATGTTGATGTTAAAAAAGACGTTTTTTTTTTCCTTTCACCTCTAAGTATGACCTTGACCTTTGAGGTACGGACCTGGGTCTTGCGCGTGACACACTGTCACATTATGGTTAATATTTCTGCTAAGTAATATTTAAATCCATCCAGGTATAAGAAAGTTATAGATTGGACACAATAAAAAAGACGCTTTTTTGACCTTTTATCTCTAAGTATGACCTTGACCTTTGAGGTACGGCTGTGGGTCTTGCGTGTGACACTTCGTCACATTATGGTTAACATTTCTGCCAAGTAATATTTAAATCCATCCAGGAATAATAACAAAGTTATTAATTGGACACAGGAAAGACCCTTTTTTGACCTTTAACCTCTAAGTATGACCTTGACCTTTGAGGTACGGACCTGAGTCTTGCGCGCAACACTCCATCACATTATGGTTAACATTTCTGCCAAGTGATATTTAAATCCATCCAGGAATAAGAAAGTTATGGAGGATAAAAAAATTTGTGGACGGACAGACGGACAGACGGACAGACAGACAGACAGACAGACAGACGGACAGAATGATGCCAAGTAATATTTAAATCCATCCAGGAATAATAAAAAGTTATGGAGGATAAAAAAATTTGTGGACGGACAGACGGATGGACAGACAGACAGACAGACGGACGGACGGACAGAGTGATTACTATAGGGCACCCACACTTTCAGTGCGGGGCCCTAATTAATGTATATTCTTTCAATCACATAAGCACATTGTATAAAACTGCTGTTCAAAATGGCACATTCAACAAAACGAACAATACAAATTTGACAGTTAATGTTGCATAATCACCCACAAAATAAATCAAAATTCTGTTGATGATGATGATGCTGAAAATAGACAATTTTCACCTTCTGAGTTTAAATATGCTAGTGTGCAAAACTCATCAGATTAACTTTTAAAAGAGTAAAGTGACTTTGTGTGGTGTAAATAATGTAGCATATGTTTACCCATAAACATTTCCTCCTATTCTCCTAAATTTTTAAACTTTAATAATTCTGATTGATGAGTTTTCTACAAAAATATGTTATTGGTACATGTTATTGTAATAGAACACCTTGCCAAAGAGAGTCAAAGTCAGTACATACATACAACATACATTTTCATAATGAGTAGTAGAAATTATTCTGAATTTATCATCATACACATTTGTATCTACATGTATTACCATAGCTCCAACTCTGTTAACCCTTATCTTGCTGTTCAAGTCAACCCCTATCTTTGCAAACAGGGTAGATCCAGATCAGATGGCTTCTGAAGAAGCCATCTGATCAGGATCTACACTGTTTGGCACTCAGTTTATGAATTTGTAGAAATAAATTACATCAAGTAATTTGATTGGTTGATAGACAGAAATGGGTGTGGCTTAAATGAATATTCAGCAAGACAAGGGTTAAATGTGGACTAGTTTGTTCATTGCGCTCCTTAACCCTATTTGTACCAAATGGAATCTTCCTCCTTATATATACCAGGAGTCCATTTCAAAATTTGGGGATGTCAGGTTGTGTTTTCATCAAACTTTATTTGGAAAATGTCTGAACTTTTAGCAAACAGTGGAGGCCCTGAGCAGATGCCGCGTTCTGTGGCGTCTGATCTGGGCCTGCACTGTTTGCCAGGGTACCCGTTTTGGGGTTTCTGGTACTAAATGGGTTAATAATGTATGTTGTGTGTACTTTGTCAGAACCGCTTCTATCTCTTTTTGGAGTCATCTTGCTCTAGTCAATCTGCCTCTACAGTTGTTCCCCCATCAAAGCTCTCCTCATCTGAAGACACATAACTATCATACAACTGTTCCAATGATTCAAGAGGGTCTACACTTGGCCGTTTACTAGTCTCTGCAGCCACTTCATCAGAATTACTTGAACCTGATGATGAAATGTCTTCATAACTGTGTGAAATGTTTCTTTCACATTCAACAATACCTTTCAGTTTACTATCATTCATTCTATTATTTTGTTCTTCAAGATTTGTTTCATGTGAAGTTTCAAGTTTTTTCAAAGATTCAGAAGGTGAAGGCTCAGTTGTGTTTGCCATAGAATCTCCAACACCAGAGTCTGCTGTACTTTCTTTTCCTGATTCTGCCAAACTTCTAGCAAATTTAAGAAATTCATTAGACTTATCAAGTTCATCACCCTCATCACTACACTCACTTTCATCATCACTTTCACTCCCTGATCTTCCACTACCACTCCCAGAACCTCGGGAACCATCAGAATCTTCTTCTCTATTAAGAGGGATTTCAACAAATTCAGCAGCGTCTAATTTCTCTTCAAATGTCTGACTTGGATGATCACCCTTTTCTGAATTACCATTTTTAAAACTCGCATTTGAACTAGCAGCAGAAGGCAAATCAGGAGAATCTTTGTCAGACTGTTTTTCATCACTAGAACTTGAACTTGGATATGGTTCTGATTGTATTTCTTCAACAGTTTCATGAAAGCTTACTCTTTTGGGTTCCAAAAGTTTTCGTCTCTGTTTACTTAAAACATTTTCACTACTTTCTCCATGATAACTGTGTCTTTTTGGTACAATGTCAAGTTCATCATCCTCACTGTTGCTATGAACTCTGACTTCTTTGCAGCTCTGAGTTGTATATTCCTTAAGTCTACAAGGACTTAAATTTCTTCTGATCATAGCATGCTGCTGTGCTACGTATTCATCAACTTCTGTTTCCAAGATATCAAAAGCATAATCTACAAGTGATTTCTCCTCCAACTGAATATCTTCTGTATCTTGTGATAATGACATTGTGATTGCACCACTTGAATCACCTAAAGATGATAAACTTGTACTTGACCTTGATCCTGCAGGACTCGCAGATGATGTTGCCTTAAATGTAGGAAAGTTTGAATCAACACAATCATGGTGAGTTGTATAGTTCTGATAATAGCTCTGAGATAATAATATAGATGCAGCTGTATAAGACGGTTCCGGATCAAGGTCATAATAATAGTCATGCACCTTTTTTTGACTGTCATCTGCAGTATCATTTGAGCCTTTCAGTTTTATTGTTTCATCTAAAGGTCTTAAAAGGTCTGAAGGCTGAAGGTCAACTGGGCTTAAATCATCTTCTTTTCTCAATTGCCGTATCAAATCTTCCCACTCCTGTTCTTCATAACTTTTACCCTTTGTATTTAATTCTGATAACTTAGGCTTAGTCTTTTTTACAGCACTAGAAGGTCTTGTTAAAGAATCTGTGGCTAATTCACCTATATTACTTTCTTTGACCATATCCAACACAGGTTCTTTCAAAAATGCTGCAGGTTTTACTCTGGTTTCAACAGCTATGTCTACATCATCCTCATAAACAGTTTTATGATATACTGCTGAACCTTCTGAAAACCTTCTCTTAGCTATGGACTTTTTACTTAATATAGATTTGGGAGTAAATCCTATTTTTGCATCAAAAGATCCTTTCCTTCTACTATCCACTTTACTGCCTTTCAAATTATTATTTAATGCCTGTTTGATATTTTCAACACAAGAACTGTCTGATAAATCCATTACAATATCTCCTATATTTACTTCTGATAAATTAACTTGGTCTTCTGATCTCTCACTATCCTGTTTTATTGAATCAGTTACCGTCCATTCCATAACATCTGAAGACTTTTTCTTCTTCACATCAACAGAACCAATTTCTTTAGAGTCTGAAGTCTTACTGTCTTTAGGTGTATCCACAGTGGTTTCTCCACTCTTCCTTCCCACTTTAGGTGTAACCTGTTTGGGAATATGAGATAAAATATCTTCCTCTTTGGGAGAACTTGCGGTATCATCAACACTAGAAAAGTTATCCTTTTTGGGAAGTTTATGATAATTAATCACTTCCATTCTATTCCTTCCTCCTGAAGGAGATCGACTATGTGAGGAACGAGACAAAGTTCGTGACCTACGGCCTTCTGCCGAAAAGTCAAGAGTTAGTCCACCAGGAGAAATACGTCCTGGTGAAGGCCCTGGTGAAGCTGATGGTGTTCTTTTAGCTGCCAAGCTTGGAGGGGGTTGGAATGGTATTTCATCTGCCTTTAGCTGCTGAACTTGCATATTTTGTGGCCGTTTTAAGCTACGTCCTGGCCTTGACTGTGTTGACTTTGGAGATGTATTTAGAACACTTGCTAAAGCTGTAAAAAGTTCAGTTTCTTTTTTACGCCTTACATCTCCATCTATAAGTCTTCTATGAAGATAATAAGGAATATCATCAAACATGTCACCTTCAGTTATCTCATCAAACTCACTTGTTATCTCATCCTGTACTGTATCTTGATCACTTATAACCCTGCTAGTATCTGTCATATCAGCATTCTGAAAGGCACTTGCAGGCTCAGAAAATTCAGCAGAATAAATAACTGCAGTGCCATTTGGAAGACAACTTATATCAGTGTCAGGAAGCTTTTTATTCTTTTCTTCATCAGATTCAACTGTAGCCAATATGCATGAACTCGGTTCAATTTCATCTTGGTCATCATCAATAAAAGGGAAGTCATTATCTTCGAGATCATATGATGTTTTTGGTTTTATTAACACAGGAATTTCATCTATTTTTCCCTTGAATTCGGTACCTACAACAGTGACTTTTGATTCCCGAAATTCTTTAGTTATGTCAGTTTCATTTTCATTAATATAACTAGAAACAGGCAATACATCGACTGAAACATTATTGTCTACATTACCTGTCTGACTGTCATCTGAAACAGCAGTTCCTGCATCACCTAAATTCACTCCTTCAGAAAAAACAGTTTCAGTAGTGGTATGTAAGGCTTCAACATTTTTGGCAGTAATATGTAAAGATTTAGCTTGAGCTTCAAAAAGAAGAGGTTCTACAACATTATCTACAAAACTATCTACATCCCCATCACCAATATTAGAAATTGACTGTAAATATAGACGTTCCCCTTCTAATATATCGTCTTCAGACAATCCTGAATGTAAAGAATCTGAACCTTTGACATCACTTGGAAGAGACAATGAATCTGATTGGTCAAGACTAGAAAATCTGAGTTCACTAGGGAGAGACATGGAATTCGATTGGTCATTAGTGTCTGTATCACAGCTATCAAGATGATAGGAAGCTTGAGAAGTCTGAGAAAAGTTATCATCATGTGATGTATCATCATGTGACAGGCTATCATCATGTGACAAATTTTCATGGGATGCATATTCATGAGATGCATATTCATCATGTGATGCACTGTCATCAATGTCATCTACATTTTGATTGGCTGACGGACTATGAGCAGTTTCAATGATATTAATATTATATGATTCATTAACAACAACATCATCTAGATTAGTAGTTAATATGTTAGTAAAAATGTTACAAGCACCTTGATCTTGTGTTTCTGTGGACACCATGGCATCTCCTTCATCCCCAGCCTCACGCAGAAATTCCACAATATCCTGTCGTGGAGCTTCTTCATCCTGGCTCTGAATTCTCTCCAATTTTGGAGAATTCAGAGACCTACTTCCTGAGACAGAACTTTCACTATGTACTTCCACAGTTTCATCATTGCCGTAGTGCAAAGTTGACTGTGTTTGGTCGAGAACATGAGAACCACTGGATGCAGTGTCATTGTGAAGATCAGCAGAATTGTGTAGTGAAACTTTGGCAGGAATTTTAGGGGTAACACTTGTACTCCGATTGGAAATCCGACCACTGACAGTTCTAAAAAGAAGAAAAAAATCAGCAAGGATCAAGAAAGATAGAAACAACAGTTATTTTATAGTAGTTACCATAATAATACAGTATTTATTTTAACCCTTATCTTGCTGAATATTCATTTAAGCCACACCCATTTCTGTCTATCAACCAATCAAATTACTTGATGTAATTTATTGCTACAAATACATAAACTGAATGCCAAACAGTGTAGATCCTGATCAGATGGCTTCTTCAGAAGCCATCTGATCTGGATCTACACTGTTTGCAAAGATAGGGGTTGTCGTGAACAGCATGATAAGGGTTAACCTTTCCAGTGACAAAGGCCAATGTTCAGGCTTTTAGTGTAGTTTATATTTTCTTGTCCTTTGGGATCATTGATTCCATTGTGGAATTTTGAAAATATTTGAGGGTCACTGATGAGGCCTAAATGGCCGAAACTAGCTAGTCTGGCCCAGAAAACACGTACACTCCATATTTTCCGGTTCTGTGGTGTATTCCTTGCGTCCAAAGTATAACCCTTTCTAGAACATTTTTATGAGTGAGAGAGTGTTTGAGTTTTACGTCCCACCAGCAGCAAAGGTCATACTGAGACGGACCTCGGTTTAAAGACTCATCCGAAAGTCTGGAGAAGACCAAAATCAATCCTGCGACCCCTGGTTTACAAGTCGAGTAGCGTAACCACTACACCACGGAGGTGTCTAGAACATTTTTATGAGTTCCTCCATAAATTTTAGACTAGTTATAACGACAGTATTTGTTCCCTATAATTTTGCCATTAGAAAGAGTTGCCTTTACACAGATTCCCAATGAGGAGTATGAAGTTACCCTTAATTACCCCAGAAACAAGTTTCTAGACATTTGTTAGTCACAAGTACCCACAAGTAGTCACATGTTTTAGAGCAGAAATAAGAAAAATAAGATTTATCCCTGTGAACTCCAGTTTTACTATATAAAAGTGGGGTTCAAGGGGGCCAGAATTATATTGGCATGCTTTCATGATGGTAGCCCATCTTTAGTTTTTTGTCTACAGAAACCCCCAAGATCTGCAGATGATAAACAAACCTGTAAAGACTCTGATCAGACTGCAGGGATGTACAGGCTGAGCCGAGTGTCTGCCGGTGGCATGTGTCAAATTCAAACATTTCCAAGGCACAGGCTGGATAACAATATTGTATGCAATGCCATAAATCTGCATTCTTAAAAACTTATGATGTGAAAATGCAATTCAATTTCTTTTTCAATCAATAACCAAGATTTTATTCAAACACAGTATAAGACAAAGGAAAAGAATAAATCACAGATTTTATTGCTTTAATCCATTTTAGACAGGAACTCCTAAAATGGGACATTGGTTAATGGTGCAGGCCCAGATCAGATGCCGCAGAATGTGGAATATGATAACGGCCTTAATGTTCAGCTATTTTCTAAATAGATTTCTCTAAATAACTCAATGTGACTTCCCTAAATTTCAAAATGGAGTCCTACTGCATAAAGCAAGCAAGATTCTATTCCGCTTAAAATGGGCAAAATATGAATTTCATGAATATTCCTGGGAAAGACTTCTCTTCAATAATAAAAGAGAAAGCACTTGGTGCCTTTCCCGAAAGCAGATAGAGCAAGTCTAATCTCCATGTCAACGAGAACTAAAAATAAGTCAATAGGACACAGATGCCCCGGCCTGAAAATATGTCTATGTACACATTCATCCAAAGAAAGTTATTGAGGGTGTTTAAGTTTAGGACCCTTTTTTTCACATTTGTCCTCTAAGTATGACCTTGACCTTGGAGGTAAGGACCTTGTTTTTGTGTGATGCAGATTGTCTCATGATGGCCAACATTTCTGCCAAGTAATTGGAAAATCCAAAGTTAATGACTGCGTTTAAGTTTCGGAGTCTTTTTTTATCTTTGACCTCTAATATGACCTTGACCTTGGAGGTACGGAACTGGGTTTTGCACGTGACAAATCGCCTCATGATGGTTAATATTTCTACAAAGTAATTTCAAAATCTATCCAGAAATAAGAAAGTCATTGACTGTATTTAAGTTTCAGACCCTTTTTTTAACTTTGACCTCTAAGTATGACTTTGACCTTGGAGGTACAGACCTGGGTTTTGCACATGAAATATCGTCTCATGATGGTTAACATTTCCACAAAGTAATTTTAAAATCCATCCAGAAATAAGAAAGTTATTGACTGGTTATTTAAGTTTCGGATGGATGAACAAACGTACATTCCAACATGTAGGGTTTAAGGGCTATTTCCTTTGTTCTTTTCTTTTGTTTGGATTAGGGGCTAACCTCCTTAACCTTTTATTTATGGAATAAATCTATTGTTTAACAATCATTTTCCAATCATTTTCTATTGTTATCAATCTGGACACTAGCCCCTTAACCTGACATGTTTGCACGTCAAAAACGAACAGACAGACGGACGAACGGACGGACAGGGGCAAAGCTATATGCCCTTCCACCATTCTTCGAATGGCGGGGGCATAATAAAAGCTGTGACAGGACCACAGAGCTACTGCTTTGTCTACTATAACATCATGAAAATTACAGTAAAATTCTATATTAAGCCCACCTTTGGGACTATTTCAAAATGGTTTTAGGACCACTTTTGAACAGTCCCAAAGATGGTCTCTTATAAGCCAGCACTGGGTCTACAAATCACAAAGAAAGAATAACTGAATCCTTCTAAATAAGCTTTTAACCCTTGTCCTGCTGAATATTTATATATGCCACACCCACTACCGATTATCAACCAATCAGATTACTTGATGCAAATTATTGCAACAAATTCACAATCTGAAAGGCAAACAATGTAGATCCTGATCAGATGGCTTCGTCAGAAGCTATCTGATCTGGATCTACATTGTTTCAAAGATAAGGCCTATCCGGGATTAGCAGGACAAGGGTTAAAAGCAGATTTAGTATTAATTTTAGGTGGCCTTAACCCTTCTCTTGCTGAATATTCAGATAAGCCGCACCCATTTCTGACTTTGAACAAATCAAATTTCTTGATGTAATTTATTGCTACAAATTCATAAACTGAATGCCAAACAGTGTAGATCCTGATCAGATGGCTTCTTCAGAAGCATCTGATCTGAATCTACACTGTTTGCAAAGATAGGGGTTGTCGTGAACAGCAAGATAAGGGTTAATAGCAGAGTTGAACTGTATTTTCTATTTGGACCACATCTTTCAAAGTCAGGGTTATGTGACCTTGACCTTTAATATACAATACAGTTCTTCTTCCTTAGTAGAGTTGGCATACAATCAAACCTACATTCAGGCGTGTGCAACCAGTGATGACTCAGATCAGCCTGAGCCAGTTTTACCATGTTCAAGAGAGAACAAGAGGGCCATGATGGCCCTCTATCACTCACCTGATCCATATTGTGAAAATCAAATAGTAGGTAATTTAAGGTGGAGTGGAAGGTTGGAGCAATTTTGGCTGACAATGAACCAAGGAAAATTTCTATGAAATTATTTCAAACTCAGTCTAGCTGTTTAGGAGTCAAAGTCAAAGGCTTTATATGCCATCATCTGCAGTGAAGCAAAAGTTTTTTGAGCAATTTTGCCAGTAGGATCACCCATGCAACATTCCTGTAATATTTTTTTCAAAATCCATCTACCAGTTTAGGAGAAGAAGTCATTTAAAGGTTTTTCTATTTTTAACTCTGGCAGCCATATTCATCTGAACAGGACAGTTTGAGCAATTTTGTTAGAGGATCACTCAAGACACATTCCTGTGAAATTATTTCAAAATCAATCCATTGGTTAAGGTGGAGAAGTCATTTAAAGATTTTTCCACTGCTTGGGCAACCATCTTGTTACATGTAATTCAAGCAGAACAGTTTGAACAATTTTGGTAGAGGCTCATTCAAGGAAATTTCATGTGAAATTATTTCAAAATCCATCCACTTGTTAAGGAGAAGAAGTAGTTTAAAGGATTTTCTATTTTTAGCTCTGGTGGCCATCCTGTTTATCTGAGTGAAAGGATTTAAGCAATTTTGGTAGAGGGTAACCAGAGGACCATTCATATGAAATTATTTTAAAATCTGTCCACTGGATAAGGAGAAGTCTTTTAAAAAAATTTTCTATTTTCAGCTCAGCCATCTTGTTTATCCAAGAAGAACAGTTTGAGCAATTTTGGTAGAGGGTCACCTAAGGAATATTCCTGTGAAATTATTTTATAATAGGGCCAGTGGTCTAGGAGATGGCATGTTATTCAATTTGTTTTCTAATTTTAGCTCTGGTGGCCATTCTGTTTAGCAGAGCAGAACCATAAGGTAATTTTGGTAGAGGGTCATACAAGGAACATTCATGTGAAATTATTACAAAATCTGTCCACTGGTTTAAGAGGAGAAGTCGTTTAAAGTTTTTTTAATTTTGTTTTTAGCTCTGACTGCCATCTTATCCATCAAAGCAGAACAGTTTGAGAAATTTTGGCAGAGGGTCACTCAAGGAATATTCATGTGAAATTATTTCAAAATCCATCCTCTGATTAAGGATAAGTCCTACGAAGGTTTTCTATTTTTAGCTCTGGCAGCCATCTTGTTCATCAGAATGGAGTGAGTGTTTGAGTTTTACATCTCACCAACAAAGAAGGTCATACAGAGATGGACCTCGGTTTAAAGACACATCCGAAAGCCCGAGATCGATCCTGCTTACCCTGGTTAACAAGGCGAGTAGCGTAACCACTACAACACAAACACTTCTTTCATCAGAATGGAATGGTTTGAGCAATTTTGGTAGAGGGTCACCCAAAGAACATTCCTGTGAAGTTATTTCAAAATATATCCAGGAGTAGGAGAAGTTGTTTAATGGTTTTCCTATTCATAACTCTGTTCATCCAAGTGAAACAGTTTGAGCACTTTTGGTAGAGGATCACCAAAGGAACTTTCATGTGTAACTTTTTCAAAATCCGTTCACTGGTAGAGGAGATGTTGTTTAAACGTTTTCTTATTTTCAGCTCTGGTGGCCATCTTGTTCATCGGAGCGGAAGGATTTGAAAGATTTGGAATAGGGCCACCCAAGGTATACAGGAGATATTATTTAGCAATTTTAAGTTTTTTTCTATTCGGTTTTTAGCTCTAATGATCTTTTCTTTTAACCCTTGTCCTGCTGAATATTCATATATGCCGCACCCACTACTGATTATCAGCCAATCAGAATACTTGATGCAAATTATTGCAACAAATTCATTAACTGGATGGCAAACAATGAAGATCCTGATCAGATGGCTTCTACAGAAGCCATCTGATCTGGATCTACATTGTTTGAAAGATAAGGCACATCCGGGCTCAGCAGGACAAGGGTTAATTGAGCAGAACCCTTTAGGCAATTTCAATAAAGGGTCACCCAAGGAACATTCATATGAAATTATTTCAAAATCCATCCACTGGTAAAAGAGGAGAATTTATTTAAAGGTATTTCTATTTTTACTTCTGGCAGCTCAGTGGAACAGTTTGAGCAACTTTGGTAGAGGCTCACCCAAGGAATAATCCTGTGAAATTATTTTTTGGCATAGAAGGAGATGGCATTTTTAAGGTTTTTCTATTTTCTTTTTTTTTATTTTTAGCTCTGGTGGCCATTTCGCTCAGTGGAGCTGAACCATTTGCTCAGTGGAGCTGAACCATTACGGTTATTTTGGTAGAGGGTCTCCCAAGGAACAGTCATATGAAATTACTTAAAAATTAGTCCACTGGTTATGGAAGATAAGTTGTTAAAAGGTCTTTCTATTTTCAGCTCTGATGGCCAGCTTGATCAACAGAGCGAAAGTGTTTGAGCAATTTTGGTAGAGGGTCTCCAAAGGAATATTTCTGTGAAATTATTTTGAAATGGGGTAAATGGACTAGGAGGGGATAGCATTTTAAGGATTTTCTATGTTTTTGTTTTTTTTAGCTCTGGCAGCCAGTTTGTTGATCCGGTCGGAACCATTTAGGCAATTTTGGTGTTGGATCACCCAAAGCACATTCTTGTAAAATGATTTCAAAATCCTTCACCTGATGGAAAACAGACAATGCACAATGGACAGCAATCAGTCACAAAAGCTCATCCTGGGCCTTTGGCTCTCGATGAGCTGCTTTTTAACTCTTATCTTGCTGTTCACGACAAGCCCTATCTTTGCAAACAGTGTAGATCCAGATCAGATGGCTTCTGAAGAAGCCATCTGATCAGGATCTACACTGTTTGACGTTCAATTTATGAATTTTTAGCAATGAATTGCATCAAGTAATTTGATTGGTTGATAGACAGAAATGGGTGTGGCTTAAATGAATATTCAGCAAGAAAAGGGTTAAATGGGTGGAAGGCCAGACTGATCTGAGATTTTACTGGTTGCAAGTCTTACTGTAGGTTTTGTCATACGAGCCCCGCCAAGCGAATTTGGGTCTTCGAGCATTCCGTCATGTCAAAATTTAACTGCGCATGCCCAGCCATTCAGAGGGGCCAGGGATATGGCTTTCTGTCTGAGGGTTCCTCTTGATTCACTGCTTGTATGAGCGAGCAGCGAAGGTTCTGGCGAGACTGCGCGGATGCGCAGGCTCGCCTGAACCTTCGCTGCTCGCATATGCGATAAGTACCAAAATCGCTTGACGGGGCCCATATATCCCCAGTTTTGAAGTGTGAGTTTCAGTTGAGTCCAGATACAAGTTTCGTAGTAAGTTGCACTCTGACCTTGGCCTCTGACCTACTGAAATCTTAATCAATGGAGGCCATCCATGTATGTGTGAAGTTTCATCACTGAAGCTTCAAAGAGGTGTCAGTTATATTCCAAGAACAATTTTTAGACAGACATTGACAGATAGACAGATCATCACTCAAGCCCACAACTTAAATTTGGTGGTTAGGTGTCTAACATGTCCTCTAAAAATATTCACTACTTTCACTAAACCAGAGAAAAAATGGTCCTGAGCCTCTCACCTGAGTGCTGAGATTTTATGGAGCCATTTCATTTCTGAGTAGAAGATTTTAAAATGTTTTTTACCATGGCAGCCATCTTGGATATGTGACCTGATATTGGATATGTGGATATTTTTACCATGGCAGCCATCTTGGATATGTGACCTGATATTGAGCCCATTGGCTCCAGACAACTAGGTAACAGCATCTACCAAGTTTCAAGGCTGCAATAGTTTCCGAAAAATACATGGTTTTTACTTTTTTCCTATACGAATGACTATGCAACCTCATTTGACCTTGGTATAAAATAGATTAAGGCCATCCAGGGGTCATCATTTGTAGAAACTACAATGGGCCCAAGTCCTTAATGCTACATACCAAGTTTCATGAAAAACAGCCTGTTGGTTGCAGAGAAGAAGATTTCTGAAGTGTTTTACCTAAAATTACCATGGTGGCCATATTGGTCACGTGATCAAATTCATAGTAATAAATTTTCATTTTCTTGTTTCTATAAGCTTTTATTTAAAATTTGGTCACAAACAGCCCAGCCAAGAGGTTCTTGTGGAAAATAAGTTTTAGTCTTCATATCTGAAATGCTTTAGGCCAAGGTGAAGGAATGACCTTGACCTTGAATACTTATGTAGTTTCATCCACTGATTCAGCAAACTGGATCTACAAATTTTCAGATCAGAGATTCCCATAGTTTCCGAAAAATACATAGTTTTGACCGTACAAAAGTCTTTGTGACCAAATTTGACCTAGGAGATTTCTGAAGTTTTTACCTTATATGGGCATGGTGGCCATCTTGGTCATGTGACCAAACTCATGTTCCTAAAGATATTTATATGAAATTTGGCTACAAATGGCTAGTGGTTTCTGAGGAAAAAAGTTTTGATTTTCATATCTGAATTACCTTGGGGCAAAGTTAAAGAATGACCATGACCTTGAATAGTCATGTAGTTTAATCCATTCATTTAGCTAACTGCATCTACCTTTTCTCAGATCACAGACTGCAATATTTTCCGAAAAATACACAATTTTGACTTTTTCCCATACAAAAGTCTATGTGACCAAATTTGACCTTGGTGTAAAATAGGTCAAAGTCATCCAAGGGTCATCATTCGAACAAATTATGATGGGCCCCAAGTCCCCAATGCTACATACCAAGTTTCACGGCAATCGGCTCCTGTGAAGATTTTTGAAGGGTTTTTACCATATATGTGCATGGTGCCCATCTTGGGCAGGGTGGTCATCTTGGTCATGTGACCTAAACCCCATGAACAAACTTTTGTTCACCCATCCCATGGATGTTCAATTGAAATTTGACTTCAATTGGCCAAGAGTTTTCAGAGATGATGTTTGAAAATGTTGACAGAAATCAGAGGACAGACAGACAACGGAGCCTTGCCATACTATAAGCTCACCTATGAGCCTTCTGCTTAAATTAGCTAAGAATTACATCTTAGTATCTATTGCTACTGAAATCAAGACATCACTAACACATGGGAGTGAAACAGATGTATAATTCTTGCACACCAGACAAGGAAATCTGTGATTTTACCCTGGGATAGAAATTTATGTTCTGACCCTGGTGTTCCGACCCCAAATCGAATATAATCGCGTGTTTGATAAATGCACTGGTTGATTACGACCTCCTATGCGCCGTCGTTAAGGTTGACGTCACAGCAACGTCACTAAACATTCCTGCAGTGTCAACACAATATGGCGGACGTTGGTAACCGAAGTGACTGCAGCATTAAAAATCCGCTTTAAGAAATGGAAGGTATGCAAGAAAAAGAATCCAATATGGGTGTGAGGGGTGGATAGAAAAATCCGTCCCGAGGGATCACTGACCAGCATCACTCGGCAAGCCTCGTGATGCCGGACAGTGTCCCTCGGGACGGATTTTTCCATCCGCCCCTCACACCCATATAAGATTCTTATATTATCAGCCATTTCAATATCGCACAATAATCTGGGTTGATAACTACAGGAACACATACACAGAAGAACAGATGATGAGTATTTGAAACCTTTTTCTTATTTATTTACAAAATTTGATATAAATTTGACTGATCTGCATGGAGGCATGCACTGTTACACCAAAATACATAGCAAACTGATTATGTATGAATTACAGTCAAAATCCACAACTGACCATCATGATACCGGAGAGTGACCCTCAAGACGAACTTTTCTATATACCCCTCACATCCATGTAAGATTCATTTTCTTGAATACAGTTGTATTTCTGCGTATTTTTAAATAATGCAGTCATTTAGGTTGTTGATATCTGCCATATTTTGATGACAATGATGTCACAGCATTTTACAGTGACGTGAAAGTTAACCATTGTGTACACCAGGGCACATTACACACGTGAAAATTCTTGATTTTTATACTATCATTGGGTAGACTATAAGAATCTTGTATGGGTGTGATCCGTCCCGAGGGACACTGTCCGGCATCACTTGCCGGCATCACGAGGCTTGCAAAGTGATGCCTGACAGTGATCCCGAGGGACGGATTTTTCTTTCCACCCCTCACACCCATATTGGATTCTTTATCTTGCATACCTTCAATTTCTTAGCGCGGATTTTTAATGCTGCAGTCACTTCGGTTATCAACGTCCGCCATATTGTGTTAACACTGCAGGAATGTATAGTGGTGACGTCACGTAACGTGCTGTGACGTCAGCCTTAACAACGGCGCATACGAGGTCGTAATCAACCAGTGCATTTATCAAACATGCGATTATATTCGATATTGGGTCGGAACACCAGGGTCAGAACATAAATTTCTATCCCAGGGTAAAATCACGGATTTGTCTGGTGTGCAAGAAAAGAATCTCTGTCCCAGGGTTAAGGCAAGGATTTCCTTATTTGGTGTGCAAGAAAAGAATTACAAAACAACTTGTGACTAAAATACAGAGGACCCTCACTATAACCACAGGATTTGTTCCCTATTATTGTGTCCTTGCAAAGGGTTCACCGATATAAAGAATCCCAGTTAGGATTATGATCGGTAATAAAAGGCATTTTCCCCAACATTCCTCCAAGAAACAAATGTTATAGACATTTGTTAGAATCACCTCACTGAGGTGATTCTTACAAATGTCTATAACATTTGTTTCTTGAAGACACATATTAGATTACAAGAATCTTTCATGACTACGGATTCAATTTAGGCAAATAACACCCATGGGAAGACCAACGTCACTCGGAATCGAGGCTAAGCCTTGACCTTAGAAGTCATTACATTAAAATTGTAGTTCTAACAAGTTTTGCTGTTATAATGAATGTCGGTATAAAGAGGGTTGACTGTAGATGTTAGCTGTTCCTTTGTGATTACACAAGCTAAACACTTAAAGTAATAAGTAAGTGTGTAACTTACTTCCTGCAAATAATCCAAAGTAAGCAAAACAACAAACATGTATGGTGATTATTTACTAGGTCAACTGAAAGCTGTGGTTCATTCCAAATAATAAGAAATTGAAGACGGGTGTAGGTAGAAATTATATTAAAAAGAAACGGCCTCATCAGGTGATTTTGGTACTTATCGCCGATGCGAGCAGCGAAGGTTCAGGCGAGCTTGCGCATTCGCGCAGTCTTGCCAGAACCTTCACTGCTCGCTCATACAAGCAGTGAATCAAGAGGAACCTTCAGACAGAAAGTCCCTGGCCCCTCTGAATGGCTGGGCATGCGCAGTTAAAATCTGTCATGAAGGAATGCTTGAAGACACAAATTCGCTTGGCGGGGCTCAAATAATGCTGAGAAAAAACTGCATCTGAAAATGTCGTCTGTTTATGCTGTATGTTGTGTCTTCTGCAAAAAGTTCAAATAAAATTTTGCATACAGGCAAAAAGTGTGATTCTGGAGCAGACTGCTTCTGATCTGGAACCATACCATTTGCAACAATGACTTTTAAAGTTACCAGCGGACAACAAAGTGAATGACAATTTTTGCGATTTGGGTCTTAACCCATAAATGCCAATCACGACATTCGGACAATTGTTGTCAGCTTTGCCGTCTGCTGGTTACCTCTAAAGTATTTTTTGCAAACAGTGTGGACCCAAATCAGACTGCTACCCAAATCAGACTGCTCCTGTAGGAGCAGTCTGATCTGGGCCCACGCTGTTTGTCCGTATGCAAAAATATTCTTAAAATGTTTGCAAAAAAAAATTGAGCAGAATACATAAGCAGACAACAGATGTTGTTTTTCTCCGCGTCTTAAGGGTTAAGGGATGATTGCATTCTAATCATATACATGATTATATCATTATTGTATTGTATTTCCTTGCCCTCAGTATGTCAATTACAACCAAAACAGATAACATTTCCAAATAAGGTTGTTCTATTTTCTTCAAATTTTCAGAGAAAGGCTTGACATTTCATGAGAATTGTGCTTCACATGAAATATCAAGTCTGATTTACACTGGCCTGCCCGTGCCTTGGAAGTAGATTTTCAAATAATTATGTTGTTGTTGTTGATTTGAGGTTTAACATCCCCGTCAACACTGTATAGGTCATTTTTGAGAAGTTGCTTCCAATTTTGTGGGACTTTTACTCGACATTGAGATGAAATGACATCTCAAGCCCTGTTGCCCAATGAAACCAATAGGGTTTATAAGCATGGACGGTCCGACTCGTACCGTTGCCTGGGTAGGCTTAGATCCTCTGCTTGGAAGCAACATGCAGCCCATCTATTTCTTCAAGCCCCGATGGGTGGGGGCCGTTCAAATAATTAATACTAGTACTAAATGTGTTACCCTTTACAAATAAGGTCAATTATCATTATTATTATCTTGCACATTTTTTGAATGCCACCACCAGTGCAAACACTGCAGCCAGTGGAAGCTATACTATCATACAAACAAGCAAAAAAATTATAATGTCATCTGTTTTGTTTTGCTTGGTGCCTGAGGGGTTAATTTTTGTTCTTTTGTTTTGGGAGTTTAACAGCCCAGTCAACATGGTTTAGTTTATTCTGGGCCAGTCAGTTTACCTAACAATACTTCCTGGGCAGGCTTATACATAAGGGGTTAACCAGGTCAGTGCACATTTTTTCGCCTGAAACAAACAACTGCCCTTCTTGAATCAGCCGAAGGGAGAAAATCACTGTTGAAAAGATTTCATGATCAATTTCCAGGAAAGAATGTTGCCAACCCAAGCAGGTGAGGGGTTAATAATTGTTCTTCCTCTTTCAAAGTATTTTTATGATGGTGACTTACTGATGATGCTTAATTGGTCTATACCAGCATGTCTGGCCCAGAAAACTTCTAAACCTGGTGATTTTGATTTTGTCTGTTTATCACTCCCAAAGGTCTTGTCGTTTAACCCTTATCCTGCTGAATAATTTAACTTGGCCACAACCATTTCGGATTATCAACCAATCAAATTACTAAGTGCCATAAGGTAAAATTGTTACTTTTATTTATTTCACTTATACTGAGCCAATCATTAATCAGAGGTGGACAAAAACTGGAGTACCCAGAGAAAAACCAGCTCACCTTCCTTTGCAGAACTTGGGCATCTCAATATGACCTGAGCAGCTCCACCCAAGGCTAGGCCCCCTTTTTCAGTGGGACAGGGTTTATAGAAAGGGAACAGGAAATCCTGAAAGTTGTCTCCCTTTGAAAAATGGCAGAAAAATCTGCCAGTTGTTCCGAGCCACTAGGCCACGGAAGCCCATCACAACTGAAAGCACTTTAACACCTATCTGCTGAATTAATTGAGCAACACCCAATACTCACTATCAACCAATCAAATTACTTCACATACTGTATTCATTCAATTCACAAACTGCATGGCAGTAATGTACCCTAATGACCCTAAGTATTGGGACAGATAGGCCTAAGCAAACAGTGAAGACCCAGATCAGACTGCTCCTGAAGTAGCAGTCTGATCAGGGTCTACACTATTTGCCATTCTGTCTCCACTTTTTGGACTCCTTGCTGGATCGTGAAACGAATTTGCTAACATTCTATGAGGATAACAGCACGTCAGCAAGGTATCCGAATTTTTAGAAGTTTTACAGTAGTTTCTGATTCTGAAAAAGCTGTCTGATCTGGATCTACACTGTTTGCAAAGATAGGGGTTGTTGTGAACAGCAGGAGAAGGGTCAAACATCAATAACTTCCTTGTCTTTTTTTGTCCAAATTTGTAAAACATCACGTTCCGCCTCAATGAGGCGGTTCTAACGAGCACCCAAAACCTATGTTTGGAGTAAAAATAAGAACCAGAGGACCAGTGGTCCTGTAAACACTCACCTGACACCTGGTCCTGGTGTACATTTTAATGTTTTTATATATGTATATAGCCTCAGAGCAGGGGTACACAACTTGTGGGGACCATTTTTACAAACTATGATGGGCTCAAGTACCAGATGCTACAAGCCAACTTTCAAGGTCATTGGCTTCATGGTTCTGGAGAAGAAGATTTTTGAAGGCTTTTTACCATATATGGGCATGGCTGCCATCTTGGTCATGTGACCCAGACCCCGCGAACAAACTTTCGTTCCCCCATCCTACTGAAGCTCCACATGAAATTTGGCTTTGATTGGCCTCCCTGTTTTGGAGGAGAAGATCTTTGAAAATGGTGGACGGACAATGGATGGACGGACGACAGACCATGGCTATACTAAAAGCCTAAAGGCTCAGGTGAGCTAAAAATCAATTATTTTCACTTTTTCCCAAGCAAAAGCCTATGTCCGCAAATTTGACATTGCCGTAAAATAGGTAAAGGTCAACCCAGGGTCACCATTTGAACAAATTATGATAGGCCCGTGTACCAGATGCTTCCTGCCAAGTTTCAAGGTCATTTGCCTTACGGTTCTGGAGAAGAAGAATTTCGAAGTGTTTTTACCATATATGGGCATGGCCACCATCTTGGTCATGTGACCTGGACCATATGAGCAAATTTTCATTTGTTCATCATATAAAGGATCCATATCAAATTTCACTTGAATTGGGCCAGCGGTTTCTGAGGAAAAACTGTTTGAAATATGGATCCTGGTTAATCTTGGTCCCAGGTCACTGAATGATGACTTTTCTTACCCATGAATCTTCATGTATTCATTTACTTTACCTGATCTACCAATTTGGTGACATTGTCTTCAATGGTTTCCTAAAAATCCATTATTTTCACTTTTTCGCATGCAAAAGCCTAAGTTGACAAATTTGACACTGCCATAAAATAGGTCAAGGTCAACCCAGGGTCAGCATTTGTAAAAACTATGACGAGCCCGAGTACCATATGATATATGCCAAGTTTCAAAGCCATTGGCCTTACGGTTCTGGAGAAGAAAATTTTTGAAGGCTTTTTACCATATATGGGCGTGGCGGCCATCTTGGTCATGTGATCTAGACCGTACTGGCAACTTTTCATTTGTTCAACTCACAAAAGCTCCATATTGAATTTCACTTAAATTGGCTCAGTAGTTTCTGAGAAAAAATGTTTTTTTTTTAAATATGAAATCGGAGTGACCTTGGTCTAAGGTCAATGAATGACCTTGACCTTTCTTACCCATAGATCTTCATGTATTCAGTTACTTTACCTAATCTACAAATTTTGGTGACACTGTCTTCAATGGTTTCCCTAAATATCCATTATTTTCACTTTTTCCTATGCAAAAGCCTAAGTCAGCAAATTTGACATTACTGTAAAATAGGTCAAGATCAACCCAGGGTCACCATTTGAACAAATTATGATAGGCCCGAGTACCATATGCTACATGCCAAGTTTCAAGGCCATTGGCCTTGCGGTTCTTGAGAAGAAGAATTTCGAAGTTTCTTTACCATATATGGGCGTGGTGGCCATCTTGGTCATGTGATCTAGACCATGTTGGCAGCTTTTCATTTGTTCAACTCCCAAAGGCTCCATATTGAATTTCACTTCAATTGGCTCAGTAGTTTCTGAGAAAAAATGTTTGAAATATGGAACCTGCATGACCTTGGTCTAAGGTCAATTAATGACCTTGACCTTTCTTACACATAGATCTTCGTGTATTCAGCTACTTTACCTTATCTACTAATTTTGGTGACACTGTCTTCAATGGTTTCCTAAAAATCCATCATTTTCACTTTTTCCCATGCAAAAGCCTAAGTCGGCAAATTTGACATTGCTGTAAAATAGGTCAAGGTCAACTCGGGGTCACCATTTGTACAAACTATGATGGGCCTGAGTACCATATGCCACATGCCAAGTTTCAAGGCCATTGGCCTTACAGTTCTGGAGAAGAAGAATTTTTAAGGCTTTTTACCATATATATAGGCGTGACGGCCATCTTGGTCATGTGATCTAGACCGTATTGGCATTTTTTCATTTGTTCAACTCACAAAGGCTCCATATTAAATTTCACTTAAATTGGCTCAGCAGTTTTGGAGAAAAAAATGTTTGAAATATGGATCCTGAATGACCTTGGTCTAAGGCCAATGAATGACCTTGACCTTTCTGACCCATAGATCTTCATGTATTCAGTTACTTTACCTGATCTACAAATTTTGGTGACACTGTCTTCATTGGTTTTCCTATAAATCCATTATTTTCACTTTGCCCCATGCAAAAGCCTACTTCGGCAAATTTGACATTGCTGTAAAATAGGTCAAGGTCAACCCGGGGTCACCATTTGTACTAACCATGATGGGCCCGAGTACCATATGCTACATGCCAAGTTTCAAGGCCACTGGCCTTATGGTTCTGGAGAAGAAGATTTTTGAAGGCTTTTTACCATATATGGGCATGGCGGCCATCTTGGTCATGTGATCCAGACCCCGCGAACAAACTTTCGTTCCCCCATCCCACTGAGGCTCCATATGAAATTTGGCTTTGATTGGCCCTGCAGTATAGGAGAAGAAGATCTTTGAAAATGGTGGACGGACGACGGACCATGGCTATACTATAAGCTCACCTATGAGCCTAAAGGCTCAGGTGAGCTAAAAATATCACAAATTTTCATCAGAAAAAAACAACCTTTTTTGAGTTTCGAAAAATGCAATATATCACACGGATGTGTTATCATAATGATTTTCACTAGAACGTAGGGCTTTGGTTGGAACTTAAACGAGGCATTAGCAAGATTAAACAGGGCAGAAGACAGCAGGAGAGGACAACTTTTTTGTTTGTTTGATTTGAGGTTCAGTGTCCCCGTCAACACTGTGTAGGTCATTTTGGAGATGTTGCTTTCAATTTTGTGGGACATTTACCCGACACTGAGATGAAATGACATCTCAAGCCCTGTTGCTAGAGGACAAGCTAATTGGCCTACTGCTCTATATAGAGGAGCACTAGTGTATCTAGATTTATAAGAAGGCGGAGATGGAGACATGACTTCTAGACAAGCAATCTTGCTTACTGTCAGATCTTGACTCTTATATTGTATTGTTTGTACTTCATAATTCTGCATGCAAATACTGTTATAACCAAATTATAAGAAACAAAGCTCAATAAAGAAACAAGGGGTATTTACCTTTCAAACTGAGGCCGCTTGCTAGGAAAGCTCTCCCTGATGTATTCGTTAAGCTCTTTCTGGGTTCTTCCACTATACCTGTACAGATTCATAACAAGAAGTATCTTTAACCCTTGACCTGCTGAATATTTACAGTTGCCACACCAACTTCAGAATATCAACCAATCAGATTACTTGATGCAAATTATTGCAACAAATTCATAAAGTGAATGACAAACAATGAAGATCCTGATCAGATGGCTTCTTCAGTAGCCATCTGATCTGGATCTACATTGTTTGAAAGGTAAGGCATATCCGGGCTCAGCAGGAAAAGGATTAAGAAGAATTGATCATAGTAACAGATGTGATAACTGAAGTATGGTTTTTGTCAATTCTCCTTAAAAAAACTAAACAAACAAACTATGTTGTGGGTATTCATTAGAACCGCCTCAAAGTAGAACCGCCTCTTTGAGGCGGTTCTAATGAATACCCACTACATAGGTTTATATGCAGAAATAAGGAAAACTATACTTCAATTATCACAAAATACGCACCTTATCTATTGCTATGGAATGGATACATCTTCAGGGGAGGCAAATCTGTCAAGTGTTTTTGTCTCCCTTTTTTTATTAGTGACCTCTTTGAGGAAAGAATTCGTGCCTTAGGAGCCAACTGTTTACTTTGAGAGAAGACTCCTCAAGAGAACAAAGCAAATTCTTTCCTTTAAGACTAGACTCCAACAAGGGGTATTGTTTGTTTGTATTGGAGTTTAACTGCCCAGTCTAGACTATTTTAGGTCATTTTTGAGCCGGTCAGTTTACCTAGGGCAGGCTTATATGTAAGCGGTTAACCAGAACAGTGCATAAACAGTGTTAAAAAGAATGGATCACAGCACCAGAAACTGACAACTGCCCTTCTTGAATCAACAGAAGGGAGAATGACTGTAGAAAAGATTTCATGATCAATCTCCATAAAAGAACGTTGCCACCTCCGGCAGGTATTGAACCCACCTCCTCCTGATCACCAGTCAGACGCGCATCTGACTGAGCTACCGAGGCCAGCCCTCCAAGGAGTAAATTCTTTCCTTTAAGAAGGGTCTCCTCTAAGGAGCATAGCAACTTCTTTCCTTTAAGTGTAGGCTCCTCTCAGAAGCATAGCAAATTCTTTCTTTTAAGAGTAGGAGCATAGCAAATTTTTTCCTTTAAGACTAGACTCCCCTAAGAAGCAAATTCTTTCCTTTAAAAGTAGACTTCTCTACACAGGAAACATAGGGTTGTCACAGATAAGAACATGATGATACGTGGTTATATGATTTTTATGACAAGACATTTAAAAACCAAGATTTGTCAAAATCTGTGTTACATCAAATAGTATTACATGCATAAACACTTTGCATTTACACTCAAACTTCAGTGGCTGGAACACTACTGGGACTATAAAAATTTGTTCTTGACAGGGGTGGTTCAATATTACATAGTTCTGGCCCAAAATTTAGTTTTGTGGGGCCTATGCCATTGAAAATTAGGTCAAGGCCATCAAAACCTAACAACTATTTTTCCCCATCCTAATGATGTAACTGTTGCAAGTGGGGTCAGAATCCATGCAAGGGTTCAGGAAATATACCAACACCAACATTGAGACACAAACGGGATCTGCACAAATATATGTCCCCATCCCCTTGGTGGGTGGGTGTAGGGGGTGGGGGATGATAGTGGTGGTGGTGTGTGTGTGTGTGTGTGTGTGGGGGGGGGGGGTTGTAATCAGCCCTAGAAATAAGCCATTGGTATTTTAGTAATTGAAGATTCACTGTGTCCCCTTTTCACTCACCTGAATGATGATCCCCTACTCACAACTCGTGTTTTATGCCGAGGAATCTTTTTAACTTTTTGACACCGGTAAAATCCATGATGTTCTATACACTTTTTCCAGAATCCTTTACAATCATCACGAGAATCGAAGAAAAACTCAACTAAATCCTTATAATAACCCTGCAAGAAGAAAATACAAGCAGTATCTTTAGGCAAGAATTGTTGCTAGGTAACCACCTGCCAGTGCCTTGCTTTAAACCTTATGATGCCAGGAAGAACTGCATCTGAAAATATTGTCTGCTGTTAATGTCTGCAGCATCTTCTAGCGAACATTTTAAAAACAGGTTTTCAAACAGTGTGGACCTAATCAGGCTGCTCATAGGGGAGCAGTCTTATCTGGGTCCACCTTGTTTGCAACAATGACTTTTAAAATAATCAGCAGACAACAATTGTCGTGATTGTTGTCTTTAGAGTTAAAATGTCACAGCCCCAGATAAGAGGGGGTATCCACATATAATTTTTCTTATTTCTGCACGAAAACATATGTTGTGGATATTCATTAGAACCGCCTCAGCGAGGCCCTTCTGAGGAATACCCACAACATATGTTTTTGTGTGGAAATAAGAAAAATATCATTACTTTTCAGATGAAAAAAGTGCATTATCTGGACCTAATGAGTATCTGGAGCTAATGAGCCGGCACATGACAAAACCTTCAATAAAACATGTGCAACCACCAAAGACTCAGTTTCACCCACTATGCCATGGCCCCACCCATAAGGGCTTTTATGAAATAGATTGGGCTGCATGATGTTTCCCCGCAGAGCTGAAACCGAACATACGTGTACTGAATATCTAAGCATGCCCAGGCAAAGTGGTGCGAGTAAGACCATACATGCATATTTACCCCCTATTGGTTTCATTGGGTGGCAGTGATTGAGATGTCATTTCATCTCAATGTCAGGTAAAAGTCCCACAAAATTGGAAGCAACACCTCCAAAATGATCTAAATAGTGTTGAGTGGGATGTTAAACCTCAAATCAAACAATTGCCCATTATAGGAAGATATGCTGTTTATCTCTTTTTTTCTCTCTACGGATAGCTCAGAAACTATAGAAAATACAATCAATCAGCAAAGGCTCTGATCAGCTTGCATGGTTCCATGAAGGCTTGTGCAGCAAAGACACAGGTCAGCCTGCTCATCCATTGCTTGTCACCGCAATGCCAGAGTGCTGCACAGAGAGGATAATCTATAACACATGGACTGGGCTCATATACTTGGACTGTGGCAAACTGTAGATCCAGAACAACTACACATCTATCATAGATCAGTCAGCAAGCAGCCTATTATTGCGGTATCATTGCCGCTTTGTCGCATATTAACCCTTATCCCTCTGATGATGACAACCCCCACTTTTGCAAACTGTAGATTCAGATCAGATGGCTTCTGAAGAAGCCATCTGATCAGGATCTACACTGTTCGACACTCAGTTTGGGAATTTGTAGCAATAAATTACATCCAGAAATCTGATTGGTTCTAATGGTAAAATGGGTGTGGCTAAATTAAACATTCACAGATAAGAGGAGTCTGCTTCATAAACCTATTGTCACGTGAAGCCTCTGTGGTGAAGTGGTTATGCTACTCGCCTTGTAAACCAGGGATCGCAGGATCGTTCCCGGGCTTCTCCAGACTTTCAGATGAGTCTTTAAATGGAGGTCCAGTCTTCGTATGACCCTAGCTGTTGGTGAGACGTAAAACTCAAACACTCAACCTATTTCCACAGGTGCAGTGCATCTATTGTGACTAATTGATCAAAATAAAATGGCTGCCAACGTCTTTTTGAGACCTCTGGGATCTCGCCACAATTATTATTAAACAGGTCGCATCACAGCTACAACCTCTTGCGTGTCTGGGGTTTAATCTGAACGCACTTTTCCTAAGCAGTTAAACAGTACATTGCACAATCATTTCCTAGTATTAAAGGACAATTGCCCTTCTTGAATCAGCGGAAGGGCTTTTATGCATGACAGGGTGTCATTTGTACCTTAAATAGCTTTTAGAAAATTAGAAATCAATTGCACAGGGTGTCTGTCTCGGAAAATACTTGTCAGCATTAAATGGATTTAACCCATTTTGTACTGGAAACCCCAAAACGGGTAGTTGGCAAACAGTGCAGGCCCAGATCAGACGCCGCAGAATGCGGCGTCTGATCAGGGCCTACACTGTTTGCGAAAAGATCAGCCAATTTCCAAGTAGATTTTGAAGAAAACACAACCTGATACCCCTAAATTTTGAAATACACTCCTTGTTTATATAGAAAGGAAGATTCCATTTGATACAAAAAGGGTTAACAGTCCAAACCAACCAATAAATAAAATCAAATTTTCTGGAAGCAGATTGTGAAACTTACTGAACTAATTTGCTCAAACTAAATCAAATTTGGTTTTCTAAAGTTTCTGAATAGCCTCATATAAAATTCAAATTACAGAAAATCTACGATTTCTTTAGCTTTTGAAGACATTTCCTTCCATTCATTCAATATGGACAGAAAACCCCTAACCTGCTGTTCACGACAACCCCTATTTTTGCAAACAGTGCAGATTTAGATCAGATGGCTTCTGAAGCCATCTGATCCGGATCTATACTGTTTGTCATTCAGTTTGTGAATTTGAACGAAAACATTATATCATGTAAGCAGATTGGCTGATAGTCACGACAAACCATACATTTGCAAACAGTGAAGATTCAGATCTCATCAGCTTCTGAAGAAGCCATCTGATCAGGATCTACACTGTTTGTCATCCAGTTGTCAATTTGAGCGAAGAAATTATATCATGTAATCTGATTGGCTGATAGTCATGACAACCCCTACATTTGCAAACAGTGTAGATTCAGATCAGATGGATTATGAAGACACCATCTGATCAGGATCTACACTGTTTGTCATTTAGTTTAATAAGAATTTGAATGAAAACATTATATCATGTAATCTGATTGGCTGATAGTCAGAAATGGGTGTGGCTAATAAAATCATTCAGCAGAATAAGGGTTAATAATTACTGACAAAAGAATGTGAACTGTACCGATTGACCTCTTAGACGGACTAGACCTGCCCAAGAAAAGTAGGGTTAAGGGGAATGGGAACACCATCAGGGGAGGCAACTCCTGCAAAAGTATTTTTGTCTCCCATGTCAATAGGGTTCAACTCTTAAAGGATAGAATTTGCTCCTCTGGAGCAAATTCTTTCCTTTGAGAGTAGACCCCCTTTTCAGTGGGACGGGGCTTATAGAAAAGCGAACAGGAAGTCCCAGAAGTTGTTTCCCTTTGAAAAAAAAAACAGAAAATTCTGCCAGGTGTACCCATTCCCCTTAACTGAAAAGCACAACATGAATATAACCCTTCAACTGCTGGATGACAATAACCCTTACCTTTGCAAAACAGTGAAGATCTGATTAGGATCTACAGTGTTTGTCAATTAGTTTGTGAATTTGTATGATTACATTATATTAATTAAAGGCGCTCGCATTTCAGGGCTTGGAGAAATAGATTGGGCTGCATGGTGCTTCCATGCAGAGCTGAAACCGACAGCACATGAATACTTAGGTAAACCCCTTACACAATCTAAGCCTGCCCAGGCGCAGTGGTGTGAGTCGGACAGTCCATACATATAAACCCTATTGGTTTCATTGAGTTGGAGTTGAGAATGGAAAAAGTTTCAATTACAGATGCAACTACCGACATGCAGCACAGAAAACATTGATACTTACACAATTTTCTGGGTGAAGTTTTATCAAGAATCTTTTCCGTTTGAAACTCAACTTGCGAATTTTCGCCCATGAAAAAGTGTTTATTTTAGTAAATCCTTGGAACACATGAATACCGGAATGGGACACAGCAAGATTTAATGACACATTCTCATGATCCTGAAATAAAATATAAAACTAGTTGTTTTTGTCAACATGAACATGCTGAAATGTCAAATATGAATATACAAACAAGGCCTAAGGTTAAAACAATTATTTTCATGCTCAACTCACTTGAGTATATATGATATCAAATCTGCTCATAAATTCTGATATTAGTTCTGCTCTTAAATTTAACTAGAACTGCCGAAGGATCTGACTATTGCCTGCAATAGCGCTATCAGAAAAGAAAAATACAAGAAAAAAATGTTTTCAGCTTTCAGCCTCCAATTAAAAGCAAACCAGAGTAACCAATTTAATATTTATGGGCAGGATAACTGGCATTTTCTGCCAATTTCAGAGGGAAAATTGCCTCAAATACATAAATGTCTTTACAATGAAGTTTAATATTACACTGTTTTGGATATAATAACAGTTTAAAGATGAATCCCCAGCATATTTAAATTATATTGATGACCACTGTTCTATATAACCTATATGAAGGATATCTGATTTTTTTTCAGTCTATGATTGATCTTAATTCACGAGGGAAATAAAATTTGATATTACACTGAAAACAATCATATTTTCTGTTTCTTACATGCTTCAAAATAACATTATTTAGCTTCACTAATTGTGTCATGCACCCATCGAGAAAATTAACTTGTTTCTGGTCGTTTCTCGTCAATTTAGCGGCATCCAATGTGTTTATATAGTGTAATATTGGGTGTAAACTAAAAGTTTGCACCTGAAAAATAGCCTGGGATGTCATTATTAAGAATGGTTACAAAAATGATTCTCAAAGAAGATGTGGACTGATCTCATGACAAAATATGTGATGTCAGCGTAAAAAATGACGTCTTTTAAAGTCTTCGTGAGGCGTGAGTGGGCTACCCGTCAATTCTAACACGGTCAACAAATTTTCAATCATCTAACAATGGAAGAACTGATCACAGAATTAGATACGAAGAAAAAAGTAGTTCCAAACAGTGAAAAATAAATCTCCTGTTTGAAACAGTGACAATATTTTTTTTTCAAATTTCACTGAGAAATCTCTATATTCCATCAAGCATTTAAGAAATTTTTTTTTGCAAATAAATAGCATTGTTTTTTAACTGGGACAGTTTCAGCTTTTGACCCTACATAAAGAGCCATCTCGTTAGCAACTACACTATTTGCTACATGTTAATAATTATTGACTGAATTCTAAATGAACAAGAATGGATGGCTCCAAATTAAAAGATTGAAGAGTCCTAGATGGGTAATTTTTTATTTTTGGTGGTCGTGGTGGTTGGTGTGTGTGGGGTGGGGGGCTGGGGGTTGGGGACAGAATTGGCAGCACTTTCAAAATTATTTCATTTATATCAAGATGATTGTTTATCAGAGGTGGGCCAAAACTGTAGTACCCAGAAAACAGATTGCAGAACTTGGCATCGGACAAAACAACATGTGACCCTAATGGCAAATATGTCTACATTAGCTAAAGGGGCATACATTGGCACCTCACCATGTGCTTAATGGAAGGAATTTCTCAGTGAGGCAGGTTTTTATGATTCAAATGAAATGTCTGAGGGCATTATGCATTTATTACTACATGTAGTAGTTCTTGGTAAAGACATTCTAATGAATGCCTACATTCTATTGAATGCCTACAACAAATGTTTTTTTTATTATGAAACAAGAAGTACAGTCTACTCTGGTTAATGCAAATTCCAAGGGACTTGAAATTTTGGTTTGAGATAACAGTAGTTTGAGATTTTGTTTGTATGTTTGAGGTTTAGCATCCCTGTCAGCACTGTATAGGTAATTCTGGAGATGTTGCTTCCAATTTTGTGAGACTTTTACCCAACATTGAGATGAAATGACTGCCCAATGAAACCAATAGGGTTTATAAGCACTAACGTCTGACTCGCACAGCTTTGCCTGGGTAGGCTTAGATCCTCTAAGCGATTTACCAGTACTCGTATGCAGTCAGTTTCAGCTCTACATGGAAGTATCATGCAGCTCACCTATTTATTAAAAACCCCCATGGGCGAGGGGCCATAGGTAGTTTGAGTTAAAAATAAGATAAAATCTAATGAACAAACACAGTGCACAAACTTTAGTGTGGCTTATGCAGTGCCATATTTACCATCTGTATTTGGACAGACAGGCCTGAGCAAGCAGTGTAGACCAAACACAGATGCTGCAGAATGTGGCATCTCATCTGGGTCTTCACTGTTTGCTAGTCAAACATATGTCCCATATTGGAAGAAATGTTGTACAATATCTCTAGTTTCACCATGTAAAATTTCAAGACTCTTGCTAGTTTGTGTAGCTGAGCAGGCTCATGGCTGGTTTGTGTCATACCTGGTTGCAAGCCCTGAAAACAGGGTATTCTCATGATGATGCTCAAATGTTGACATAAACCCTTTTTGTACCAAATGGAACCTTCCACCTTATATATAGCACAAATCCATTTCAAAATTTAGGGGTATCATGTTGTTTTCTTCAAATTTTATTAGTAAAATGGCTGAACTTTTTGCAAAAGTGTAGGCCTTAATCGGACGCCGTGTTCTGCGCCGCCGGATTGGCCTGCACTGTTTGCCAACTACCCGTTTTGGGGTTTCTGATTCAAAATGGGTTCATGGGAATGTAAAGTGCAGAATGTTGTCTTTATTAAAAATGATTGCAGACATAAGAACATCAAAACTAGAAATAAAAGTACTGCAAGCACTGCATCATGCCCCGCCACTGCACTTACACTAAAAGTGAAGGTGCATTAGTCTTTAAATAAAGCTGACATGAATATATGACTGAGATGACTATTTTCAATGTTCAAAGGGCTAAAGCTCCAAAAGAAAGTACATTTGTAAACCAGAATTTCAGTTCTTGTTTTTTGCACGAACCTCATGGTGCTTCACATTCATGGGCTATATCATTCACAGAAAATATCTCATTACACAGTAGATACAAATAACTCAAAGAAACCTTATTTTCAATGTTCAAAGAGCCATAACTAAAAAGTTAAATAAGCCAGACTTATGGTTCTTGTGTTCGGCTTGTCATCTTACTTTACATTTTTGCAATGGCCCCCGTCCATTGGGGCTTGAAGAAATAAATGTGCTGCATGTTGCCTCCAAGCAGAGCTGAAACCGACTGCACACAAGTACTGGTAAACTGCTTAGAGGATCTAAGCCTGCCTAGGCAAAGCGGTGGGAGTCGGACCGTCCATGTTTTTAAACCCTATTGGTTTCATTGGCAACAGGGCTTGAGATGTCATTTCATCTCAATGTCGGGTAAAAGTCCCACAAAACTGGAAGCAATGTCTCCAAAATATCCGTTATAGTGTTGACTGGAACATCAAATCAAACAAACTAAACATTTTTGCAAGGCTTCAAGAAAATTTCTTAAACTGTTTTCCAGTTATTGAAAGAGCACAAGTTTATGACTAGGATCACTGTTTACAGTGTACAATAAGTTTCCAAAAGCATGTGTTTCAGAGTTATAGTTCTTGTGTTCTGCATAATATCATATCATGATTATGCACATTTGCATATATTTTCAAGAAAATATCTAAAACAGTTTCAAGTTACCAAGCAGACATAAATATATTACAGAAACCAAAGGACCCATAACTCTGAAGAAGATTGGGCAGAGTTATGGTTCTTGTGTTCTACACCTCATCTTATTATGATTTACATTTGTGTGAAGTTTCATTAAAATATCTGAACTGGTTTGAAAGAAATTTTACTATGTTCAAAGGGCCATAACTCCAAAAGTACATTTACCTGTGTTACAGTTCTTGTCTTCTGCACATTGTCTCATGGTGCTTAACATTTGAGAGATATTATATGAAAGTTAGTGGACACAACTTCATGGAAGAAATGTTCAAAGGGCAATGTTCAAAAGGCACTAACTCCAAAATAGGAAAACCAGAGTAATGGTTCATATGTTGTTTATGTTGTCTGATGGTGCTTTACATTTGTATGAAGTTTCATTAAATATCTCTAACAGTGTCAAGAGTTATGTTTATGGAAGAGATCAAAGAGCAATAACTCCAAAAGCGGTAACGTCAGAGTTACGATACATATCTGTGAAGTTTCATGAAAATATCTCAAATTGTATCAGACTTATGAAGCCGATACGAAATTATGAGGTGCTACCAGACAGACAGAAGGACAGACAGACACTAAAAATTTTGGAGGGTATAACATAATACTCGCCACTTTTTGTGACATGGTATAAATAACTGAAAATACACAGAAATGTGAGAACAAATGAACCCTTGTCCTTCTGAAAAAATTTAGCCACACCCAAATCTGACTTTCAACCAATCAGAATTCTTAATGCAACTTATTCATACAAATCCACAAACTGAATGTTAACAGTGTAGATACTGATCAGATGGCTGATCTGGATCTTCTATCAGGTCAACAGTCCTTAAAATGAAGAACCACCTAAACCCCACTTTTTATGAGAAAACTTCATTAGTCTTACTTCTGCTCCAAAACATAGGTTGTGGGTACCTGTCAGAACCACCTCAATGAGTTGGTTCTATTAAGGACCCACAATTCCAAACATAGGTTGTGGGTACCCATTAGAACTGCCTCAATGAGGCGGCTCGAACAAGCACCCATAATTCCAAAACATAGGTTGTGGGTACCCATTAGAACCACCTCAATGAGGTGGTTCGAACAAGCACGCAAAATTCCAAAACATAGGTTGTGGGTACCTGCTAGAACCACCTCAATGAGGCGGTTCTAACAAGCATCCACAATCTATGTTTGCAGTATAAATAAGAAACATATCACAGATTTTCATCAGAATAGTAGCCATTTTTGAGATGTGAAAAAAATGCACTACATGTATGTCGCATGGGTGTGTTATCCTAAATGACTGTTTGCAAATTAAAGGGTTGTTGTATTCAGTAGGACAAGTGTTAACCCTTTTGGTACCAAATGCACTCTTCCTCCTTGTAAATAGCAGGGGTCCATTTAAAAAATTTAGGGTGTCAGGTTGTGTTTCCTTCAAAATTCATTTGGAAAATGGCTGAACTTTTAGCAAACAGCGGAGGCCCTGATCAGACGCCGCGTACTGCGGCGTCTGATCCGGGCCTGCACTGTTTGCCAGGGTACCCGTTTTGGGTTTTCTGGTACTAAATGGGTTAAGAGACAACAAAGTGAAACTAGTGACCATCAGCAAATAATCTTTGACAATGTGCAGAATTTGTTTTGTTTTTCTAAAATATTTTCTTTCATTTCCATCACGTGAACAAGTCCGTGAAATGAACACCCCTCTAAACCCCGCTTTTTAAAGAGAAAAATGGGGTTTACAGGGGTAACTTATTAACTGTGACCTTGACCTTGAGGTCATGGGTATGGGTGGGGGTATTGCTGAATAAACCATTGGAACTATATGTATCATCATACCGAATATGAACCAAATTCATTGCACGGTTTGGAAAATATGAGCTCAAGTTCTACCTGGTACAAATACCTTAACCTAGGTCTTAAACATTAAAAATTAGAAATTTCTAAGTCCACGACCTTGACCTTGAGGTCATGGGTATGGGTGGGGGTATTGCTGAATAAAACTTTGGACCTATATCTATCATCATACTAAATATAAACCAAATCCATTGTATGGTTTTGAAAATATGATCTCAAGTTCTACATGGTACAAATACCTTAACCTGGGCCTTAAACGTTAGAAATTTCTAAGTTCGTGACCTTGACCTTGAGGTCATGGGTATGGGTGGGGGTATTGCTGAATAAAACTTTGGACCTATATCTATCATCATACTAAATATAAACCAAATCTATTGTATGGTTTGGAAAATATGAGCTCAAGTTCTACCTTGTACAAAAACCTTAACCTGAGTCTAACAGGATTACGTACGTACGTACACACTTTCGTACAGAAGGACGTGCATTCGGACACCAGTACGCACGTACCCACGTACGGAAAACCTAAAAACTCTATGCCCCCGGCATCATCCTATGCGGGGGCATAAAAATCATCAGAAAAATTACCTTTTTGGAGGTATAGAAGAATGCCCTATATCACACGAATGATAATGATAAAAACAAAGCTGACATTTTTTTTCATACTACAATCTAAAGTCGAAAATCAATAAATGCAAGGCCTATTTTCAAGAAAAAAAATTGTTGTATGCTATGTTTCCAACAGCATGGAGAAGTTAAGCAAGCTTAGGACAGTATTACTCGGCAATCCTTGTAATGAACTTGGTCTTAATCCTTAAAGCACTAAAAAACATTCTGCAGAGAGATGACAATTTTATCTAGTTTTCATTAGATTATTTTTCAGTTGAAATAAGAATTGATATTCCTGTGAAAGATTCATAAGTAATGTAAAGCCTTTTTTTTCTAATCTCCAAACTGAACAAACAAACGGAAAATATCGTATTTCCGTAAAACGATATTTACCGTATGGATTCGGACAGACAGGCCTAAGCAAATAGAGTAGACCCAAATGAGATGCAGCAGAATGCGGCATCTCAGCAGGGTCTACACTATTTGCCACTCATCCCGCTTTTCCTAGATGCAACAACAGATAATAAGTTGTACTTGTTCAAATTATAGAACATGTATGGTAAGATGCTGAGGTGTCCCAATATCGTGTAAATACAGTAGAATCCATATACCATGCCATGCTAAAAACAGGCATGACAAAAAAAAAAGAAAGAAGGACTGGAAATAAGCATATAGGAGCCAATGCCAGTAATGACAGACACTGATTTGTGTAAGGCCCTGCCTATCAGGGCTTGCAAAAATAGATTGGGCTGCATGATGCTTCCCTGCAGAGCTGAAACCGAGCACACATGACTACTGATAAACCACTGGCCAGGCAAAGTGGTGCGAGTCAGACTGTCCATGCATACAAACCCTATTGGTTTGTTTGGACGGTAGGGCTTCAGATGTCATTTCATCTCGATGTCAGGGGAAAAATCCCAGAAAAATGGAAGCAACATTTCCAAAATGACCTAGCTAGTGTTGATGGGGACATAAAACATCAATTCAAACAAAGACACTGATGTGACTGTAATATATCTTCTGTACTTTTATTAATACAAGCTGAAAAGAAATTGCTGTTTTGACTATAAAACTAAGTTTGCAGATAAACTATAACAAAGTTTGCAGATATAAACTATGTTTGCAGATACTAATTTTGCAGATGTACAAAAATTGTTGCACTTTAAGAGACATGCAAGAAAATTTCATCCCTACTTGGCTATTCACCCTGGCTAACCCGTTATCATCACGGCTAAAAACATCAACAGTCAGCTACAATACACCAGTATACTAAGTTACACATATTGGTGGATAACAATATATTAACAAGTCCATGTAATGGACACTCTTGAAACCCCACTTTATAAAAGGAAAACTGGGGTCTACAAGGTTTTTTTTTTTATACTGTTTATTTATTTCTGCCGCAAAACATAGACTGTGGGTACTTATTAGAACCATTCCTATAAGCACCCACAATCAATGTTTGAAGGAGGAAAAGGCTATTTTTAGAAGCATGAAAGATAACCCTTTCTTACACTATAGTGTGTTCTTCTAATGTTATGGGATGCCCGGTAATAATCTATTTTTGCCCATGCATCCAAAACAGCCATCAATATAACATTATTATTACAGTAACTTGATCGGCCACATTGTATCAAATCAAGGTGATGTTTCCAGATCAACATATCTCACAAGACGTGGAGCGTTGAGTGTGATGCATAAGATCTGGAAACATCCAAGGGATGTGATACTGTGCGGCAGATCAAGTTACAGTAATAATATACCTTTTTGCTTGCAAATAAAGTCATTTTTTTTTTCAAAAGTAACTAAGTGGAAAATTTGATGTTACGCCCTGCGTTTAAGTGTCTTAATCATTTCACATAAGAATTCCGCCGAAGGCTATGTCGCGCCTGTGGGGGCGCAAAGTCATCGAAGCATGACACGTAGGCCAAGGTCAACCACAGATGCTTGCACAAAAGATTCCATTCTCAAATGCAAGCTTGTACTAAGTATCATTAATGAAGCTCTAATAATTCTTGAGAAATGAACTTAACCATTAGGGGGAACACTAGGGTGGTCGCAATATTTTACAAAGTCAGTGAACCATGAAATTTAGGTCAAGGTCAAATATGGATGATTGCATTTAAGTTGCCATCCCCAGATTCAAGTTTGCACCAAATATCATTAATGAAGCTCTTATAGTTCTTGAAAAATAAACTTGACCATTAGGGTGAACGCTAGGGTGGTCGCAATATTTTACAAAGTCAGTGAACCATGAAATATAGGTCAAGGTCAAATGTGGATGCTTGCATTTAAGTTGCCATCCCCAGATACAAGTTTGTACCAAGTATCATTAATAAAGCTCTTATAGTTCTTGAGAAATAAACTTGACCATAAGGGTGAACGCTAGGGTGGTTGCAATATTTTACAAAGACAGTGAACCATGAAAAGTAGGTCAAGGTCAAATATGGATGCTTGCATGTAAGTTGTCATCCCCAGATACAAGTTTGTACCAAGTATCATTAATGAAGCTCTTATAGTTCTTGAGAAATAAACTTGACCATTAGGGTGAATGCTAGGGTGGTCGCAAATGTTGACGCCTTGACGAACAGATGGACGGACGGACGAACGAACGGACGGAAAACCGGGCGCCTATATCGCACCATGCTAATAGCAGGCGCGACAAAAATACAAGTAATGGCAATGATCGGAGTCTTACTGTTGGTTTTCTTTTGCTCTAGCATTTCAGTGGTGTCTTGCTGTCGAGTCCTCAGCATTGTTTCATCTCTGGTTGTTTGATTTTTGTGTTCTCGGAGATGCTGCACTGATGAGTTAGAGGCCTTCATGCGGACTGAACAAATTATTTGTCTAAACTACGACGGAAGTAAGGGTGAGGATTGCAGCTGTGTAAAATTGAATTAAGTGCCCCCCACAGTGGAAGTTGTTTCACTGACCGTTCCAAGGCGTTCTTCTGTCGCGGTTTATTTTTGTTATGGTTTGTCTTTTGAGTGTGTGTTTCACTTTTATATTATTTTGTTTTGGATAGCCAGTTGGCCATTTTGTAAGAAAGTAACTGTCCTTTTGGCTTTCTGCTATTGATGTTTCAATTAGGGTCTATTTATTTCATGTTTGTGTTTCTTTCCCTTTGGTGTCTCTGATGGGAGCTGTGTAGTTAATTCTATCGATTCCTGATCATTGCCTTCACGATTAAAGTATAGGGAGTATTATAACAGAATAAACAAAGACATCCCATACATGGGAAATAAAACTGTCCTCAACTATTGAGGAGAGGATTCTATTCATCAAAATGAGGTAAAGGATTTATAACCCTTAAACCGCCAACCTCAACAATTGCAGACACCATTTTCAAATATTTTTTGCCTTCTTTTTCAAAGGAAGTAAGGTTTGACATTACATGTGCATTGTCTGCCCTCTAACTTTAGCCAACTTAGTACCGGAAACCCCAAAACGGGTACCAGGCAAACAATGCAGGCCCAGATCAGACGCCGCAGAACGCAGGGTCTGATCAGGGCCTACACCGTTTGCGAAAATTAAACCCATTTTCCAGATAAATGTTGAAGAAAAAACAACCTGACACCCCTAAAATTTGAAATGGACTCCTGGTATACATAAGGAGGAAGATTACATTTGATACAAAAAGGGTTAAGTATTTGTATCAAACCAGCACAAAATCAAACAGAAATTACCCGCAGTATTTGTTTTGATATATACAAGATTTATTGATTGTTTTGGGTTTAAGGACATGTCAACCATTGTGGGTCACTTTGTGGGGTCACTTTGTGTCATCTTCCAGAGAAAGGAAGAAAATAGACAGAAGAGATAGTAGAGGAGATGTGAGGGACAGAGAAGAAAGCTTTGTGTCATCTTCCAGAGAAAGGGAGAAAATAGACAGAAGAGATAGTAGAGGAGATGTGAGGGACAGAGAAGAAAGCTTTGTGTCATCTTCCAGAGAAAGGAAGAAAATAGACAGAAGAGATAGTAGAGGAGATGTGAGGGACAGAGAAGAAAGCTTTGTGTCATCTTCCAGAGAAAGGAAGAAAATAGACAGAAGAGATAGTAGAGGAGATGTGAGGGACAGAGAAGAAAGCTTTGTGTCATCTTCCAGAGAAAGGAAGAAAAAAAAATAGACAGAAGAGATAGTAGAGGAGATGTGAGGGACAGAGAAGAAAGCTTTGTGTCATCTTCCAGAGAAAGGAAGAAAATAGACAGAAGAGATAGTAGAGGAGATGTGAGGGACAGAGAAGAAAGCTTTGTGTCATCTTCCAGAGAAAGGGAGAAAATAGACAGAAGAGATAGTAGAGGAGATGTGAGGGACAGAGAAGAAAGCTTTGTGTCATCTTCCAGAGAAAGGAAGAAAATAGACAGAAGAGATAGTAGAGGAGATGTGAGGGACAGAGAAGAAAGCTTTGTGTCATCTTCCAGAGAAAGGAAGAAAATAGACAGAAGAGATAGTAGAGGAGATGTGAGGGACAGAGAAGAAAGCTTTGTGTCATCTTCCAGAGAAAGGGAGAAAATAGACAGAAGAGATAGTAGAGGAGATGTGAGGGACAGAGAAGAAAGCTTTGTGTCATCTTCCAGAGAAAGGGAGAAAATAGACAGAAGAGATAGTAGAGGAGATGTGAGGGACAGAGAAGAAAGCTTTGTGTCATCTTCCAGAGAAAGGAAGAAAATAGACAGAAGAGATAGTAGAGGAGATGTGAGGGACAGAGAAGAAAGCTTTGTGTCATCTTCCAGAGAAAGGGAGAAAATAGACAGAAGAGATAGTAGAGGAGATGTGAGGGACAGAGAAGAAAGCTTTGTGTCATCTTCCAGAGAAAGGGAGAAAATAGACAGAAGAGATAGTAGAGGAGATGTGAGGGACAGAGAAGAAAGCTTTGTGTCATCTTCCAGAGAAAGGAAGAAAATAGACAGAAGAGATAGTAGAGGAGATGTGAGGGACAGAGAAGAAAGCTTTGTGTCATCTTCCAGAGAAAGGAAGAAAATAGACAGAAGAGATAGTAGAGGAGATGTGAGGGACAGAGAAGAAAGCAGAAAATGAATGGAAGTGTGGAAACAGAAGAAATAACAACAATCCCCTTTACCCTTACCTGCTGCAAGGACAGCAGGCCTTGTCCAACTGTGGGCCAAAATCAGTTGGATAACCCAGTGACGCAAGATACAAGACACCTTTGCCTCACCCAACCACCCCTGATATATACAAGAGCAAATTAGTAGATTCTACTTACAACTACATCATACTACATTATTCTAAATTACAATATACAATTTTTATAACAATCAATAGACAGATGTCTTGTATCTAATCAAAAATGAGCCAACCTGTTCAAAGCTATTGATGTCATTAGATGACATATTGTTAAAACTTATATCATCTATGATATGGCAAAAATGCAAATGTTTTTGAAAAAAAAAAAAAGCAAGTAGCTTGCAAAAACTACTCACTTTCTTTTTCCCAATAAAATGTCTGAGAATGTGTATTAGATATTGTTGAGTCATTGTATTAGTGTTTAATGACACTTCAACACTTGTGGGTCATTCAGTGTCATCTCCCAGAGAACAGGAGATGAGATAAGAGACATTAGGGGATATAAATGTTAAGGATGGGGGAGAAAAAGGAAAATGAATGTAAATGTAGAAACAGAAGAAATAACAACATTCCTCCTCTACCCTTACCATTTGCAAGGACAGCAGGACTTTCCCACCTATAAACCAATAGCAGTTGGATGCCCCAGTGACGCAAGATACACGTCACCTTTGCCTCACCCTACCAATCCCCTGTACTGTATTATACTTAACTGACCATTGACCATTTTGGCCATTAATGACTTTAGCAAAGTAATAATGCTTTGAACTGGGCCCTTATGGGAAGATTTTGCCATTTAACCCATTGTATGCTAGTGGACTCCTCCATTGCTGTATGATGCACAAGTCTACTTGTCATATAAGGGGTGTCAAGCCTATTTTTTCGTTTTTATTCTATTGTTGATGGAAAATTCTTCAGCAAATAGTGTAGGCCCTGATCAGACGCCGCATTCTGCGGCATCTGATCTGGGCCTGCACTGTTTGCCAAGGTACCCCTTTAGGGGTTTCCCGCAAACAATGGATTAAGGAGAAAGGGGAGGATGAAGGTAGGGATCAGAACAGGCCTATGTTACTGAATGATACATGTCAAGGCCTTTATTTTGATACCAAACATGGCTGACACCTAATGACCCGTAATGGGAATGTTCAAAATATTTCTAATATTTTTCTGAGAAAATCAGGCTAGCTGTTTCACGTAAATCAGCCTTGCAGAATATTCATATGAAATGGCAAGCCATATTTTCTTTTCTGAAATACAAAATAATTCAGTCACTGCTTGAGCTTTGAAACATGAAAAAATATCTCAAAATATTCCTCATCAACTGAAACTGATCAACATAATTTACCTTTGCTGGGTTCATTCGAATGCCATATAGTTCAACTTTCCGTGCCGTGTCTAGTAAATTGATGTCAGCTTCTGCCGGAGTCTCACCCCTGAAAAATCAAGGCAAAACTAACGAATGATTCTTGATTGATTGATTTGGTTTTTTAAGGTAACGGGGCGCCAGAAGCACATTTGGGCTACCCCCAGTTCACCAACTGGGATTAGTTGTTAACTGCACTTTTCCCATGGCTGCCAATGAGCTAACTCCTGCCAATTCAGCAGTTGTCAGCTAGCCAATGGGAAGAAAAGTGACTTCTATCGCAGAGGATGTGCAAAGTAGGTCAATCCCACTTGAATGACCTGCTGAATACAGTGAAATTCCGCTTATAAGACCACCTAAATTTAAGACCAATTCTGCTTTAAAAAGCTTATTTGGTAGGTTGCAGTTATTCTTTCTTTGTGTTTTCTGCATGCAGTGTCTGCTGGTCAGAGACCACCTTTGGGACTGTTCAAAAGTGGTCGTAAAGACCACTTTTGAACAGTCCCAAAGGTGGTATTAATAGATGAATTTAACTGTATATGGATTTAGTCATACCCATTTCTGACTTTCAACCAATCAGATTAATTGGTGCAATTTATTCTACAAATTTACCAGCTGAAAGACAAACAGGGCAGGTACTTTCGAATGGCTTCTCCAGAAGCCGTCTGATCTGTATTCACACTGTTTGCAAAAGGTACCTTAATGATCCTAAGTATTGGGACAGCCAGGCCTAAGCAAACAGAGCAGACCCAGATCAGACTGCTCCTTTTTGGACTCCTTGATGGATTGCGAAACACATTTGTTAAAATTTTAGGAAAACTACAGCAAGTCCTCAAGGTGTCCCAATTTTTAGGAGTTTTACAGTATTGCATACTCTGGTTCAGCAGGACAAGGGTTATGCACTTGCCGATTCAATGCAGTGTCTGATTGGATAACGTCAAAAATATTCAACATTAGCCAGGAAACCTTACCTCATCACCAAAGTAAATCTTCAGTTTAACAATCACTTACAGAATTTGGCAGCTCTGCTGACAGATCACCATAAAACAAAATTTGTGACATAAAAACTATGATTTACTCCTTAAATGAGAAGTCCCTGTGGTGTAGTGATTATGCTACTTGCCTCATAAATCAGGGTTGTGGGTTTTACTTTTGGATGAGGCTTTCAACCGAGGTACCATCTGTGTTGGACCTTAGCTGTTGGTGGGACTTCAAACTCAATCACCAAACTCCTAATGGTTTCGGATATAACACGGTTTCATGATGGATCGCAAAAATGAATGGTCATTTTTATATATAATTTATACATTTTTGTTTGGATATAACACGGTTGTTTAACTAACACCGTTTCTGCTTTGACCCTATTAATAGTGTTATAAAGAGGTTGTGGTGATTGTAACAATGTGTTGGTGTACACAACAGGAACCATGTTAATGGTGCACCCGTATCAAAACAAAAATGTGTACATTAAAATTATGATAAAATCTTTGGGCATTACTAATCGATTATCGATTGCAATGACATCACTGATAATTGATTATCTTTTGGCAGCATAACAAAGACTTCCAAAGCATTTTATTAAAATTAAGAATTCACTCACCATTTAGAGAGACTGCTAAGCTAGTGGTGATCAGTGTTTCACTAACAGATCCTAAGTAACTTCTTTATTCAGCAATGGTAACAACTTTTTGCACAGCCCTCACATTTTTTTTTTTTTTTTGTATTTTTTCAACTATGCCCTCACATGTGTAACAGGCCTATATGGACTAGTGGGTAAGAGCTCTGACTCTTAACCCATTTTGTACCGGAAACCCGGAAACGGGTACCCTGGCAAACAGTGCAGGCCCAGATCAGACACAGCAGAATGCAGCTTCTGATTAGGGCCTTCACTGTTTCCAAAAAGTTCAGCTATTTTCCAGATAAATTTTGAAGAAAACACAACATGACACCCCTAAATTTTAAATGGACTCCTGCTTTATATAAGGAGGAAGATTCCATTTGGTGCAAAAAGGGTTAATCATTAGGTCTCTCAAAACTGTGATTCAAGCCTCCCGCGACACCGACTCAAATGTGAGCTGTCATGTTCCGCAGCAGAAAGTCAGGGTGTTTCTCTGGGAACTCTGGTTTTCACCCACCACTGATTAATGATCAGTTCAAAATAAGTGAAATAATCTTGAAAGGGTCGTAAAACCAAAAATAAAATGCTCTCACATGTATAGAAATAAGTGACTGCCTACCTTCCACAACACCAGCAAATGCTATAAAAACTCTAGATGCATGCAGGAAATTCACATTAATCACATAGAAAAAGTGGTATGTACTAGTCAGGTACCGTAAAAGTCCTAAAAATTCAGACACCTAGTGAACTTGCTGTAATGTTCCTAAAATTTTAACAAATTTGTTTCATGATCCAGCATGCAGTCCAAAAAGTGCAGACGGATTAGCAAACAATGTAGACCCTGATCTGGGTCTTCACTGTTTGCTTAGGTTTGTCTGTCCCAATACTTAGGATTATTACAGTACAATAATTAACCCTAAAACTGCAGTAAGATTGGCAGACATGATTTTTCAAATATTAAATTTGATTTGTGTCCAATTTTTCAGAGGATATAAGGCTTGACATTACATGTGAATTGTCTGCTAGAAAGACGATGATTCACATGGTATGACATGCCTTACTTTCTCTGAAAAATAGTTTGAATTAACCCTTAACCTGCTGAATATTTATATATGCCACACCCATTACTGATTATCAACCAATCAGATTACTTGATGCAAATTATTGCAACAAATTCACAATCTGAATGGCAAACAATGCAGATCCTGATCAGATGGCTTCTTCAGAAGCCATCTGATCTGGATCTACATTATTTGAAAGATAAGACATATCCGGGTTCAGCAGGACAAGGGTTAAGAAAAGTGTCAAATGAACATGTATGCCCCCCACCTAGCTGCGCAATTAAGGAAACTTAAACACAATCTCGGACGCAGAGAAGGATGCTGACGGAGACAGACAGACAGACAGGGGTAACACTCTATGCCCTTTCCACCATTCTTCAAATGATGGTGGCATAAAAATGAAACTACTGTTTGCTCTAAAAATTTATGTGGTTCTTCAAGGGTTGAAACAGTCAAAACATGTGCAATAGGTACACCCTAGGGGATACCTTTTGGCTGAATTGTAAACTCATTTTAATTCCTGTTTCACTGAATGAGAAAATTAGGAAGTGTTCATACACCTGATAAGCATTCAAAGTAATGAGAGTTAAAATGTGTAAATCTAGATCAGACTGTCTACCTATCCACTAGCATGTTTATTATGCTATTATTCAAGCTGTTGGATAATCAAGACTAGTGTTTGAGGAGTTCTAGAAGCTTGGTAACTTGGAAAATAACGATCGCGATAGGTAGGTAAAAGTTTTTTGTTTGGTTTTGGTTTAACAGCCCTTTCAAGATCATTTCACTTGTTTCGAGCTGATCATTAATCAGACGTGGAGAAGGACATGGATTCGATACCTGCCAGGATTGACAATGAAATCTTTTCTACTGTCACTCCCTCCCTTTGGCTGATTCAAGAAGGGCAGTTGTCAGTTTCTGGCAGAATGATGTGCACTGTACTGGTTAACCGCCTACATATAAGCCTGCCCAGGAAAGTGTGGACTAGTAAACTGACCGGCTTAAAAATGGCCTAAATAGTGTTGACTGGGCCATTAAACTCCAATACAAACAAACAAACACAGAAAATGACACTTGACATTTCACATGAATCATCTGCCCAGCAGAAGAATCACATGAAATGTAAATTATTTTTTCCTGAAAAAAAGGGAAAAAATTGAAAAAACAAGAGGGCCCAATGGCCCTATATCGCTCACCTGTGTACCAGAAAATCATTAGTGTAGGAGACCACTTGACATTGCTACATACTAAATATCTAAGCTCAGGCAAAGCAGTGTCCATGCGTATAAACCCTATTGGTTTCATTGGGCGACAGGGCTTGAGATGTAATTTCATCTCAATGTCGGGTAAAAAGTCCCACAAAATTGGAAGAGACATCTCCAAAATGACCTATACAGTGTTGACAGGGATGTAAAACCTCAAATCAAACAAAATCTGTGCCTTATGGTTTTGGAAAAGAAGATTCTTTTTTTAAGTTTTTTTTCCAGTATAAGTCTATAGAAGCTAATGAGCCCTGGGGCTTGGCCAATTTTGACCAAAAGGGCATGGTTGGCAGGATTTATGTAGGTGACCATTTTGTGTTGCTATATACTAAATATCTAAGGTCTGTATTTCATGGTTTCAAAGAAGATGTTTGAAGCTTTTTTCCATTATAAGTTTGTTGGAGTTAAGGGGCCACAGGATTTGGCCAATTTGGACTGATTATCTAAGTTCTGTGCTTCACAGTTTCTGAGAAGATTTTTTAAGCTTTCTTCCATTTAGAGTCTATGGGAGCTAAGGGGCACCGGGGCGTGGCCCATTTGGACCCCAGGGGCATGATTAGCAGGAAATATGTAGGTGATCACTTGCCGTTGCTAAATTGCTAAATATCTAAGCTCTGGGCCCTATGGTTTCAGAGAAGAAGATTTTTGAGGGTTTTCTCCATTTTGAGTCTATGGGAGCTAAGGGGGTCCCAGGGTGTGGCCCATTTGGACCCGAGGGGCATGATTGGCAGGATTTATGCAGGTGACCACTTGTCATTGCCACATGCTAAATATCTAAGCTCTGGGCCCTGTGGTTTCAGAGAAGAAGATTTTTGAAGCTTTTTTCCATTATGAGTCTAGGGGAGCTAAGGGGCCCCGGGCGTGGCCCATTTGGACCCCAGGGGCATGATTGGCAGGATTTATGTAGGTGACCACTTGCCATTGCCACATGCTAATTATCTAAGCTCTGGGCTCTGTGGTTTCAGAGAAAAAGATTTTTGAAGCATTTTTTCCATTATGAGTCTATAGGAGCTAAGGGGCCCCGGGGCGTGGCTCGTTTTGACCACAGGGGCATGATTGGCAGGAATTATGTAGGTGACCACTTGCTGTTGCTACATGCTAAATATCTAAGCTCTGGGCCCTGTGGTTTCAGAGAAGAAGATTTCTGTAGCTTTTTTCTATTATGAGTCAATGAGAGCTAAGGGGCCCGTGGGCGTGGCCAATTTGGACCCAAGGAGCATGATTGGCAGGAATTATGTAGGTGACCACTTGCAGTTGCTACATGCTAATTACCTAAGCTCTGGGCCCTGCGGTTTCAGAGGAGAAGATTTTTGAAGCTTTTTTCCATTTTGAGTCTATGGGAGCGAAGGGGCCCTGGGGCGTGGCCCATTTGGAACCCAGGGGCTTTATTGGCAGGAATTATGTAGGTGACCACTTGTCGTTGCTATGTGCTCAATATCTAAGCTCTGGGCCCTGTGGTTTCAGGGAAGAAGATTTTTGAAGCTTTTTTCCATTATGAGTCTATAGGAGCTACGGGGCCCCAGGGCGTGGCCTGTTTGGACCCAGGAGCATGATTGGCAGGAATTATGTAGGTGACCACTTGCCGTTGCTACATGCTAAATTTCTAAGCTCTGGGCTCTGTGGTTTCAGAGAAGAAGATTTTTGAAGCTTTTTTTTTTTCATTATGAATCTATAGGAGCTAAGGGGCCCCGGGGCGTGGCCCATTTGGAACCCAGGGGCATGATTGGCAGGAATTATGTTGGTTACCACTTGCCGTTGCTACATGCTAAATATCTAAGCTCTGGGCCCTGTGGTTTCAGAGAAGAAGATTTTTGAACCTTTTTTCCATTATGAGTATATAGGAGCTAAGGGGTCCAGGGGTGTGGCCAATTTTGACCCCAGGGGCATGATTGGCAGGAATTATATAGGTTACCACTTGCCATTGCTACATGCTAAATATCTAAGCTCTGGGCCCTGTGGTTTCGGAGAAGAAGATTTTTTCAGCTTTTTTCCATTATGAGTCTATGAGAGCGAAGGGGCCCCGGGGCGTGGACCATTTGGAACCCAGGGGCATGATTGGCAGGAATTATGTAGTTGACCACTTGCCCTTCCTACATGCTAAATATCTAAGCTCTGGGCCCTATGGTTTCAGAGAAGAAGATTTTTGAAGCTTTTTTCCATTATGAGTCTATAGGAGCTAATGGGCCCCGGGGTGTGGTTCGTTTGGACACCAGGGGCATGATTGGCAGGAATTATGTAGGTGACCACTTGCTGTTACTACATGCTAAATATATAAGCTCTGGGCCCTGTGTTTTCAGAGAAGAAGATTTTTGAAGCTTTTTTTCCATTATGAGTCTATGGGAGCGAAGGGGCCCCGGGGAGTGGCCCATTTGGAACCCAGGGACATGATTGGCAGGAATTATGTAGGTGACCACCTGCCATTGCTACATGCTAAATATATAAGCTCTGGGCCCTGTGGTTTCAGAGAAGAAGATTTTTGAAGCTTTTTTTCCATTATGAGTTTATGGGAGCGAAGGGGCCCCGGGGCGTGGCCCATTTGGAACCCAGGGGCATGATTGGCAGGAATTATGTAGGTGACCACCTGCCATTGCTACATGCTAAATATCTAAGCTCTGGGCCCTGTGGTTTTAGAGAAGAAGATTTTTGAAGCTTTTTTTCCATTATGAGTCTATGGGAGCGAAGGGGCCCTGGGGTGTGGCCCTTTTTGAACCCAGGGGCATGATTGGCAGGAATTATGTAGGTGACCACTTGCCATTGCTACATGCTAAATATCTAAGCTCTGGGCCCTGTGGTTTCAGAGAAGAAGATTTTTGAAGCTTTTTTTCCATTATGAGTCTATGGGAGCGAAGGGGCCCCGGGGCATGGCCCATTTGGAACCCAGGGGCATGATTGGCAGGAATTATGTGGGTGACCACCTGCCATTGCTACATGCTAAATATATAAGCTCTGGGCCATGTGGTTTCAGAGAAGATTTTTGAAGCTTTTTTTCCATTATGAGTCTATGGGAGCGAAGGGGCCCCGGGGCGTGGCCAATTTGGAACCCAGGGGCATGATTGGTAGGAATTATGTTGGTGACCACCTGCCATTGCTACATGCTAAATATATAAGCTCTTGGCCCTGTGGTTTTAGAGAAGAAGATTTTTGAATCTTTTTTTCCATTATGAGTCTATGGGAGCGAAGGGGCCCCGGGGCGTGGCCCTTTTTGAACCCAGGGGCATGATTGGCAGGAATTATGTAGGTGACCACTTGCCATTGCTACATGCTAAATATCTAAGCTCTTGGCCATGTGGTTTCAGAGAAGAAGATTTTTGAAGCTTTTTTTCCATTATGAGTCTATGGGAGCGAAGGGGCCCCGGGGCGTGGCCCATTTGGAACCCAGGGGCATGATTGGCAGGAATTATGTAGGTGACCACCTGCCATTGCTACATGCTAAATATATAAGCTCTGGGCCCTGTGGTTTCAGAGAAGAAGATTTTTGAAGCTTTTTTTCCATTATGAGTCTATGGGAGCGAAGGGGCCCCGGGGCGTGGCCCATTTGGAACCCAGGGGCATGATTGGCAGGTATTATGTTGGTGACCACCTGTCATTGCTACATGCTAAATATATAAGCTCTTGGCCATGTGGTTTTAGAGAAGAAGATTTTTAAAGCTTTTTTTCCATTATGAGTCTATGGGAGCGAAGGGGCCCCGGGGCGTGGCCCTTTTTGAACCCAGGGGCATGATTGGCAGGAATTATGTAGGTGACCACTTGCCATTGCTACATGCTAAATATCTAAGCTCTGGGCCCTGTGGTTTCAGAGAAGAAGATTTTTGAAGCTTTTTTTCCATTATTAGTCTATGGGAGCGAAGGGGCCCTAGGGTGTGGCCCATTTGGCACCGAGGGGCATGATTGGCAGGAATTATGTAGTTGACCACTTTCCCTTGCTACATGCTAAATATCTAAGCTCTGGGCCATGTGGTTTCAGAGAAGAAGATTTTTAAATGTTTTCCCATTATAAGTCTATGGGAGTAATATGTTGCCATGGCAACCAAAATTCCAATCTGATCAGCCCAAAAACCTTATGCAGCCTTTCCCCCTACCTGATGATGATTCACATGAAATTTGATCAAGATTGGCCATGGGGTATTGGAGATATACTTATTTGAAATTGTTTACGGATGCACGGACAGACGCACGGACGGACGCACGGACGCACGCACGACGGACGACGGACAAAAAGTGATCCCAAAAGCTCACCTCGTCACTACGTGACAGGTGAGCTAAAAAAAAGCAGCCTTGTTGGTTTGATAGGTGTTTCAGGTGTTAAGAAAATGACAGATTTAACCCTAATCTTGCTGTTCACGACAAACCCTATCTTTGCAAACAGTATAGATCCAGATCAGATGGCTTCTGAAGAAGCCATCTGATCAGGATCTACACTGTTTGGCATTCAGTTTAAGAATTTGTAGCAATAAATTACATCAAGTAGATTAATTGGTTGATAGACTGAAATGGGTGTGGCTTAAACGAATATTCAGCAAGATAAGATGATAGGTGTTTCAGGTGTTAAGAAAATAACAGATTTAACATACACATGCTGTTTGTGGTACTCCATTATTTTTCTTTCCAGATCTTCTGTTTGTCGAGGAACATATTTCAAATTGTTGGCACGTAGGTAGGTGTGGTCAGCGTACTCCTCTATCGGGAAATCCCCAACTTCAGCTGAAAAAAAAGCTCATATTCAACAAAATGAATAAAATTTCCCTATACACTAAGCATAACTAGAGCAAGCGACCAGTGGGTCATGTATACCCCCAACCAGCCTCTGATGTATCTTTAGAGCTTGTATATAATATGAATGAAGAAGTCAAGAAGCTATAAGAATCCATAAATGTGCTTGTAAAAGCTAAACCAAACATAAAATTTCTAAATGGACCAAGGGGGTGAGGGCATGGAAGTTACTGAAGGGGTGGGGCATCAATGTTACTGAAGCAGCAGGGTGGGGTATGCATCAATGAAATCTTTGGACTGGTATGCAACATTGATGCAAGTATCAACTGAATTTGTCTTAGAGTTTAGAACATGACAGGTATCTATAAACTTTGTCATAAAACTTTGACCAAATGTAAAATTTCCAAGTCTGTGACCTTGAGGATTTGTTTGTTTGATTTGCTGTCAACACTGCATAGGTCATTTTGAGGATGTTGCTTCCAATTTTGTGGGACTTTTACCTGACATTGAGATGAAACTAGAGCCAGTGTTTATGAAACACAATGCCCCCAACTGCTTGACCCTAACACTGCTTGTCCCTAACAGTAATTGAGATATCTTGTTTTTATGTGGCTGTAATGCTGAAATTACACAAGAAAAGCTGTAGTTAATCAGGTCGTTTATTTATCACCCCCTACTAGTTTTTTAAGTTACAGGATAATAGCTCATACAGTTTTAGAGATACAGTCAAACTTGTCTTAGTGGCCACCTTTATTAAGCGAGCAACCTGTCGGATTTTTTTCAAAAGTTAATCAGTTCATCTACTCATCATCCCTGACCAGTCTGTGAAATTTCGGGGAAAAACCTAAAATAGTTTTTTAGATATCTTGCTTACAAACTTAAAACGCGAAAAATTTCAAAGGGCCATAACTCAAGAAAAAACTTTCGGATTTTTTTCAAAAGTTAATCAGTTCATCTACTCATCATCCCCAACCAGCCTGTAAAGTTTCAGGGCAATAGCTCAAACAATTTTTGAGATATCTTGCTTACAAGCTGAAAACACGAAAAAAATCAAAGGGCCATAACTCAAGAAAAAAAAATTGGATTTTTTTCAAAAGTTAATCAGTTCATCTACTCATCATACCCAACCAGTCTGTGAAGTTTTGGGGAAAAACCTCATATAGTTTTTGAGATATCTTGCTTACAAACTTAAAACGCGAAAAATGTCAAAGGGCCATAACTCAAGAAAAAAATATAGGATTTTTTTTCAACAGTTAATCAGTTCATTTACACATCATCCCAAACCAGCTTGTAAAGTTGCAGGGCAATCGCTCAAACAATTATTGAGATATCTTGCTTACAAGCTGAAAACACGAAAAAAATCTAAGGGCCATAACTCAAGAAAAAAAAATCGGATTTTTTTCAAAAGTTGATCAGTTCATCTACTCATCATCCCCGACAAGTCTGTGAAGTTTCGGGGAAAAACCTCAAATAGTTTTTTTAGATATCTTGCTTACAAACTTAAAACGCGAAAAATTTCAAAGGGCCATAACTCAAGAAAAAAATTTCGGATTTTTTTCAAAAGTTAATCAGTTCATCTACTCATCATCCCCAACCAGCATGTAAAGTTTCAGGGCAATAGCTCAAACAGTTTTTGAGATATCTTGCTTACAAGATTTCATAGTATTTTTTGCAAAGGGGCATAACTCAAAAAAGGGGCATAATCCTGACGAGAAAAAAAACACGGGTCAATTATTTTTTCATGAGGAATCCATATATGAAATTTCAAAAACCTAGCACCCATGGTTCTAAAGTTATGCTATGCAGTAAAAAGTGGGACGGACGTAAGGACGGAAGGACGGACGGACGAACAGGGCAAAACCAATATGCCCCCACAACTTCTTCGAAGTTGGGGGCATAATGACATCTCAATCCCTGCCGCCCAATGAATCCAATAGGGTTTATAAGCACTGAACGATCCAACTCGCACCACTTTTCCTGGGCAGGCTTAGATCCTCTAAGCGGTTTACCAGTACTCATGTGCGGTCAGTTTCAGCTCTGCGTAGAAGCATCATGCAGCCCATCTATTTCTTTAAGCCACGATGGGCAGGGGCGGATGTGACCTTGAGGAGCAGTCTGATCAGGCTCCACACTGTTTGAGTGTATGCAAAAAATATGTTAGGAAAGTTTACAAAAAGATGCAGCAGACGACATAAACAGACATTTTTAGATGCTTTTTCTTGGTCTCATAATGATAAGGGTTAACATATCAATTATTATGCTTATGTGATAGAGACAAACTGCTGACACGTTCATTAAGGAATGTATTATGTAATAATATATATGCTTCACATGCCAAATTTGGACCTCCTTATTCAGCATAACGCTTGGAGCATTGTGTTCTTCAGAATTAATTTGGAAAATGGCTGCACATTTTGCAAACGGTGTAGGTCCTGATCAGACACCGCATTCTGCAGTTTCTGATCTGGGCCTGCAATGTTTGCCAATTACCCATTTTGGGGTTTCTGGTACAAAAAAGGGTAAACACGAATCTCAAAAATATTTAGATTACATGTATATATAGCTAGAGCTAAAGCTACACTTTTTAATTCAATATAATATGATTGTCTAACTAACTCAGTTTCTGCTTTGGACGCCAACAAAAAAAATTTGGCTATAAAGAGGTTGTACTCCAGAATACACCACAACCTCATTATAACATGGTTCATTATGACACAGTTTGGATATAACACCGTTTCAAGATGGATCCCAAAAATATATAGATTATATAGAAAAATTACCATAAATGGTCATTTTTCTATACAATCTATACATTTTTGCCGGCCTTGGTCGGATGCAAGTCTGACTGGTGATCAGGGGGACGTGGGTTCGATACCTGCCGGGGTCGGCATACATTCTTTTGTGGAGATTGATTATGAAATCTTTTCTGTGGTCATTCACTCCATTCCGCTGATTCAAGAAGGGCAGTTGTCAGTTTCTGGCGAAAGAATGTGCACTGTACTGGTTAACCGCTTACGTATAAGCCTGCCCAGGAAAAGTGTGGATAGGTTAACTGACCAGCTAAAAATGACATAATTAGTGTTGAATGGGCCATTAAACTCCAAAACAAACAAATCAAAATCTACACATTTTGGTTGGATATAACATGGCCGTTTATGTAACACGATTTCGGCTTTGGACCCTATTAATAGTGTTATAAAGCGGTTGTGGTGCAGTGCTATAAAAAAGGTTGTAGCGTAAAACACAAAATGCTTGCTTTTATTTATACACAGGAGACTACAGGATAACAGGAGACCTGTTAATCACACTGTAAGGTGCCAATTATTGGTCTAGACAATGTCAAGTCCCATCAAAAGACAAATAATTGCTGGCTTCACCTTACTGGACAGTAGCACAGTCTGGCAACAATAATTTTCCACTGGAGACTCTCTGGATGTGATAAACTCTGTAAGGCAAGGCAATATAACCTTTACCACTTTCGGGCTAATTCACCAGACGACAAATTATTGGTATTTTTTTTTTTTTTTTTTTTTTTCATTTTTCCCAGAAAACAGGATTTGGCATCTCAAGAAAATTGCATGAAATGTCAAATCCTGTTTCTAGAAAAAATAGGAAAAAATATTTCAAAATGCCGTCTGCAGAGCATTAAGGGAAACAGAAACAACAAAAATATTTTCTGTTAATTTCCACAAGGAAGACAACTCTTGTGACTTCCTGTTTGCTCTCCTGTCCATCAAATCCAACTAGAATAGGGATCTACTATTATTTATTGGAGCAAATTATTTCCTTTAAATGAAGATCCCCTATTTACTGATATGCTCCTATTTACTGATATGTTAAATATATTTTTGAAGGAGTTGCCTGCCCTGATTTTGTATCCACTCCTCTGATACAAGTTGGTACATGAAACAAAGATGGGAACCAGTCTGTGGTTCGTCAATATGGTTTGACCAGAGTCCTTGGACAGCTTAGCATTCATGGATTACTTGTGACCTGAGAACTGTGATCACACTGTGAAGATGCGTATTTTTCTAGTTCCACCTATTGCAGAAGGCTAAATACTGTCCATCTTAGTGCAGAGCAGATTCCTTAAGGTGCCAAGAAAAACTGCATCTGAAAATGCCATCCATTTATGTTGTGGGATGCAAATTCTGCAAACATTCCAAACATATTTTTGTATAGAGGCATCCGACTGCTCCAAGTACAGAGTCCAACCACAAACGCTTAAGGGGAATGGGAACACCTGGCAGATTTTTCCACCACTTTTCAAAGGGAGACAACTTTCAGAACTTCCTGTTCACATTTCTAAAAGTCCTGTCCCACTGAAAAAGGTGTCTACTCTTAAAGGAAAGAATTTTCTCCTCAGGAGCAAATTCTTACCTTTAAGAGTTGACCCCTATTGACATGGGAGACAAAAATACATTTGCAGGAGTTGCCTCCCCTGAAGATGCTCCCATTCCCCTTATTTGTGTGTTTGTATTGGAGTTTAAACGGCCCAGGCAACACTATTGTAGGTCATTTTTGAGTCCGTCAGGTTACCTATCCACACTTTTCCTGGTAAGCGGTAAACCAGTACAGTGCACATTCTTTCGCCAGAAACTGACAGAAGATTTCATGATCAATCTTCACGAAAGAATGTTGCCGACAACGGCAGGTGTCAAACCTGCATCCTCCTAATCACGAGTCAGACGCACATCCAACAAAGCTACCGAGGCCGGCTCCCATTCCCCTTAAGAGGCCAAGAAAAACTGCATCTAAACATGTTGTCATGTTGTTTATGTCATCTGCTGATCTTCTTGCAAACTTTTCAAACACAGTTTTGCATGCATGCAAATAGTGTGGACCCAGATCAGAGAGCTCGGAGGAGCAGTCTGATCTGGGTCCACACTGTTTGCAACAAGGACTTTTAAAGTAACCAGCAGTTGACAAAGCAGACGACGATTATTGTGATTGGCAAGGTAAGGCTATCCTTAAAAAATTATTTGTTTGCCGTCACCCGACCCACAGTTTTCGAGATGGGCAGGTAGGTAGGTAAAGTAACTTTTTTTATAAATCTTATTTATTTGATCTTCTAAAAATGTATTTAGCTTTATTCTTTTTTTTCAGTAGTTCTATGTCCACATACTAGTTTAACATCCCAAATACAAATTCAGACTTTTTGAAAGAAAATTAAGAAATGCAGTAAACTCTTATCATGCTGTTCAGTGTTCATAACAACCAATACCTTTGCAAACAGTGTAGATCCAGATCAGATGGCTTCTGAAGAAGCCATCTGATCAGGATCTACACTATTTGTCATTCTGTTTGTGAATTTAAATGTAAATATTATATCAAGTAATCTGACTGGCTGATAATCAGAAATGGGTGTGACTAATTCAAATATATACCAGGATAAAGGTTAATCATGAATCTTTATATAAGGAAATTAAAAAAAAAAAAAAAAGATCTTCATGATGGCCAATAAAACTTTTTGGGTAGGGGCCATTTTTCCGGGTAGGTAGGGTAACAGCAAACAGAATTTTTTTATGGTCGGCCTAACAATAGGAGACACTACAAACCTTGAGCAACGTAGGAAGCCAATAAGGCCATGGTATTTTCGCTACATGTCAGCGAGCCCTGGGCGAGGTCCCGCTTCACCTGTAGGGCAAACAGGTACCTGTAATTAAGAATTAAGAAAATTATGTTATAATGAACCATGTAATAACGAGTTTGATTTGAGGTAACACTATTTTGGTCATTTTGGAGATGTTGCTTCCAATTTCGTGGGACTAATACTCGACACTGAGATAAAATGACTTATCAATCCCTGTTGCCCAATGTAAGCAGGCACAGTCCAACTTTGCCTGGGTAGGCTAAGACCTTCTAAGCAGTTTACCAGTACTCATGTGCGGTCAGTTTCAGCTCTGTATGGAAGCATCATGTTGCCCAATCAATTTCTCCAAGCCCCGATGTGCGGCTGGACATGTAAATAGCACTTGAATCATATCTGAAACTGTGCATACAGAAATTGATGCAAAATGCAATGATGTTGTGACTGCAACTGCTCTCCCTTCACTTGTCTGCAGGCAAGCTATCAAAGAATGTTATTTGAGTCGGTGCATGAAAAAACCTACAATAAGACCGTGAGACCAGCAGAGACTCAAATCCACCTGCATATTAGTCTACAGTAGGTACATGTGATCAGCAAAGACTCTGATCAGACTGCACGAATGCACAGGCTGATCTGAGTTGTCGCTGGTCGCTCAAGCCTTCTTGTTGATTTTGTCATGCGCTGGCTCATTTCTCAATAATTCTGGTGTGAGACACGGCAGTAACTGTCAGACAAATGACATAGAGCCAACTTGCATCACCAAATCTACCATATGTACCAAATGTATTTGGACAGACAGGCCTGAGAATGTGGCGTCTCATCAGGGTCTACACTGCTTGCCACTCATCCTGCTATTCTTAGAAACAAGATCGAGTAGTAAATTGTACTTGTTCAAATTTTAGAACAAGTATGGTAAGGAGTTGAGGTGTCCGAATATTTAGGGTAAATACGGTATTTGGTATACAAACCTGGACACTACAAGATCGTTATAGTGTTGACTGGGCCGTTGAACTGCAATACAACAAACAAACAAAACAAGAAGATCATTACAACCAGTAAGCACTCCGGTGTCAGTCTGCACAGCCACACAATCTGATCAGAGCCTTCCTATATGACTCTTAACCCATTGTATACAGGTGGACTCTTCCACTGCTATGTTTTGGACAAGTCCATTGTCAAATAAGGGGGTGTCAGGCCCAATTTTTGTGTGTTTTTATTCCATTTTTGACAGAAAATTCTGTTAGCAAATAGTGCAGGCCCTGATCAGATGCCGTGTTCTGCGGCGTCTGATCTGAGCCTGCACTGTTTGCCAAGATACCCCTTTAGGGGTTCAACGCATGCAATGGGTTCAGACAGCTCAGAGGCTACAGAAGGCTCAGGGGTTCAGCAAAGACTTGAATCAGACTGTGCATGTACGAAGACTGATCCGAGCCCTTGCTGGACACACATCTAAGACATTTGAGCCAGCGCACAACAAAACCTACAATAAGACATGCACCCAACGACAACCCAGATCAGTCTGTGCATCCGCACAGTCTGATCAGAGTCTTCATTGTCAGCTCTAAGGATAGCTAAGGGCCCAATGCTCCTTCTTGCAGCAAAAGAATTCTCTTGTTAGACTATATGGATGTGCAGGCTGATCTTAATATTTGCTGGGTGCACATGTAAATTGTAGGGAATGCTTTGCCCAGGCTCATTTATCTTCACTTGTCAGGGCTCATATGCAATGTGATACATGCCAAGTGTGTTCAAAACACTTGGCTCCTATCTAGATTTTCTGGTTTCATGTGGCTTCCACATGGACACTCAGGGTGCAAGAAGGCCTGCATCAGTTACCATAGAAACTACAATGGACACCAAGCAAAAATGAAGTCTATGAAAGCTTTGGCACACCACAGCCTCTTTATAACAATGTTCATTTAAACATGGTTAAAGATATAACACAGCTTAACCCTTTTTGTACCAAATGGAATCTTCCTCCTTATATATAGCAGGAGTTCATTTCAGAACTTATGGGTGACAGGTTGTGTTTTCAGCAAAATTTATTTGGAAAATGACTGAACTTTTAGCAAACAGTGGAGGCCCTGGTCAGACGCCGCGTTCTGCGGGGTCTGATCTGGGCCTGCACTGTTTGCCAGGGTACCCATTTTGGGGTCTCCGGTACTAAATGGGTTAATGATGGAGCCCAAAATTATATATATTTTATTGAAATATGACAAAAAATGTCATTTTCCTATACAATCTGTAGTTTCTGTTAGGATATCACATTTGTTTAACAAACATGGTTTCTGCTTTGGACTCCCAAACACAGTTTTACAAAGAGGTTGTAGAAGTCTCCGTGGTGCAGTGGTTATGCTACTCGTCTTGTAAACCAGGGGTCGCAGGATCCATCCCGGGCTTCTCCAGACTTTCGGATGAGTCTTTAAACCGAGGTCCCGTCTCCGTATGACCTTAGCTGTTGGTGAGACGTAAAGCTCAAATACTCACTCACAAAGAGGTTGTGGTGTACATCAAATTGATTGTTAATCAGTTGGGCTGAAACTGGAGTAAGCTCTTTTGCAGAACTTGGCACCTCATTGGTGAGCTCCTCCCCCCCCCCCCCCCCCCCCACACACACACTGGTGAGCTTCCCCCCCCCCCCCCCAGCTTCTCCAGACTTTCGGATGAGTCTTTAAACCGAGGTCCCGATTCCGTATGACCTTAGCTGTTGGTGAGACGTAAAGCTCAAATACTCACTCACAAAGACTTTGTGGTGTACATCAAATTGATTGTTAATCAGTTGGGCTGAAACTGGAGTAAGCTCTTTTGCAGAACTTGGCACCTCTTTGGTGAGCTCCTCCCCGCCATCCCCCCAAACACACACACTGGTGTGCTCCTCCCCCCCCCCCCCCCCAACACACACACTTATACCACTACCTCACTTTTCCCCTTAATTACTGCAAGAAACAAATGTCTTGGACATTTTGTCTCCCTGACAAATACCCACAATGTTTGTTTCTTGGAGCATTAAAATATTCTTGAACATCCCATTAACCCATTTCGTATCGGAAACCCCAAAAGGGGTAATTGGCAAACAGTGCAGGCCCAGATCAGATGCCGCAGAACGCGGCGTCTGATCTGGGCCTACACTGTTTGCAAAACTCTCAGCTAATTTCCAAATAAATTTTGAAGAAAACACAACCTGACACCCCTAAATTTTGAAATGGACTCCTGTTGTATATATCGAGGAATATTCCATTTGGTACAAAAAGGGTTAATACTCATCCTAAGTTGAGATTTTGTTTCACCAAAATTGTTGTATAACCCTTTTGACGCCGAGGAAAACAACATCTGAAAATGTCGTCTGCAGAATTTCTTGCAAACTTTTTAAAAATATTTTTGCATACAGGCAAACAGTGTGGACCCAGATCAGACTGCTCTTACAGGAGCAGTCTGATCTGGGTCCACACTGTTTGCAAAAAAAATACTTTTAAGGTAACCGACAGACTGCAAAGCAGACGACAAATGTCGTGATTGGCATTTTATGGGTTAAAGTAGTTTTGTCATTATTTCAAGAGCTGACTGTTCAACAGACAAGAACTGCCTTTGTATATCCAGTATCAGTTTTCACCCACAAAGATCCTTATGAAGCCACTAGACTGTTGGCTTCACGAATCCTTGCGGCTGACAATTTAAAACATACTTTTATTTTTCAGAGAAAGTCAGACATGACATTTTTTTTGGTCAAGATTATTTCACTCATATCAAGCTGATCATTGATTAGAGGTTGGCGAAAACTGGAGTACCTGGAGAAAAACAACCTCAATTTTAGTTGCAGAAGTTGGCTTCTCACATGCGACCCCAGCCAGCCTCAAACCCACAGCGGTGAGAAACCTAATGATTAAGAGTCAGCACTCTTATCCATTAGGCCATCTGTTGAGCAGATGATTTGTGTTAACATGGAGACTGATTTTCTTTTTTTTTTTAATAAAAATGAAGAATTTAAAATGGCACCACCTGTAAATTTTGCTTGTCACCTAAAGGATTAACCCATTTTGTACCAAATGGAATCCTCCACCTTATATATGGCAGGAGTCCATTTCGAAATTTAGGGGTGTCAGGTTGTGTTTTCTTCAAAATTTATTCAGAAAATGGCTTAACTTTTTGCAAACAGTGTAGGCCCTGATCAGACACCACATTCTGCGGCGTCTGATCTGGGCCTGCACTGTTTGCCAAGGTACCCCTTAATGGCTTTCAGGTACTGAATGGGTTAAGAGCCCTTGATATATATATAATGATTAAGAGCCCTTGATATATATCCAAGAGCTTATCCCCTTTTGTACCAAATAGAATCTTCCACCATATAAATAGCAGGAGTTAATTTCTAAACTAGGGGTGTCATGTTGTCTTTTCTTCAAAATTTATTTGTAAAATGACTGAAATTTTTGCAAACGGTGTAGGCCCTGATTCTGCAGCATCTGATCTGGGACTGCCCTTTTTGCCGGGTACCCGTTTTGGGGTTTCCGGTACAAAAAGGGTTATTTGAGGTTGATATCCCATTCAATAAAATATTGGCAGATATGAACAGAACAAAAGCTGCATTCTTAGAACTCATATTTTCACATGTGAATCTGTCAAATGTACCTTTAATTGTTGATAAAAGTAATAGAATTTTAACTGCTTTAACTCTTCAAGCGCTAAGCACATTTAACAGCCAATATTTTCAAAGTACTTTTATTTATTATCTGCACATTTTTCGAAGAAAAGTGGTGATATTGTTATCGCCTCTGTCCATCTGTCTATCTCCTCCTAATCCATTAGTCGGAGTGAGTGACTTTAATTTTACGTCCCACCAACAGCTAAGGTCATACGGAGACGGGACCTCGGTTTAAAGACTCATCCGAAAGTCTGGAGAAGCCCGGGATCGATCCTGCGATCCCTGGTTTGGAAGGCGAGTAGCTTAACCACTGCGCCACAGGGGCTTCTCCATTAGTCGGAATCCAGCCAAATTTGGTGTGTGGGTTGCTTACATGAGTTGGGTGTACAACAGCATATTTATTTTGGTTGCGCACCCTGGGGAGTGGTCAAAAGGTCAAATATCAATAAAATTCAATTATAAATGTCATTTTTTTACATTTTGAAACCAAACTTTGCACACATACTAAGTAATGAAAGATGCAAAACATACTGAACGGGATATTGGCTGTGACCCCTAGGTCATGCTCTAGTCTTAAGGCATATCAAATCAAAAGGGGGTGATGAGTAGAATATAGATCAGGTAAAATTTTCACCCTGGGATCAGATTGGGGTCCTGGGGAGGGGTCAGAAGGTCAAATATCAATCACTGCAGTTTCTGTTGAAAACATGGGGATTTACGATGGCATGCCATCGACTGCACAATCTATTTTTTTTTTTTTCAGTGAAAATAAAACTTGACATTACATGTGAATCATCTTCTGGGTAAAAGTAATACACTTGAAACTCCTGATGAAACTTACTTTTAACTCTTAAAGCACTAAGCACATTTAGTAGATGACAATAACTGGGTCCACACTGTTTGCAAATTTGCCTTTTTTTCAAACTAGGCATTTACATTACCGTAGTTACAACAGTTTTGACTTGCTTTGCTGTTACAACAACTAATACAACTGTTACTCATATCTTATGCCAAATTGACATTTCCTTATGCAGTAAAAACGTTCATCCACAATGAAAACTTTTTCCTTCGTGTACATTGCTTGTCTTAACAGAGTAACGTCTGCTTACCACTTTGGATGGTATATAGTTGTAGACTAGTCCCAAATAATTTCAGCGGGTCTCAAGTTTTTTTGAGATTTTACCTGCTGAGCCTGGATATACACCTCAACCTCGTTATAACACGGAACTCCGGGTCCAACCAACGGACCGTGTTAGTTAACCGAATCGTGTTATAAACGCCGACCGTATTTGTCAAAGATCAACCATTGACACAATGGTGATCAATAGTTTCCCAAACAAGATGATGTGTGGTCCGGTTAATGACCATATTTCCCGACTAAAATGTGTTTAGAACTAATCAATGGCAGTAAATACAATGGCCCATCAAGTCAAACAAGTCACTTTAATCAAAACCAGCTGATAAACCATGTTTTATATCCAGGAATCGTCCGATCTGACAGCGAGTATGACGCCATTTTGATAGCTGGTTCCCGGTGTCATATAATATTTTGACCCACCTAAAAAATGACCCGCGGGTCATAATATTATGACCCGCGGGTCAATATATTATTATAATATTTTGACCCCCCTATAATATTTTGACCCCCCTCCCTAACTTCACAAAAGTTACATTTAAATGACCAAATATGGTGAGGTAACTGTTAAGCAGTAAAACTATGACAATTGTGGTGGTTTTTCCTGCTGATTTTTACACTTGGGCAGTGTCTGAGGGGTGGGGTGGGATAGTTCTAGATCTGAAAATCTACAGCAAGAATATTGACTATAATATATAAGAAAGGGCAATCATGTTTAAAGGGAAATGGCTACAAAGCAGCAAAAAAGATAAAAAATAACAGAAAAAAACACATGACTAAAATGGTATTGAGAGAACCAGCCTATGCACGTGGGGGGTCAAATTATTATAGCTATAATAAAATGACCCACCCTTTTTTATCTGTTATTGATATACTGGTATTTAAATTCATTCAATTAATTAAACTTTTCATTGAATTAGATGGCTTGTAATACACTAGATTCAGTAAGGTTCAGTATGTCGGAGATGTTGCACTGATGAGTTAGGAGGCCTACATGCGGACTGAACAAATTATTTGTCTAAATCGCGACGGAAGTAAGGGCGAGGATTGTGGCCACGTAAAATTGATTTAAGCCCCCCAGTGGAAATCTTCCACTGACCGTTCCAAGGCGGCTCTTCTGTGGCGATTTATTTATGTTGTTGTTTGTTACTTACTGTGTGTATCACTTGTGTCTTTTGGTTTTGGATGGCCATATGGCCATTTTGTGGGAAAGTAACTGTCCTTATGGCCTTCCTTTGTTTAGGTCTGGTCGCTTAATGTTTGTATTTCTTTCCCTTTGGTGTCTTTTATGGGTGGAGTAAGTTAATTGTATCAATTCCTGATCTTTGTTTTACTTCTACTTTGTAACTTAATGACTTGAAATAAGGGGGGGGGGGGGGGGTCAAATTATTATAGCTATAATAAAATGACCCACCCTTACTATATATTTGCAATTAGTGTACTGGTATTTGAGTTCACACAGTTAAATTAAAACTTAAATTGCTTTATATGGCTAGAAATAGACTATATTCAGTAAGGTACAGTATGTGGGAGGGGTTGTTACTTAATGACTTGAAATTGGCGGGGGGGGGGGGGGGGGGGGGTCAAATTATTATAGCTATAATAAAATGACCCACCCTTACTATTTGTAATTAGTGTACTGGTATTTGAGTTCACACAGTTAAATTAAAACTTATATTGCTTTATATGGCTAGAAATAGACTATATTCCTTTGTTGAAAAAGATACTTGGGGGGTGGGGGGGGGGGGGGTCATTTTATTATGGGTATAATATTTTGACCCCCCCCCCCCCCCCACCCCCTTCTAAGCAGCAACACCCATTTCAAAAGAGAATATTATTCTTCATTATCTTGTTAAATGTGATATAATATGTTGTTTTATCCGTTTTCTTGACATGATATTATTGTCCAGTACTTTGTAAATTGTACTGGGGGGGGGGGGGTCATTTTATTATAGCTATAATATTTTGACCCCCCCCCCCCCCCTTTCTTGGCAGCAACACCCATTTCAAAAGAGAATATTATTCTGCATTAATTTTGTCAAATGTGAAATAATCTGTTGATATTATTGTCCAGTACTATTATTTTGAGTCCATTTCCTTAGTTGAAAAAAGATATGTATTGGGGGGGGGGGGGGGGGGGGGTCATTTTATTATAGCTATAATATTTTGACCCCCCTACCCATGTTGTCAGATCTGCAATAGACTCCTTGCAATACCCATTTCTTATCTTGTCAATACCTATTTATCGATGAAAGTCCACTTCTGATTTATTTTGCTGAAGTTTTAGGGACGGGTCAAAATATTATAGGGGGGGTCAAAATATTACTGTAATATATTGACCCGCGGGTCAAAATATTACACGGGTCAAAATATTATCTGACACCGGCTAACTTTGTTGTAACTGAGCGTCCGGAACCGTACCGAACTACAGTACCGTTAATACATTTCAATGGTGAAATTACCGGTTAGGGTTCGGAACCGGTGTAACAGGCCGGTTCTTCCCCCCAGTCAGTTTCTTCCCCGGGGAAGAACTGGGCCTGCCTGTTTCTTCCCCGGGGAAGAAACTGACTAGTCAGTTTCTTCCCCACCCAGTCAGTTTCTTCCCCACCTGAAATTTTTTTTGAACCACAGAGAACGGGTAATTTATGCCTCACAAATTGTTAAAAATTCAGAAAGAAACCATTCTGAATTAGTTTTGAGTCTTCACAGCTTGAATGGCAAAATTTTCTCTATGCCATACAATATATGGAGATCCAAGGAAATTTTCATCCCAATTCCAGTATCTATGATTAATTTTCTTAGCTTTTTATGACATTAATTGTTATTAACTAAACAGATATAATAAGCAACAACCCTTTAGTGCTCCAATCTAAATATAATTTGGAAAGTGGGGGTGGGGAAGAACTGGGCCGGCCCATTTCTTCCCCGGGGAAGAACTGGGCTGGCCCATTTCTTCCCCACCCCAGATTTTTCTGTTTACTAAAAATACTTGTGATAAATGTTCTTCACTTTTAAAGACATAAATTGGTATTAACTACAGAGGTACTATAAGCAACAAATGTTTGGCCCTTAAATTTCAATAGAATTGGGAGACTTGGGGGTGGGGAAGAATTGGGCCGGCCCAGTTCTTCCCCACCCCAGATATTTCTGTTTACTTATAATTCTTGTGATAAATTTCCTTTGCTTTCTAGGACAAAATATTGGTATAAACTACAAAGATATAATAAGCAAAAAATGTTGGGAGCTTTATTATCAAGAGAATTTGGAGGCTGGGGTGGGGAAGAACTGGGCCGGCCCAGTTCTTCCCCACCCCAGATGTTTCTGCTTACTAATAATTCTGGTGATAAATTTCCTTTGCTTTTTAAGACATTAGTATAAATTAAACAGATATAATAAGCAACAAATGTTTGGAGCTCAAATCTTAATAGAATTTGGAGACTGGGTTGTGGGGAAGGACTGGGTTGTGGGGAAGAACTGGGCCAGCCCGTTTCTTCCCCACCCCAGATGTTTCTGTTTACTAAAAATTCTTGTGATAAATTTTCTTCACTTTTAAAGACATAAATTGGTATTAACTAAACAGATATAATAAGCAACAAATGTTTGGCACTTAAATATCAATATAATTCGGAGACTCAATGGTGGGGGAAGAACTGGGCCGGCCTGTTTCTTCCCCACCCTTGGGTAGTGTTGTACAGTTATGTCAGTTATATTGCTGAAGATATCTTGGGTGGGGAAGGGCTGGGCCAGTCCGTTTCTTTCCCACCCTTGGTAAGTATTGTACTGTTAAGTCAATTATGACATTGAAGGTGTCTGGGTGGGGAAGAACTGGGCCAACCGATTTCTTCCCCACCCCTGGGTAGTGTTGTACAGTTATGTCAGTTATATCACTGAAGATGTCTGGGGTGGGGAAGAACTGGGGTGGCCCATTTCTTCCCCCACCCTTGGGTAGTGTTGTGCAGTTATTTCAGTTATATTGCTGAAGATGTCTTGGGTGGGGAAGGACTGGGCCGCCAGTTTCTTCCCCACCCATGGTTAGTGTTGTACTGTTAAGTCATTTATGACATTGAAGGTGTCTGGTATGGGGAAGGACTGGGCCTGCCCATTTCTTCCCCACCCTTGGCTAGTGTTATACAGTTATGTCAGTTATATCAGAGGATGTCTGAGGCAGGGAAGATCTGGGGCGACCCATTTCTTCCCCAACCTTGTGTAGTGCTGTACAATTAAATCAGTTATGATGTTTAAGTTGTCTGTGGTGGGGAAGAACTAGGCCGGCCCAGTCCCAGTTATTATATCTTTTTAGTTTATTCCAATTAAAAAGGGAAGAAAATTTATCACAAGAATTTTTTACAAACAGAAAAATCTGTTCTAATTAGATTTGAGCTCCAAACATTTGTTGCTTATTATATCTTTTTATCATATGACGTCGCTTCTGAGAGTGTAATAACGCCATGTAATATTTTCGATAATCCACTAGTGGATTAAATATGCAAATTAGGTAGATACGTCCCGTAACGTTACATGTATGACGTCCTTAGCGACGTCGCGTTTATTAATGGCGGAATGCTGATATTTTTGTAAACAATCGTGAATAAAATGCGTTTTAAATGTCATATGATAAATAGAATCTTGCATTCGTGCTCATGTATTATTGAATTTATTAAACTCGTTCAGGAAAAGGAATAAAACGCTCGGCAAGCCTCGCATTTTATCCCTTTTCCTCAACTCGTTTAATAAATTCAATAATACATGAGCACTCATGTAAGATCCTCTATTTAGTTTATACCAACTTTTATCTTAAAAAGCGAAGAAAATTTATCACAAGAATTTTTTACAAACAGAAAAATCTGGGGTGGAGAAGAAACGGGCCGGCCCAGTTCTTCACCACCCTCAATTTCTAAATTCAATTGAGATTTGAGCTCCAAACACATTTGTTGCTTCTTAAATCTTTTTAGTTTATACCAAATTTTGTCGTAAAAGCGAAGGAAATTTATCACAAGAATTTTTTGCAACAGAAAAATCTGGGGTGGGGAAGAAACGGGCCGGCCCATTTCTTCCCCACCACCAGTTTCTAAATTCAATTGAGATTCTAGCGCCAAACATATTTGTTGCTTTTATATCTTTTTAGTTTGTACCAACTTTTGTCTTAAAAAAGGGAAGGAAATTTATCACAAGAATCTTTTGTAAACAGAAAACTCTGGGGTTGGGAAGAAACGGGCCGGCCCAGTTCTTCCCCATCCCCAGTCTCCAAATTCTATTTTGATTTGAGCTCCAAACAGTTGTTGTTTATTTGATAATTTAAGTTTATTCCAATTTATGTCTTAAAAAGCGAAGAAAATTTATCACAAAAATTTTGGTAAATAGAAAAACTGGGGTGGGGAAGAAACGGGCCGGCCCAGTTCTTCCCCACCCCCAGTCTCCAAATTATATTTAGATTTGAGCTCCAAACATTTGTTGCTTATTATATCTTTTTAGCTTGTACCAATTTATGTCTTAAAAAGAGAAGAAAATTTATCACAAGAATTTTTTGTAAACAGAAAACTCTGGGGTGGGGAAGAAACAGGCCGGCCCAGTTCTTCCCCACCCCCAGTCTCCAAATTCTATTTAGATTTGAGCGTCAAACATTTGTGGCTTATTATATCTGTTTAGTTAATACTAATTTATGTCTTAAAAAGCAAAGAAAATTCATCAAAGATGCTTGAATTTGGATGCATATTTTATTGCATCTCCATGAATGGTGTAGCATTAGAGCAAATTTTGTCATTCAAGCTAAAAGGACTCAGAACTTATTCAGAATGGTCTCTTTTCTCATTTATAACAAATTGTGAGCTGAAAATTATTCGTTGACTTTAGTTCTGAAAAAAATTCAGGTGGGGAAGAAACTGACCGGGTGGGGAAGAAACGGGCCGGCCCAGTTCTTCCCCCAGGGAAGAAACGGGCCGGCCCAGTTCTTCCCCCGGGGAAGAAACGGGCCGGCCCAGTTCTTCCCCGGGGAAGAACCGGGCTGGGGGAAGAAACTGACCGTTACACCGGACAATGATCAACGCTTTCAAGAAATTTGAATTACTTCCCTTGAAATGAATTACCCTTAATATTTTAGCCATTTGAAACGATTTTTAATGGCGCACATGGCCTTTGAATGATTTTCTTACCGCAAAAATCGATCTTGAATATGTTTTATCATTTGCTTTTAAGATGGAATAAATTGACTTTCTTTTACATGCGGCTCTAGAAAATGAGTTTTATTGCAGCTGACCGATCACATCGTCTGCATCCGTGTTTAAAATTTCTGCTGAGCAGTGATCCTTAACAGAGCATGATAAATAATTTTTTTCCGGTTGCGTAACTGAATTCTTTAATCTCTTTATCTCACTAAGCCAACACTTTTGATTGTGCCGATGGCAGTTCATGTTTATCATGCGTGTCAAGCTAAACAAGTTTATACACTGTATATTCAACTCTGCTGGAGGCCTGCAATAAATATTAAAAAGTACCGTTATAAACCGTGTTAGCTACCGTGTTAGCTACCGTATTACCGCAGTCAAAAGTGAGAGGAAGATAAAGTTGTTGTGCTTAAAACCTGATACAATCCTTGGATAATATTTATAAATGTTGGTTGGGGAAAATTTGGGGTCCAAACCAAAACCGTGTTATATCCGAATTCGTGCTGTAACGAATCGTGCTATAACGAGGTCCGGGTGTACCTTATTTTCCAAACAATGAAGATCCAGATCAGATGGCTTCGTCTAACGAAGCCATCTGATCAGGATCTGCATTGTTTGCCATTCAGATTGTGAATTTGTTGCAATAATTTGAATCAAGTAATCTGATTGGTTAAAAATCAGTAGTGGGTGTGGCATATATAAATAGGATATCAATGTACCTTGTCAGCTCATCCTCCAGTAATGCTGGATCTGGTGTATAAAACTTGACGAGAAATCGTAAGGGTGTGTCGGGACTGGGTAGCTGTTTGAGAACTGGCTTCTCCTTATCCAGCCAACACTGAAAATTAAAACAAGTAACCTACAAGAAATAGCATTCCTAAAAGCTTGGGTCTACCCGTGGCATTTTTTTTTTATTTAAGGACTTGGTAGTGGGTGTAAACAATGAATTCTTTTTGAGAAATTGGCCTTTATTTTGATGGCCCTTCCAAGACTATTTCACTAATACTGAGTGCAGTACACCCTCTGTTCTTCTAATTTAACATTGCTATTTTCAGCTATATTTTTGAAAGTGTCAAAGACATGGTCATCTGGAATGACCTCTCTAGCGCACTGCATGCATAAAAATCGTGCAAGTTTTAATACGGTCAAGTGATTAAAGGTCAATTATTTCATGCATGTTTGAAAAATGCACGAAACATTCAAAACTATTACGCAATACGGCAACTATTAATACTTTCCAAATGGCCCTCGTAGAAAGTTTATGTAACATGTATGCTTCCCAAAGAAATAGAATGCTACAAAGGCACAGACAGGCTTAGCAAACAGTGTAGACCCAGATAAGATGCTGTAGAAAGCTGCATTCTGCAGCATCTCATCCAGGTCTACACTGTTTGCCACTCATTGAGTTGTTTTTAGACAACATCCGGCAGAAAATTGTATTTGTTCAAATTTTAGAACAAGTATGGTATGGAGTTGAGGTGTCCGAATACTTAGGTCAATAATTTGTTTTGTTTGATTTGAGGTATCGGACATATTTTCTGCCTTTGTTTACATGGGAGACAATTTTGTTGTTGACTTCCTGTTTGGTTTAAACAATATTTATTCGTTTTCAATAAACAGGCAAGCTACAACAGTACATGTACAAATTGCAATGACAGGATTTGAAAACAAGCGAAGTGCTTATGTGAATCATCTGATGTGAATCATCTTCCTGTTTATGTAACTGAACCCCTCAAAAAAGTGACATACTCTTAGGAGCAAAGTCTGTCACTTAAAAGCAAACCTATTCTCATCCTCGGTGCAGATTTTCAGCCAACCATGTAAATTTGGTAACAAGAGGACCATGATGGTCCCATATCGTTCACCTGAGATAAGAAATTTACATGTGGGTCGAGGGGTAGGGCAATTTTTGTCCCCAGGTCCAGAAGTTGAACAATTTTGGTAGAGGTCCACTAAATGAAGCTAAATATCAAAGTCCTGGGCCTTCTGGTTTCAGATAAGGAGATTTATAAAAGTTTTCCCTACAAAAGTCTATGTAAGACCAGTGGGCTCCATGGTGGGGTGAATTTTGGCCCCTGGGGTATGATTTGAACAATCGTAGTAGCGGTCCACTAGATGAAGCTTCATACCAAGACTTGGGCCTTTTGGTTTCAGTCAAGAAGATTTTCAAATGTTTTCTCTATGTAAGTCTATGTAAAGCCAGTGTCCCCTGAGGCTGGGCAATTTTCGGCCCCAGGACTATAATTTGAACAATTGTGGTAGAGGTCCACTAGATGAAGCTTCACACCAAATATCAAAGACCTGGGCCTTCTGGTTTCAGTCAAGAAGATTTTCAAATGTTTTCTCTATGTAAGTCTATGAAAAGCCAGTGTCCACTGAGGCTGGGCAATTTTCGGCAATATCAAAGACCTGGGCCTTCTGGTTTCAGACGAGAAGATTTTTAAAGGTTTTCCCTAAATATGCCCATGTAAAAACCAGGGGGCCCCAGTGCGGGGGCATTCTTGGCTATAATTTGAACAATCTTGGTAGAGGTCCACTAGATGAAGCTTCACACCAACTATCAAAGACCTGGTGCAGGGGCATTTTTGGCCCCAGGGCTATAATTTGAACAATCTTGGTAGAGGTCTACTGTATGATGCTTTGTACCAAATATCAAAGACCTGGGCCTTCTGATTTCAGACAAGAAGACTTTGAAATGCTTTCCCCATATAAGCCTATGTAAAACCAGCAGGCCCTGGAGCGGGGGCATTTTTGGTTGCAGGGCTATAATTTGAACAATCTTGGTACAGGCCCATTAAATGAAGCTTCATAAAAAATATCAAAGACCAGGGCATTCTGGTTTCAGACAAGAAGATTTTTAAAGGTTTTCCCTATATAAGCATTTTTGAAGGTCCACTAGATGAAGCTTTTTTAAAGGTTTTCCCTACATAAGGTTTTTTAAAGGTTTTCCCTACATAAGGCGATGTAAAACCAGTAGGCCCTGGTGCGGGGACATTTTTGGCCCCAGGGCTATAATTTGAATAATTTTGGTAGAGGTCCACTAGATGAAGCTTCATACCAAATATCAAAGACCTGGACCTTCTGGTTTCAGACAAGAAGATTTTTAAAGGTTTTCCCTATATAAGCATTTTTGAAGGTCCACTAGATGAAGCTACATACCAAATATCAAAGAGCTGGGCCTTGTGGTTTCAGAGAAGAAGATTTTTTAACTTTTAAGTTAGAAAAACATTTTTAGCTTTTTAAAGATTTTTAAAGGTTTTCCCTATATAAGCATTTTGGTCCCAGTGCTATAATTTGAACAATCTTGGTAGAGGTCCACTAGATGAAGCTACACACCAAATATCAAAGAGCTGGGCCTTGTGGTTTCAGAGAAGAAGATTTTTTAACTTTTCAGTTTGAAAACCATTTTTAGCTCCTTTGACCTAGATGTGCAATGGACCAGAACCATTTGAACAACTTTGAAAGGGGACCAACTAAGGATCAGACCTGTGAAGTTTGGTCAAACAATGAGTGGTTTAGGAGACGTTGTTTGAAGAAATTGTGGACGGCCAATGACGGCGACGACGGATGGTGATTGATCACAATAGTTTCCCTGAAGCCTTCGGCTCCGGTGAGCTAAAAATATGGTGCTTGGGTCAATGTGAAGGTGATTTGTAGCTTTCAGTGTCTTTGGGTTCTGCTGAGCCAAGGGCCTGTTGTGCTTGCTGGAACAGTCAGTGGTGGTAAATGACGAGTCCGCCATGTCCTTAGCTGCTGATTGCACCGTAAAACCACAACACAGAGTGCTTCAAACAGTACCCTCCTCTTAACCCTTTTTATACCAAATGGAATCCTCCTCCTTATATATAGCAGGAGTTCATTTCCAAATTTAGGGGTGTCAGGTTGTGTTTTCATCAAAATTTATTTGGAAAATGACTGAACTTTTAGAAAACAGTGGAGGCCCTGATCAGACGCCGCGTTCTGCGGCGTCTGATCTGGGCCTGCACTGTTTGCCAGGGTACCCGTTTGGGGGTTTCTAGTACTAAATGGGTTAAATAAAGTTTCACTTACCTCAAGGCCATGGTGATCTTCAAAGTCTAGGTCAAAGTAGTCAGCTTCTAGAAGATTGAGATGTCGTGTCACGGCCTCCCACAGTTGTGAACCATAGGCCTTTACCTGGAAGTAAAGAATATGCAAACATTAACAGTTGCTTTGCTGAACAGGATGCGCCCTACTAATGGTATGCAAACACTGTCTGGATCTAGATCAAATGGCTTCTTCAGAAGCCAGCTGATCTGGAGCTACAGTGTTTGTCATTCAGTTTGTTCATTTCAACAATTAACCCTTATCTTGCTGTTCACGACAACCCATATCTTTGGAAACAGTGTAGATCCAGATCAGATGGCTTCTGAAGAAGCCATCTGATCAGGATCTACACTGTTTGGCATTCAGTTTATGAATTTGTAGGAATAAATTACATCAAGTAATCTGATTGGTTCAAAGTCAGAGATGGGTGTGGCTAAACTGAATATTCAGCAAGAGAAGGGTTAAATTAGTTTGGGGAATCTAAATGGCTAAAAGAGGAGTCCATTTTGAAATTAGCCCTTGTGAAATGGAGTTCTTAAGTCAAGAGCAGTTCAAGAATAGTTCTTGAAAATTAGTAGAATTACACTGACATTCTGTTGGAATGGGTGTGGCGAAACAAATTTATCAGTTACCCCCTGTATATATTGCATTGTAATGCAATGACCTGATAAAGACACGCTGTCTCAGGACAAGTGAGCTTTATCACGTCAACGTGACATTGCACTTTTATGAATGAACCAGATTACTGGAAAATGACAAAAAATGTTATTGTAACTGGAAAAAAATGGCAAAATTACTTGAAAAAAAAAAATCATAGGAAAAACATGGTCAGCTGATACTATATATATCGACCACCAGAATGCTTGGATGCACTGGGGACCATCAATAACTGACCGTAAATTCCTAATTTAAGAGTGTACAAGGGGATAAACTGATAAATAGAATACCAGATTCGTGTCATTTGATATCAAGTTTATCAGGCTCGGCTTCGAGAATGCATGTAGAATCGCAAGGCTTCGATTCTACAAGCGTTCTCGAAGCCTTGCCTGATAAACTTGATATCAAAAGACACTCACTTGGTATTCTCTATTTATTTAGCAGGATAAGGGTTAAAAGTCTCTGTATACTGCTACTCTTTTATAACACAGTTTTAGATATACCAGGTTCGTGTCATTTGATATCAAGTTTATCAGGCAAGGCTTTGAGAACGCTTGAAGAATCGCAAGGCTTGCGCTGAGATAGCATATTTTTATCAGGTCAGTATGTTACAATGCAATTAATATAGGGGATAACTCATAATTAGATATATCACTGTCATGTTTCAAAAAGTTCATTTACCGTATTCGGGCGTGTATTACCCGCAGTTTTTTTCCCTCAAATTACAGGCCTAAGTTTAGGGTGCGGGTAATCCGCCCGAATTATTTTTGGACCATTTTATTTTTACCTTGTCAACTGAAAATACGATGTATCTCATTGTTATGCACTATCCTTTTACGATTCCCGACATAAATAACGTTTAATTGTCCACTCAATTTTACTTACACATGCGTAATATAACAATCTCCATTACTTTACTAGCAAGCCCGATTTTGTGAGTATTAATCCTAAAACTCTGATTTTAAACAAACAAGAGGGCCATGATGGCCCTGGATCGCTCACCTGATCCATAGTGTAACAAGTGGGCCCCAGAGAGGGCCATTATTGGCCCCAGGGCTTTAATGTACATAATGTTGAGGGAGGTCTTAAAGGTGAAGCTTCATACCAAACATCAACAAAGGCTAAAATTTGAACAATCTTGTCAAAGGTCCACTAGATGAAGCTACACATCAAATATCAAAGACCTGGGCCTAGCGGTTTCAGAGAAGAAGATTTTTAAAGATTTTGCCTATATAAGCCTATGTAAAATCAAAGGGCCCCGGGACAGGGGCATTTTTTGCCCCAGCACTATAGTTGGAACAATCTTGGTAGGGGTCCACTAGATGAAGCTTCATACCAAATATCAAAGTTCTGGGCCTTGTGGTTTCAGAGAAGAAGATTTTTAAAGATTTTCCCTATATAAGCCTATGTAAAACCAAAGGGCCCCGTGGCAGGGGGGGATTTTTTGTCCCAGCACTATAATTTGAACAATCTTGGTAGGGGTCCACTAGACGAAGCTTCATACCAAATATCAAAGTCCTGGGCCTTGTGGTTTCAGAGAAGAAGATTTTTAAAGATTTTCCCTATATAAGCCTATGTAAAACCAAAGGGCCCCGGGGCAGGGGCATTTTTGGCCCCAGCACTAAAATTGGAACAATCTTGGTAGGGGTCCACTAGATGAAGCTTCATACCAAATATCAAAGTCCTGGGCCTTGTGGTTTTAGAGAAGAAAATTTTTAAAGATTTTCCCTATATAAGCCTATGTAAAACCAAAGGGCCCCGTGGCGGGGGCATTTTTGGCCCCAGCACTATAATTTGAACAATCTTGGTAGGGGTCCACTAGATGAAGCTTCATACCAAATATATAAGACCTGGGCCTTGTGGTTTCAGAGAAGAAGATTTTTAAAAATTTTCCCTATATAAGCCAATGTAAAAGCAAAGGGCCCCGTGGCGGGGGCATTTTTGTCCCAGCACTAAAATTTGAACAATCTTGGTAGGGGTCCACTAGATGAAGCTTCATACCAAATATCAAAGTCCTGGGCCTTGTGGTTTCAGAAAAGAAAATTTTTAAAGATTTTCCCTATATAAGCCCATGTAAAACCAAAGGGCCCCGTGGCGGGGGCATTTTTTGTCCCAGCACTAAAATTTGAACAATCTTGGTAGGGGTCCACTAGATGAAGCTTCATACCAAATATCAAAGACCTGGGCCTTGTGGTTTCAGAGAAGAAGATTTTTTAAGATTTTCCCTATATAAGCCTATGTAAAACCAAAGGGCCCCGGGGCGGGGGCATTTTTGGCCCCAGCACTGTAATTTGAACAATCTTGGTAGGGGTCAACTAGATGAAGCTTCATACCAAATATCAAAGACCTGGGCCTTGTGGTTTCAGAGAAGAAGATTTTTAAAGATTTTCCCTATATAAGCCAATGTAAAACCAAAGGGCCCCGTGGCGGGGGCATTTTTTGTCCCAGCACTATAATTTGAACAATCTTGGTAGGGGTCCACTAGATGAAGCTTCATACCAAATATCAAAGTCCTGGGCCTTGTGGTTTCAGAGTAGAAGATTTTTGAAGATTTTCCCTATATAAGCCTATGTAAAACCAAAGGGCCCTGGGGCGGGGGCATTTTTGGCCCCAGCACTATAATTTGAACAATCTTGGTAGGGGTCCACTAGATGAAGCTTCATACCAAATATCAAAGACCTGGGCCTTGTGGTTTCAGAGAAGAAGATTTTTAAAGATTTTCCCTATATAAGCCAATGTAAAACCAAAGGGCCCCGTGGCGGGGGCATTTTTCGTCCCAGCACTCAAATTTGAACAATCTTGGTAGGGGTCCACTAGATGAAGCTTCATACCAAATATCAAAGTCCTGGGCCTTGTGGTTTCAGAGAAGAAGATTTTTAAAGATTTTCCCTATATAAGCCTATGTAAAACCAAAGGGCCCCCGTGCGGGGGCATTTTTGGCCCCAGCACTATAATTTGAACAATCTTGGTAGGGGTCCACTAGATGAAGCTTCATACCAAATAACAAAGACCTGGGCCTTGTGGTTTCAGAGAAGAAGATTTTTTAAGTTTTTGGTGAAAAAAATCTGTTTTTGGCTCCTGTGACCTAGATGTGCAACGGACCGGAACCATTTGACCCATATTCAAACTTGACCGAGATATTGTCATGATGATCATTCTGAGCAAGTTTGATTAAGATTGGACCAAAATTGTGGCCCCTAGGGTGTTCACAAGGTTTTTATATGATTTGACCCGCTGACCTACTTTTTAACCCGATATGACCCATATTCGAACTGGACTGAAATATTGTCACAATGGTCATTCTGAGCAAGTTTCATGATAATTGGACCAAAACAGTGGCCTTCAGAGTGTTCACAAGGTTTTTCTATGATTTGACCTACTGACCTACTTTTTGACCGGACATGACCCATATTCGAACTTGACCAAGATATTGTCATGATGATCATTCTGAGCAAGTTTGATTATGATTGGACCAAAATTGTGGCCTCTAGGGTGTTCACAAGGTTTTTCTATGATTTGACCCGCTGACCTACTTTTTAAGCCGACATGATCCATATTCAAACTTCACTAAAATATTGTCACAATGATCATTCTGAGCAAGTTTGATGATGATTGGACCAAAATTGTGGCCTCTCGAGTGTTCACAAGGTTTTTCTATGATTTGACCTACTGACCTACTTTTTTACCCGACATGACCCAAATTCGAACTTGACCGAGATATTGTCATGATTATCATTCTGAGCAAGTTTGATGATAATTGGACCAAAACTGTGGCCTCTAGTGTGTTCACAAGAAAAAGTTTACGCACGACGGACGACGGACGACGGACGACGCACGACGACGCCGGACATCTTACTGTCACAAAAGCTCACCATGACCTTCGGTCAGGTGAGCTAAAAACAAGCAAGTTCAATGCGAACATCAAAACTGCCGTCCACAAATCACCGCTACAGTTTTTTTTTTCTACACGCGATCGGTAAATGACGTCATCGGACCCCAGCAACCCCGCACGTGTCTATTGTTTTATCTTAATGGGGCGTATCTCTCTCATAAAAATGTTTGGAAACGGTAAAAAAATTCTCGATAGCAAAACGGTTGTGGAAAACTGCGCTTTCCGTAAGCTCCGTGTCAATAACCAACAACCGCATACAAATGTGTTAACACATATTAAAGAGTACAACTTTTCTCGCCAAGCGTCTGCTATTTGGCGCCAAAACATAACCATTCACGAGATAGTAGAATAGTCTTAGCAACTCGTCTTAGGAGCAATTAAATAATTTTCACACTGATTGCGGATTAAATTTTATGATAGGGGAATAAACGCAAATTAGAGACATAACTTGCCCATATTTTCACACCTTATCGACACGCACTGCAGGGTGGCAATTATATGACAGGGATTAAGAATAGTGTCATAATTGAACCGTTATAAATCAATAAACAGTGTCAATCCAAATCAGACATCGGCGGCGTCTTTCTGAGGTGTCTGATCTGGGACTGCACTGTTTGCCGATGTCCCAAAAAAAGAAACGCCCGCAGCGTCTTTCTTAGGTGTCTGATCTGGGACTGCACTGTTTGCCGATGTCCCAAAAAGGGCCGCGGGCATATGATGATTAATAAATAAATAAAAATGGTGAACAGGTAAAGTTTTTTCAACATTTTAATGCAAAACACATGCTTTCTGGTGATACTCGCACGCACGTGCATTTTCCTGCCTTTTGAAGACGATCGCGCGTTCCGTCGTGTGTTACAAAAACTGGCCAAATTCTTACTTTTTCTCACTTACGCATCCACCAAAATTTCAGCAAATGTTCCATGCGGGTAATACAACAGGATAACAGTTTTCCCCCAGATTTTGGCAAAAAAAGGGGGTGCGGGTAGTACGCAAATGCGGGTAATACACACCCGAATACGGTAACTATAAGATTCTATGATGATTATAAGACTTAGCCCTTAACCTGTTGAATAAATTAAATTCAGCAACCTGCGGAATAAATTAACTTAGCCACACCCATGGCTAACTATCTACAAATCATATAACCTGACATAATGTATTTGTTCAAATTCACAAACTGCCTAACAAACAGTGTAAATCCTGATCAGATGGCTTCTCTGATCTGGATCTACTTGTTTGCAAAGGTTGGGGGTTATCGTCTTCAGCAGGATATTAGGTTTAGTTTGCATGAACCACAACAGCGCATCCAAACAGAGGATTGCTGGCCCCCGCTCATCGGGGCTTGAAGAAATATATAGGCTGCACAATGCTTCCACGCCGAGATTAATCCGACCTGCACACGAGTACTGGTTAACCGCTTTGAGGATCTAAGCCTGCCAAGGCAAGGCGGTGCAAGTCCATGCTTATAAACCCTATTGGTTTCATTGGGCGGCAGGGCTTGAGATATCATTTCATCTCAGTTTTGGGTGGAAGTCCCACAAAATTGGAAGCAAAGTCTCCAAAGTTACCTTTACAGTGTTGATGGGGACGTTAAACCTCAACTCAAACAAACAAAACAGGATTACTGGGCCGGTGTTGGTAGCTTAGTTGGATTGGCATCTGACTGGTGACAGGATACCTAATTCTTTCAAATATACTTAATATGCAATCTTTCAAAATTCATTCTCTTCCTTCCACTGATTCAAGAAGCGTAGTTGCATGCAGTTGATCAGGACCCTTTTGCTTAATCAAAGCATTGACAGAACAAGGGTATAAGAGGATAGGCCGTGGAAAATGGTCCTGTATGGAAAACTAAGACTACTCCATTCCGCTCCTGATCTGGGTCTACATCATTTACCTAACCCAGAAAATGAGCCCACTCCAGGTTTTAAAGACACTGTAAAAATTCTGACATCTTGAAGACTTGCTGTAATTCTCTTAAAATTTTAACAAATTTGTTTTATGACCCGGCAATCAGTCCAAAAGGTGCAGATGGAGTGGCAAACAGTGTAGACCCTGATGGCAATCAGTCCAAAAGTTGCAGATGGAGTGGCAAACAGTGTAGACCCTGATCAGTCTCAGGAGCAGTCTGATCTGGATCTGCACTGTTTGCTTAGGCCCAACTGTTCCAATACTTTTAAGGATCATTACGGTATCCCTCTGACATCACAGCGACAAGTACATCACAGCGACAAATAACCATTCAGTATAATGCTTGTGTGAATTAACTCTTATCATGCTGTTCACGACAACCCCTATCTTTGCAAACAGTGTAGATTCAGATCAGATGGCTTCTGAAGAAGCCATCTGATCAGGATCTACAGTTTGGCATTCAATTTATGAATTTGTAGCAATAAATTACATCAAGTAATTTGATTGGTTCGATAGACAGAAATGGGTGTGGCTTAAATGAATATTCAGCAAGATAAGGGTTAACTGTATTGGTCAGTGAATGTCACCTGTACTACGGCAATATAACTCCCGATTCATAAGTAACTTTGAGGTTTTACTTCCCTGTCAACACTATTTAGATCATTTTGGAGATGCGGCTTCCAATTTCGTGGGACTTTTACCTGACATTGAGATGAAATGACAGCCCAACAAACAAATAGGGTTTATATGCAGGGACAATCTGACTAACACCACTTTGCCCGGGCAGGTTTAGACCTTCTAAGTGGTGTGCCAATACTCATGTGCAGTCGGTTTCAGCTCTGCATCATGGTTTTGAACATATGGTAAAAATCCAGACATTCAAAACATACAGATCATAAATGGGCATTTCTTTGGCTAAATCCTCTTTGTTTAACCCTTTTTGGACCAAATGAAATCTTCCTCTTTATATACAGCAGGAGTCCACTACAAAATTTAGGGGTGTCAGGTTGTGTTTTCTTCAAAATTTATTTGGAAAATGTCTGAACTTTTAGCAAACAGTGAAGGCCCTGATCAGATGTAGTAAAACGCGGCATCTGATCTGGGCCTGTACTGTTTGCCAGGGTACCCGTTTTGGGTTTCTGGTACTAAACGGGTTAACAAACTTCTCTGCTTTGGACCCCAATAAGGTTATTTGTGGAGCATCATTTTTTCTGTATATGATACATTTTCATATCTCAGTTGTCTGTTAACAGACTATAAAATAAAACGTAATTAACCAATTCATCAAGCCAGTCTTTATAAAGTAGTTTATGTCCTATGCACTTTCCATGATACATCATTTGAAATGCAAATAGTTTAAAATGTGGAGTGGAATGGAATGAAGTTTTATTTGTTTGTTTTGGAGTTTAATGGCCCAGTCAACACTATTTTAGGTCAGTTTTGAGCCGGTCAGTTTACCTATCCACATTTTTCCTGGGCAGGCTTACACGTCAGTGGTTAACCAGTACAGTGCACATTCTTTCGCCAGAAACTGACAACTGCCCTTCTTGAATCAGTGGAAGGGAGAGAATGACCGTAGAAAAGATTTCATGATCAATCCCCATGAAAGAATGTTGCTGGTATGGAACCCACGTCCTTCTGATCATCAGTCTAGACGCACATCCAACAGAGTTATAGTAGTCGCAGATAAGATTGACTAGGTGGAGCTATTGTTTGTACCTGCCTTAGGAATATTCCATTAACAGAAAAGTAAACCAAGTCACCAGACTGTGTGAATTCAACTGTAACACAAGCATAGCAGTGGCGTATATGACCATTTCCTCCGCTTGTGGAAAGCGTGCGAAAGGCACTCTATCGAATCTTCTGGTGGACTCAGCGAATTTGACATACAGTCGAACTTCGATGGCTCGAACACCTAAGGGACCTCGAAAATCTGTTCGAGGCAGGGGTAGTTCGAGCCACTGAGGGTTACTGCCAGGACGTATAACGAGATACTTTTGGACATCTTTTCGGTGTTCTATAATGAAAATGTTTGCTGTGTGTACTCGTTAGAATCGCCTCATGGAGGCGATTCTAATGAGTACACACAGCATACATTTGCAAGATAAAAGAATAAAATCTCCTTAATTATCTCCCACTATTTCTTATGTAGAGGATTTCGCTAGGGGCTCAAGAATGGGTTCGACTCATCAATGGTAAACGAGCCATCGGGGTTCGAGCCATCGAAGTTCTACTGTATATTCTATTTTGGATGGAAAATTCTGTTAGCAAACAGTGCAGGCCTTGATCAGACGCCACAGAATGCTGCAGATCTGGTCTGCACTGTTTGCCAAGGTACCCCTTTAGGGGTTTCCCACAATGGGTTAATGCCTTTAGAAGCTAGTTCATACCAGATATAGATACAAATACAGGACACAATGCTTTTGGAACATCACCAAGGACCCATGTCCCTAGCTTTTGAGGTACCAGAACAAAGTTCTGGGGGGTAATAACTGACAAAATGCCAGTCAGAGATAACCCTTATCCTGCTGTTCACAACAACCCCTACCTTTGCAAACAGTGCAGATCGATGGCTTGAAGCCATCTGATCAGGATCTCCACTGTTTGTCATTCTGTTTGTGAATTTGAACACAAACATCGTATCATGTAATCTGATTTGCTGTTAGACAGAAATGGGTGTGGCTAATAAAATTATTCAGCAGGATAAGGGTTATAACTCTGCTTCAAACATCACTCAAATGATTGGAGCAAGATGACCCAAATGACCTTGACCTTGATCTTCTCCTCCAGTTTCTCCAGCATTATTAGAAGGAGAATTCCAAGAAGCTACTGTGTCAGATCATGGATCCTGTGGTGAAAGGTAGGGTCCATATTTATGACACTGAACTGTAATCTTTAAGTAAAGCTGAAAGACATCTCCTTTAGATTACTGTAAAAAATCCACATACCCTTAGAGGTGGGCATGTTTTTCTGTAATGTAACGTTTTGTTTGATTTGATTTGTTTGTTTGATTTGAGGTTTAACGTCCCCGTCAACACTGTAAAGGTCATTTTGGAGATGTTGCTTCCAATTTTGTGGGACTATTACCCGACCTTGAGATGAAATGACATCTCAAGCCGTGCTGCCCAATGAAACCAATAGGGTTTATAAGCATGGACGGTCAGACTCGCACTGCTTTGCCTGGGCAGGCTAAGATCTTCTAAGCGGTTTACCAGTACTAGTGTGCGGTTGGTTTCTGTCCTGTGTGGAAGCATCATGCAGCCCATCTATTTCTTCCAGCCCTGATGGCCTGGGCTGCCAAACAATTAATATGACTCATATACTTAAAACTATCAAACATACTGCACAAAATCCACATACCCCAACAGGTGGGCATGTTTTTCTGTTATGCAAACACGCCTGTACAAATACATTGCCACCTTTATCGCCGAAAAAATGAAAATTTTATGATGAAAAATTGCGATATTGTTCTTATTTCTGCCCCAAATATAGATTGTGGGCACTCGTTAGAACCACCTCATCGAGGCGGTTCTAACGAGTACCCACAATCTATATCTTAGAGCAGAAATAAGAACAATAAGGTATACCCCCCGGAAACCCCAGTTTTACTATATAAAAGTGGGGCTCAAGGGGGTCAAACTTATATAAGCGTGTTTTCGTGATGCAATGTAAAATGTAACAAACGCCATTGCACTCCATTCCAGTCCTGTCCATTCCAACGCATTCCAAATCGTTTCAACTCACGTTCAGGCAAGTTCATGGTTACCACTCTCTGGGCTCATTCAGCAGATGACAACTTGCTGATATTTTTCTTATTTTTCCCAGAAAACAGGACTTGACATCTCATGCAAATTGTCTCCATAGGAGACACAATTTGCATGAAATGTCAAATCCTGCTTTCTTGAAAAAAAAAATAAGAAAAATATTTCAATATGTTGTCTGCTGAAAATAATACCCAGCATGCAGAGTGTTTAACTAATTGCATTTCAAATGAGAATCATCTGTTACACAGAATCAAACAATACTTTTTTCCTTTTAAATACATATGAATAGGACACTTGAGATCTGGCTGTCAATATTTCTATGGTGTTCAAAATTGTTGATTCAGAATGGCTCAGAAACAATTTAGTGCACAGTGTTGAATTTTTTTTCTTTAAACATACGAAGTAAGTATTAACTCTTTTTTCATAACCTTAAGCCCCAGTCTCACTGTCACCTAGTCTCACTGTCACCTACTAAGTTTTACAATGTTAAGTTTGCGACATTTTGTAAGGAAGCGTACTGCTTATCATGTTTTTTGTACACATTGAATGCGTATCGTTTACGTTTTTGTACCTTTTGTTACTCTCTGTTTTTGCTAGGTATACGCTACATATATCAAAATCATAGTTGCTATTTTCTAGAAATAACTTTTATTCCAACACAGTGAAAGTCGTGTAACCCCAAAATAATTTTGATTTCTGAGCAGAAATGATAAAAGTAATGTAAATCCCTGTAAACCCCAGTTTTACTATATAAAAGTGGGTTTTAAGTATAGTCGTGTTTTCATGATGTGACTGACAGATCAATAACCCTCAAGTGGGACAGACCCATAAAAATTATCCAAACAAATAAAGAGAAAATAAACATTGATTAATACCTGCAGCATTATAATTTATTTATAAGATGAGATCACATTCTGCTCATAGGATTTCAGCTGTTATACAGGCTGCCCATCTTTATGCTTATTTATTCATATTTTTAAATTTTTGAAGATTTCTGGACATTTTGAGGGTAAGTACTTTTTTGGAAATACCATTCTTACTAAAAACAAGAGCACCTCATGCGGGTGCCAACGCTCCCCTGCACCCCCTTTTCATAATGAACAACAAGTCTTGAGTTTCAAGTAAATATGTTCAGTAATGACAGAGATATTACAAAATGTCCAAGTTTTTGCACGACTACGCAGACGACGCCAAAGCTATGACAATACCTGGTCGTTTTCTTCGAAAACAGCCAAGCTCATAATTTACATGCCTGAATAAATTATTTTAAATACCCTTAACACTTTTTGTACCAAATGGAATCTTCCACCTTATTGGTGCATTGGGCAGCAAAAGCTGGTCACATTTTCTCATAAAAAAACGTAATCATAAGCTACTTGCATTTCCTCATCAAAATATGTACATCTGATTATGTACTTGCTTAAACAGTTGATGTCGGCCCCCGCCCATCGGGGCTTGAAGAAATAGATGGGTTGCATGATGCTTCCACGCAGTGCTGAAACCGAACTACACACGAGTAATGGTAAACCGCTTAGAGGATCTAAGCTTGCCCAGGCAAAGCGGTGTGAGAGTTGGACCGTCCATGCTTATAAAACCCTACTGGTTTCATTGGGCGGCAGGGCTTGAGATGTCATTTCATCTCAATGTCGGGTACAAGTCCCACAAAATTGGAAGCAACGCCTCCAAAATGACCTTTAAAGTGTTGACGGCAACATTAAACCTCAAATCAAACAAACAAACAAACAGTTGATTTTTTTACCATTAACAAGCTTATTAAACTAATGATGTTTGAACGGCTGGACACAGATTGCTCACAAAAGATCAATGAACACAGAACATGAAAGAAGCCCCTGCTGTGTAGTGGTTATAGCTGCTCGCCTCATAAGCCAGAGGTAGTGGGTTCGATTTCGGGATTCTCTAGACTTTCGGACCGGTCTTTAACCCTTTCCCACTTGGGGACTGTGAATTTTCCTGATTTTCAGTGTTGCCTAGGACAGCAACTTCATATAACCATTATTTGATAGTGAATGGTCTGTTTTACATCAAACACAGCAGTAATGTTCACTGGGCAGTAGCCTTTCAAAAAAACCTTTTTAGGCTAAATCACTGTTGCCATGGTAACAAGGGGGCATCTCAAAGTTGTCTAAAAGTGTGATTTCACATGTATTTTTGACCAAATTTTAATCTTCACACTTCCAATTAAGGGGTTTGGCTCTGGCCATTTTCACTGTCTGCAACATTTTTTGCCAGCATCAATTTTTGAGGCATTTTTGTTCCCCGACACTCTCAGATTTCATTTCAGCAGCCGGCTGGGCTATAGCCCCAATTTTTTTTTCGCCAGTGAGGGTGGCTATTGCCCCTTTCAAACCCCCCATAAGTATATTTTTAGTGGGGAGCCGCGTGAAAAAACAGGCCATTTTTCTGGACAACTAATCCTTATGCAAACATAGCTATCCAGGGGTGGAAAATGCAGATTTTAGGTGGTTCTGGGACTCAGAAAGGGGAGGGAGGGGGGGACAAGTAAAAACATGTATCTGAGTGGGGAAGGGTTAAACCAAATTCCCATCTTCGGATTGACCTTAGTTGTGAGTGGGGCATAAAAATGAAAACTATCACGAAAACACACCTATATACTTTTGACCCCCTTGAACCACACTTTTATATAGTAAAAACTGGGGTTTACGGGGGTAAACCTTTTCTTATTTCAGCTCTAAAACATAGATTGTGGGTACACGTTAGAATCGCCTCCATGAGGCGGTTCTAACGGGTACCCACAATCTATATTTTGGGCAGAAATAAGACAAAAACACAATTTTTCATCTGAATATTTTTTTTTTTTTTTTCAGTGGTAAAATTTACAATGTATTAGTAGAATAGGCGTGTTTTCGTAATGCACACACAGAACATGAAGATATCTACAGTAAGGCATGTGTGGCTTGCGCAAAGACTCAGATCAGCCTGTCATTCCACTCAGTCTGACCAGGGTTTTCGTTTATTGCTTTCTTATAGCCTAGAGGCAGCTAATTAACCCATTTTGTACAGGAAATCCCTTAACGGGTAATTGGCAAACAATGCAGGCCCCTATCAGATGCCACAGAACGGGGCGTCTGATCAGGGCCTACACTGTTTGCAAAAAGTTCAGCCATTTTCCAACTAAATCTTAAAGGTAACTCATCCTGATGAAAAACATACTATAGATTGTGTTGGGGTTTAACAACATTGGTTTGTTTGTTTAAATTGAGGTTTAACATCCCTGTCAACACTATTTAGGTCAACACTATTTAGACCCCCCCTTGCCCATAGGGGCTTGAAGAAATATATGGGCTGCATGATGTTTCCACACAGAGCTGAGTCTGGCCCGCACACTAGTACTGGTAAACCTCTTAGAGGATCTAAGCCTGTCAAGGAACCGCGGTGCGAGGCGGACCGTCCATGCTAATAAACCCTATTTGTTTCATTGGGCGACAGGGCTTGAGATGTCATTTCATCACAATGTCGGGTAAAAGTCCCACAAAATTGGAAGCAACGTCTCCCAAATGACCTTTACAGTGTTGACGAGGACGTGAAACCTCAAATCAAACAAACAAACAAACACTATTTAGGTGATTTCCAAGATGCTGCTTTAAGTTTTATGGAACTTTTACCCTCTTTGCGATGAAATGACATCTCAAGCTATGCCACACAATACAAGATTTATATGCATTGGACAGTCTGACTCACACTTCTTTGCCTGGGCAGGCTTAGTGTTTCTAAGCGGTTTACCAGTACTCATGTGTGGTCAGTTTCAGCTCTACGTGGAAGCAACATGCAGCCCAATCAGTCTGTTCAAGCCCCGATGGGCGGGCCGAGGTTTAACAACATTCCAACCCTTGTGGGTCATTATGTGCGTTCTCCCAGAGAAAGGAAGAAACGAGATAGAAGAGATAGTAGAGCAGATGAAAGTGAGCGATAGGGAAGAGGGAAAAATGAATAGAAGTATAGAAACTTAATCCTTGTCCTACTGAGCCCAGATATGCCTTACCTTTCAAACAATGTAGATCCAGATCAGATGGCTTCTGAAGAAGCCATCTGATCATGATCTACATTGTCATTCAGATTGTGAATTTGTTGCAATAATTTGCATCAAGTAATCTGATTGGTTGATTATCAGTAGTGGGTGTGGCAGATTAAATTATTCAGCAGGGTTAAGGATTAAGAAGTAACAACGTTTCCCCTCTACTCTTACCTGCTACAAGGACAGCACCCAGGCAAAGCGGTGCGAGTCTGACCGTCCACCCTATTGGTTTCATTGGGCGGCAGGGCTTGAGAAGTCATTACATCTCAATGTCAGATAAAAGTCCCACCAAATTGGAAGCAACACCTCCAAAATGACCTTTACAGTGTTGACGGGGACGTTAAACCTCAAATCAAACAAACAAACAAATTGCCCAACTGAAGAAGAACATACTATATTTACAGGACCACAATGAGACTGACAAGAAGAAATAGAGTTTTGGTTCTCTGTACAGTTTCAGCAGGAATTCTCCTTGTCCTAAATCACAGCAAGGAACCAGCAACTACCAACAGGAAGGGGTCAGTACCAAACTACACTTTCCAAATTCACTTCAAAATACAGTTTAACCCTTCTCTTGCTGAATATTCAGTTTAGCTACACCCATTTCTGACTTTGAACCAATCAGATTACAGTCCAACCTGTATTAAGCAAGCACCAAAGGGATAACCAAACTACGCTTGCTCAAGTCAGGTGCTTGCTTAATACAGGTGAATTTTAATGCATTTTCCTTTTTTGGGGAACCAAATACATGCTTGCTTAAGACAGGTTGCTTGCTTATTAGAGGTGGCCACTTAGACAGGTTTTACTGTACTTGATGTAATTTATTCCTACAATTTTCATAAATTGAATGTCAAACAGTGTAGATCCTGATCAGATGGCTTCTTCAGAAGCCATCTGATCTGGATCTACACTGTTTCCAAGGATAGGTGTTGTTGTGAACAGCAGGATAAGAGTTAAATCCAACGGTCAAGCAGGTTTTGGGCTATGGAAATGCCTTAACTTTCAGCCTTATTTTCAATTCCATACAAGTGCAAAAGGTTGGTCATATATTTTAAAAGCTATACTTTTGTGGGATTCTTCTTTCCCCAACAATTCCGCGGAAGGCTATGTCGGGCCTGTGGGGGTGCAAAGTCACTGAACCATGAAATATAAGTAAAGGCTTAAACGGTAAAACCTGAATGCTTGCATTAAAGTTGTCATGTCCAGATGCCAAGTATCATTAATTTTAAAAGCTCTTATAGTCCTTAAGAAATGGACTTGATCATTGGGGTTGACACAATAGTTCACAAAGTCAGTTAACTATGAAATATACCACGGTCAAATATGGATGACTGTATTAAAATTGTCATCCCAAGATGCACATCAATAGTTCGGACTTGAACATAAGGTTGAACACTAGGGTGGTTGCAATATTTCACAGTCAGTGACCCCTGAAATGTAGGTCAAGGTCAAATGTGGATGCTTGCAATAAAATAGTCATCCATAGATACAAGTCTGTATGAAGTATCATTAATGAAGTTCTTATAGTTGATGAGAAATGGACTTTAACATTGGGGTGAATGTGGTTGTAATAGTTGCCAAAGTCAGTGAACCATGAAATACAGGTCAAGGTCAAATAAGGATGCTTGCGTTAAAGTTGCTGTCCTAGATGCAATTCTGTACCAAGTATCAATAATGATGCTCTGATAGTTGTGAGAAAATGACTTGAACATTAGGGTGAACTCTAGGGTGGTCGCAATTGTTTCCAAAGTCATTGAACAATGAAATGTAGGTCAAGGTCAAATATTGATGCTTGCGTTGATTACAGTAGTTGCTATCCCTAGATCTAAGATGCAAGTCTGTACCAAGTATCATTAATGAGGCTCTAATAGTTCTTGGGCTTGAACATTAGGGTGAACAGTAGGGTGGTCGCAAATGTTGATGGCATGACTGACCAACGAACAAATAGATGGAAATTTCGACATCTATATCGTGCCATGCTTAAAACAGGTGAGACAAAAATTTATTATTATGAACAGTGATATAAATAGCGGATCTTCTTGCACACCAGACAAGGAAATCCGTGTTTTTACCCTGGGATAGAAATTTATGTTCTGACCCTGGTGTTCCAACCCGAAATCAAATATAATCGCGTGTTTGATAAATGCACTTGTTGATTACGACCTCGTATGCGCCGTCGTTAAGGTTGACGTCACAGCACCTTACGTGACGTCACTAAACATTCCTGCAGTGTCAACATAATATGGTGGATGTTGGTAACAGACGTGACTGCAGCATTAAAAATCCGCGCTAAGAAATGGAAGGTATGCAAGAACAAGATGTGTTTGTGAAACACTGATGCCCCCGGACAGCGCCAATGTTAATGTTCTTAAAAATTTTGAAAAAAATAGGTCAAAGGTCAAGTTCAAGGTCACGAGATCAAAAATTATGGTACCACTGGAAAGGTCTTGTGATAAGGTATACACATGTGAAATATGAATGCTCTATCTATTACCATTCAAAAGTTATGCCCAATGTTAAAGTTTTTGCAGATGGACAAACGGACAAACGGACAAACAGACAAACGGACAAACAGACGGACAGACCAAAAACTATATGCCCCCGAATCTCTTAGATTCCGGGGGCATAAAAAGAATCCTATATGGGTGTGAGAGGTGGATAGAAAAATCCGTCCCTCGGGATCACTGTCCGGCATCACTCGGCAAGCCTTGTGATGCCGGACAGTGTCCCTCGGAACGGATTTTTCACACCCATATAAGATTCTTATATTCTACAAGTGCTCACTTCATAAGAATCATATGAAATGGCCAAAAGTGAAAGATTCTGTTCATAATGTGACAAGATTTAAAATTGGATTTTATTGGAGACCTTCAAATGAGTTTCAATAGAAAATTATACAGTGGTCATGAATGGTGTCTTTATGTTATGTGTCAGTTACCAAGTGTTATAAAATGTGTGTTTGTTTGTCTGATTTGAGGTTTAACATCCCTGTCAACACTATATAGGTCATTTTAGAGATGTTGCTTCCAATGTTGTGGGACTTTTATCCCACGATGAATTGAAATGACATCTCAAGCCCTGTCGCCCAGTGAAACCAATAGGGTTTATAAGCATGGACGGTCCGACTCGCACCACTTTGTCTGGGCAGACTAAGATCCGCTTAGCGGTTTACCAGTACTCATGTGCAGACTGCTTCAGCTCTGCATAGAAGCATCATGCAGCCCATCTATTTCTTCAAGCCCCAATGAAAATTGAATGTCAAACAGTGTAGATCCTGATCAGATGGCTTCTTCAGATCTGGATCCACACTGTTTGCAAAGAAAAGGGTTGTCGTAAACAGCAAGATAAGAGTTAAAAGAGATTTAAGTGTATTTCTTTTGTACTTCCAGGTCAAAATGGAAACAAAGCTTTATACCAAAATACAACTTTAAAGTTTTCGGACACAGCAACATATCAATGGAAAAGGAAATGCCAATTTTAAAAGCAAGCAGATCAGTAGGAAAAGAAATAACGACTACACAAACAACAAGGGATATTACTACAACACTTATCCCAAATATTCAAAGGGAAATAACGAAAGAATGTCAGCCAAAGTTTGATCCCACTCACATAAAAACACCTTTTAAATTCTACATTTATGACCTTCCACCAATGTACAATACAGATATTATCAATTGCATGCAAAAGACACAGAATTATTGTTACAATCTAGATTACTGTGGGACAGGAGAAGAACTATTCAGATACCAAGGCAAACAGGTGACCTACGTCAACAAAGTGGGGAAACAGTTTTCTCAGTTTCTGCGTTCCCAAAAGACTGGTCAAACAGACCAAAAAGGTGAAACCCAGACATCAGGCCATGTAAAATCAGTCTTGCCCTATAACATGAGCATCAGAAACACTCATATGTTCTCATTAGAAGTAATAATACATTATAAATTACTACACAGTCCATACAGAACATTAGATCCTGTAAAAGCTGATATGTTCTATATTCCGTTTTACGGCGGACTAATGTGTGACTGTGACAGACCAAAGACCCCAGAGATGATTCGGAATTTTTACAGTTATCTAAACACTCAGTCTTACTTCCAAGCAGGAAAACCACACTTTTCAACCCTGGCAAGAATTCAAAGAGAGCAAACATCTTTATCATGTCCCACTCTAAGACAGCCTGAGTCTTCCAATATAACTTTTATTGCCATTGAAAAGGAATCTAATCCATCTTGGAATAGTAGACTTCCTTATGTTTTTGGAAAATCAATACTTGTTGCCCCATATCCAGCCTATAATCATTTTATTGATGAGACAGTTCGGGAGTCAAAACCATCAAAATATGAGAGAATTAAAAACAGAACTCAATTCTATCTAAGTGTTCCAAATCTAGCGGAAAGAAATGTGGTTTTATTCTTAGGATGCAGTCAACGTCGTAGCAATACCTTTCGCGCTCAGATCATAGATCAGTTTGCCATTCAAACAAATGACGACTACGAAGAATATTTCAGAGAAAACAACATTTCAGATATGGAACAGATAATGCTGATCACAAATGAATGTAGTATAAAACACAGATATACCACCATTCCATGGATGATGCAATCTATCTTCTGCCTTCAACCCCCAGGAGATTCTCCGACCAGAAAGTCATTTTATGATTCCATTCTCAGCGGCTGCATTCCTGTTACTTTCAAGCTGAGGGATCCCACAGAAATGCCATTTTCCGACAAACTCAATTATGATATATTCACTTTCACAATCGATGAAAAATTAATCTCGATACATAACAAGACAGTGATAGATATTATAAAAAGCATTCCCCAAGAGAGGGTAAAATCCATGCACGAGAATGTATTACACGTAGCCAAGTGGTTTCAGTACAGTATACCAGATGGGGGACCACAGTATAATGAAGATGCTATGACAATGATACTGGACCAACTTAGAAAAATTTATAAAATTTAACCTGTAAGGTGAATGGATACACCTTCAGGGGAGGCAACTGTTTCAAAAATATTTCTGTCTCTCTTATTATCCCTTATCATGCTGTTCACGACAACCCCTGTCTTTGCAAACAGTGTAGATCCAGATCAGATGGCGATCAAGATCTATACTGTTTGGCATTCAATTTATGAATTTGTAGCAATAAATTATATCAAGTAATTTGATTGGTTGATATACAGAAATGGGTGTGGCTTAAATGAATATTCAGCAAGATAAGGGCTAATAGGCATTATGAAAACAGGCCTTATATTCTAATGTATTGAAAATTTTGTCACCAAAAAATAAAAAATTTTCAGATAAAAAATCCCGATATTTTTCATAGTTCTGCTCAAAAGACAGATTGTGGAAACTCGTTAGCATCGCATCTAGGAGGCGGTTCTAACGACTACCCACAATCTATGCTTTTGAGTAGAAATGAGAAAAATATTGTATACCCCTGAAAACCCCAATTTTACTGTATAAAAGTGGGGTTAAAGGGGGTCAAAATTATATGTGTGTTTTCTAATGGGATCCACTCAACCCTTTTTGTACCAAATGGAATCTTCTTCCTTGTATATTGCAGGGGTCCATGGGTGTCAGGTTGTGTTTTCTTCAAAATTTATTTGGAAAATGACTGAACTTTTAGCAAACAGTGGAGGCCCTGATCTGGGCCTGCACTGTATGCCAATTACCCATTTTGGGGTTTCCAGAACAAACTGGGTTAAAGGGAAGAGTTTGTTCCCTTTTTCAGATGGGGTACAGGAAGTCACAAAAGTTGTCTCCCTTGCAAAAGATAATTGATAGAAATTGGTCTGGCAAAATTAATGTAATCAGCAGGACAATGGTTACTTCTGTTTGTTTGAATTGGAGTTTAACAGCCCAGTCAACACTATTTAGGTCATTTTTGAGCTGGTCAGTTTAACTATCCACACTTTTCCTGGGCAGGCTTATACGTAAGCAGTTAATCAATACAGTGCACATTCTTTCACCAGAAACTGACAACTGCCCCTCTTGAATCAGGGGAAGGGAGAGAATGACCAAAGAAAAGATTTTATAATTTATCTCCACGAAAGAATGTTGCCGACCCCGGCAGGTATCGAACCTGCGTCCTTCTGATCACCAGTCAGACGTGCATCCGACTGAGCTACTGAGGCCGGCGAGGACAATGGATACAGTGACACAAGTCCAGCCGGCCTTGGTAGCTCAGTCGGATGCGCATCTGACTAGTGATAAGGAGGACGCGGGTTCGATACCTGCCAGGGTTGGCAACATTCTTTCCCGGACATTGACCATGGTATCTTTTCTACTGTCATTCTCTCTCTTCCGCTGATTCAAGAAGGGCAGTTGTCAGTTTCTGGCAAAAGAATGTGCACTGTACTGGTTAACCACTTACGTATAAGCTTGCCCATGAAAAGTGTGGATACGAATACTGATGGCTCAAAAATGACCTAAAATAGTTTTGACTGGGCCGTTAAACTCCAATACAAACAAAAACAAAGACACAAGTCCAGCCTAGCCTACTACATAGGTCAACTGAGTGGTGCAGGCTACATTGTTCAGATTTTTTTCTGGCTGCGCATAAAATTCTTCTGGGGTGTTCATCAGTGTCCATTTGTTTGTGTCATACTTTTTGATGCATTATCCCTTTTTGTACCAAATGGAATCTTCCTCCTTATATACAGCAGGAGGCCATTTCATAATTTGTGACGCGTCATGAGTTTTGTGCCCAAATGGGGCATTACGTCATTCCGAGAAAACGTGAATAAATCGCGACGTCATAGTTGACGTAGCTAATTTATGACGCACCTGTTGCTAATAATTTTTTAAACAAGAGCCTTTTATATTGTAAATTATAAAGTTTGCTTAGGATTTATAAGCAAAAATAAAAAGCCGTTTCTTGTTTTCATACTTGGAAGATATGACGAAAAAGAATTTTGACTGGTAATATTGGCCGTGCCATTTTATCTAAATAGTTATAAATCGTCCCGTTTTGTACAAGCGCCCAGTAGCGCAATCGGCAGAGCACCTTCTCTCCAATAATGTGATCGCTGGTTCGAGTCCCGTCCTGATCCCCCTTTTTTTCAGCTTTTTTTTTTTTTTCTTCTTTTTAAATAAGAACTTTGCAGGATTGTTGCGAGAATTGCAATCCTTTAACACTATATACATGACCACCAAAGGTTCAAAGTACGAAATTTTGGATCATAGTATTTCTCGGATAATTGTTCGTTTCAGGTTTGTTTGTTTGTATTGGAGTTTAAAGCCCAGTCAACACTAACTAGGTCATTTTGTGCCGGTCAGTTCACCTGTCCACACTTTTCCTGGGTAGGCTAATACGTAAGTTATTGACTAGTACAGTGCACATTCTTTCGCCAGAAACTGACAACTGCCCTTCTTGAATAAGGGGAAGGGAGAGAATTACCGTAGAAAAGATTTCATAATCAATCTTCACGCAAGACTGTTGCTGAACCCGGCAGGTATCGAACCTGCGTTCTCCTGATCAACTCTGATAGGCTAATTAATTTGCACTTTCGCACTGTTCAGTTTTAATAGATCCCTTGATTCAGAAGGTTTTATACAAAGGGTCCATGATGTCAACAACAGCAGATCTGGCATTACACATTAAGTCTTTCAAATCTAATTTGCCTATTTTATATCAAATAATTTGTTAACTAAATAGCACACGAGTATGCCCCTCATTTTCAGCCACTTCTATCCAGTTTTAATTCCTGATCAGCATGCAATAAGCTAGCGGTATAGTGGTCATCAATCCAAGCGCATTGTAAGACCATATTGTGTCAAAATCAGCACCTTCATGAAAGCGGACGGATAAGTTCATGAGAGCCTTTGATGTAATCAAACAATAAATAATGTATTGATTTCTTAAAGGAAAGCATTTGCTCCTGAGTTGCGGAAATGTCGTGCCTTTTGGCAAGACACTTTAATTAATGTTTGGCCCCCCTCCCATCGGGGCTTGAAGAAACATATGGGCTGCATGATGCTTCCACGATTCCAACCCGCACACGAGTACTGGTAAACCGCTTAGAGGATCTGCCCAGGCAAAGCGGTGTGAGTCGGACCGTCCATGCTGATAAACACTATTGGTTTCATTGGGTGACAGGGCTTGAGATGTCATTTCATCTCAATGTCGGGTTAAAGTCCCACAAAAATTGGAAGCAATGTCTCCAAAATGACCTTTACAGTGTTGACGGGGACGTTAAACCTCAAATCAATCAATCAATTAATGTTACTTTTGCACCTATCACTGGGAACATTGTTTGTTTGTTTGTTTTGAGGTTTAACGTCCCCGTCAACACTGTAAAGGTCATTTTGGAGACGTTGCTTCCAATTTTGTGGGACTTTTACCCGACATTGAGATGAAATGACATCTCAAGCCCTGTCGCCCAATGAAACCAATAGGGTTTATTAGCATGGACGGTCCGCCTCGCACCGCGGTTCCTGGACAGGCTTAGATCCTCTAAACGGTTTACCAGTACTAGTGTGCGAGCCGGATTCAGCTCTGCGTGGAAGCATCATGCAGCCCATATATTTCTTCAAGCCCCTATGGGCGGGGGCCAACACTGGGAACATGGTATATATGTACACGTATATGCACATGTACACGTATATGCACCACTTTCAATTCAAGGGTTGCACAAAATGTTACTTTGAATTCTATACTCCCATAAGTTGGATGTATTGAGAATTGTAGTTTGGTAGAATGACGACTCCAGGCTAACAGATTTTAAAATCGAGATTTAGTCTTACACGAATATAACATAGGTAATTACGGTACTGAGTCTGAGTCTGGCTCTTGTCACATGTGAGACACCAAACTATGCAACGGAAGGTCATATTTTTTCTCCGAGTACTCCAGTTTTCGTACACCATTGATTAACGATCGGCTCGATATGTGAAATAATCTTGAAAAGACCGTAAGATCACCCCACCCACCAAATGAAAAAAGGAAAGAAAAAAAAGAATGGTACTACCTGTGTTACCATTTACCTTACGATTTAGAAAAAATAACCCGCAGCATTTAATTTACCAGTACTGAAATGTTCGGTTGTTTCAGCTTAACACTGAAGTACATACACCATGCAGCCTCGTATATTTCTCCAAGCCCTGATGGGTGAGGGAAAACAACACCAGTTTATTTATATGAATCAATTCAATAACTGCAAGTCAAGTATCCATCAAAGTCATTTGAATTATCATCACTTTTAATGAATATAAACTAAATAAATGTTTTGAATCTATATTGATGTGTTTGTTTCTGTTGCTGAAGCTGCGAATACAGATGTAACTGCATGTTTTGATCGGTATTAGTGTACTGGTCATGTTTGGTGATAGTAGTTTATAAGTACTTTAATTTTGTATGCATAAAGCATTACTGTAACAGCTGGTTTGCCTGTGTCAAATATTGCAATGTAATTTTACTCCGAAAATGAGATGACAATTTTATTGTTCAGAGAAAAAGATAATTTAAGTTATAATTTTAAATAATGGCTGGCGGCATTCACTTTTACTAGGAATTCTCTATGACCCTGGTAGAGCCCACATATGTATTATAGCCGTGCAACCCTCTCTCGACCTGGTTTATCGTGAGTGGTGCCCGTACAATATTCATCAACATCTTCCTGTGTGGAATGGAATAACTGACTTGATTTTATGGCAAGGTTATACCTCATTATATTTAACTGATAGGTCCATGTGTCCCACAGAAGGACATTAATCTGTCGAAATTTTGGTATAGCAAGATTGTATCATGCATGATAGAAATGGTTCTTCCAAGTATCCATAACTATGTTAGTTAAAATAACAGATACCCTTATAACCCCAAATTCTCTGTATAAAGCTGTTGTTGTTTGTTTGTGTTATACAACCTTGTCAACACTATTTATGTCATTTTGGAAACATTGATTACAATCTTATGGGACTTTTACCATGAGAAAAAATTACATATCAAACCCCCTGCATAAACAAACTGCAAGGGTTTATTTACAGAACAATCTCGCTATAACTGCTTTGCCTGGGCAAGCTATGACCTTTTTAGCGTTTTATAAAATTGTGCTCATGTTACGTCAGGTAGGCACGATGTAGCCAGTTTATTTTTCCTAGCCCTGATGGAAGGTGGCGGTATGTAAAGTTTCTTTTGCAAGGATGACCATGACAAGGAGATGCTATTAGCTTTACATTTGTACAGTTTGCATGCGCAATTGCACACATACTCACACAAGGATGTAAATGTCAACTTTACTTCATTCTGCGATTATAGATCCCAAATCATGATAATACTAGTAATATGTTGGTGGGTGGGGTAATCTGACAAAATACTTATGAATTACATGTATGCCATTATTTAATGCAGATTAATGATTTATTTACAATACAAAATTTTGCTATAATTGCATGATGTACAAACAATTTTGTCGAAAAGTAAAGGATTGTGCGTAAATTTTCTGTGTTTTTATTATTATTAATAATTTTCATATGGAATTCATATTGTATTAGCCACCATGAAATCATTCATTCCACCACTATGACCTTGAATGTAGCAATGTGTGTTAAAAAGTCTGCTCCCAAAAGCCAGACTTTGCAGTTAAACTAATTGGTACAGTCCAATCCTTGGCTATTTAGATGTACATAGCATTCAAACAAATTGATGTTGGTGACATACATACATATAATGTAAGTAGGTGGGCTACTCTATATCCACCTATTTTAAATTTGTTGCCATGGCAACAGAATTCTTCCCAACAAATATATAATGAATGATTGCTACTGGGTGAATAAATAAATGTGTGAAAGCATGATTTGCTGATATTTTGTTTTCCCTGAATGCTTAATGAGGCTTTGAAGTCAAGAATAGCTAGCAAATATACATCTAAAATGACTGAAAATGCAATTTTCGCATATTCATGGTCAATCTTTAAAGACCTATATCTCGTATACCGCTAAATATTTTCATCTGAAATTTCACATATGCACTTCAGTATTATAAAGCTATCAGAAAATGGCAAAAACTCATTTTCGGTCATGGACCCCATTTGGACCCAAAATCTCATGGCTGGTCACATTTAGGGGTGTCAGGTTGTGTTTTCTTCAAAATTGATTTGGAAAATGGCTGAACTTTTTGCAAACCGTGTAGGCCCTGATCAGACGCCGCGTTATGCAGCGTCTGATCTGGGCCTGCACTGTTTGCCAGGGTACCCGTTTAGGGGTTTCCGGTACCAAATGGGTTATGCATAACTGACAGATGATTCTATTTACAAGGATGTGGATGTGGCCTAATTCAAAGAAGATTAAAGAGTCTACTTCAGAAACTGAAATGGGTTAATCCTTATCCTACTGCATAAATTAATTTAGCCACACCCATTTACATTTAAACCAATCAAATTTATTCACTGAATGACAGTGTAGCTCCTGATCAGATGGCTTCTTCAGAAGCCATCTGATCTGGATCTACACTGTATGCAAAGATAGGGGTTATTGTCGCAAACCCCGAGGACAGGTTTTCTCAGGCCAAATCTCATATCAGAAACAATCGGTGTGAAATTACTTTTTCTCAAATATCAACACCATAAATGACAGTAATCTCCAATTCAAATAATATTCCTCGATAAATCATTACTGCTGCTGAAACCGTGTATGGTGCCGTTAATTAACCAGAAAAACAATATCAACTAGAGCTATCACTAAAGGTGATGAATACCCCCACAAAAACTGCCTTGATAGTACAACAGCGGCATTTTGCAATTTTTTCACTTGAAAGGGGGCCATAACTATGTCGAAAATTGACGAATTGTAGTGGAAATCGAACTTGACCTGTATTTTATGATGTTACATCAGTGTACCAAAAATTATAAAAATCGGTGAAGCGCTTTTTGAGTTATCCTCTGGAAACCAAGTCAATAGACCGACCGACGACAAGCTCACTCCTATATACCCCCCCAAATTTCATTTGTGGGGGTATAAAAAGCAGCTAAGCAAGAGAGCTGTGGAGGGACGGCATAGCTTACCTTCTCCATATTTGTAATGATATTGAGTACTAAGCATATTGAGCAGTTATCCTGCTGAATAATTTACCGACACCCAGTTCTGACTATCAGCCAGTCAGATTGCATGATTTGATGGTTTCGTTCAAATTCACAAACTAAATGACTTACAGTGTAGATCTTGATGAAGAAGCTATCTGATCTGGATCTACACTGTTTGCGAAGTTGGTGATTGTCGTGAACAGCAGTAAAAGGATTAAAACAGTCAGAGATAAATGAAACTGCGAGTACAAAGGTTCAAAAACACATGGACAGCCAATGGTACACCTTAATTCATTTTTATATGGGTAATCCCAAAACAGGATTCTGGCAAACAGCGCAGGCCTAGATCAGACACCTAAATGTGACGTGTGATCAAGGCATCCAC